>WEIU01005323.1:807805-839084 GCA_013389925.1 Aegithalos caudatus | reverse complement strand
GTGGGGAGCGCGGCTCCCGGAGCCCGGCCAGGCCCGGCCCGGCCCGGCTGGGGCACGCAGCAACCACAGCACAGCGTTCCTTCTTGAAATCCCAGGGCAGAAAGAGAGTGAGGATCCCTGATTCAAAGCTTATATAGTTTCTTCAAAGAGTCATTTTTCCTGTCCATTCAATGGCCGAAACCAAATGCCAGTCACCAAGGGCCGACCCCTCTAAAGGCTCCAAGGTCCTTGGCAAAGTCATATTACACCTTTAACCCATGACAGTATCTTAATCAGAAGCCTCCTGGTGGGATGCAGACAATCTGAATAGAAAGCAGCAGAATGCAATGCTGCTTTTCCACAGTGCCTGAAAGGACGCCTCACATACTCTGAAGGGAAAAGAGTAAAGAAATTACCAGGCCACCGAGTTCCTCACCAGTGATCCCCATGGCATTGTCAATTATTCTCTTCTTTCTGGTTTGTGCTCTGTGGCTTACAGCTATCTCATGGCAGAGTTAAAATTCTCATGGAAGGGGATTAAGATCTCACAGTAGTTCCTAAGGAAGTTTCCACTCTTGATCCTCACTTCTACGCATCTGTTTTGAAGCAAGTGCTTCTGCCTCCAGCAAGTTCCTGGCTCCGAAGAGGCAGACAGGGGCCAGCCTGTCAGCTCAGCTGGAAGCAGGGCCCTGCACAGCACTTTGAACTTCTGCAGGTTTTATCCACATTAGAGTATTCCACACTTCAGTCAGGTGCCACTTCCCTCTCCCAAACCAGACATCACTACTGTCAGCAGTGTCCTTGCTGACCTTGACACCCTCCTCCATGGTTCTCTCTTCTAAATAATTTTCCTTGGCCATCCTGTAACCAGTTACCAATTTCTTCATGTGCTGGGAAAAGGGGGAAGCTGCCTGCACCAAAATTATCCTCCTGCCTTGCTGTCTTTGGTAATCCCACGGTGTTAACATTAATAGATACCACTTATCCAGAGGCTCTCAGCCTAGCACTACCTCTTCATTTGAATGCTTGAAAAGCAAGCCCCCATAAACTTCAGTCAACAGAGGATTCTTTCATCACCTTAATATAATCTTCCTTTATTTGCACTGACATTATCAAATGGAACATAATACTCATTATTAATGTATAGCTACGATGCTGCAGTGGCATCAACCCACAAAAAAATGAATTTGAATGCATAAAAATGTAGGCATTTACTAATAGCCACATTCCTTTGGGTCACTTCAGTTCTGAAGTGTACTAATATCCCTGTGGTGACAGAAATTACTGCTATCTTGTGAAATCTTCAGAGCTGTTAATTGACTTTGTGCTGGCAGGTAAGTGCTATTAGCTTAGGATAAGGATCCACTAATTGTGCAAAAGTAGTCAACTGCAGTAAGTAGCTTTTGCTTTCTGGACTACTTAAAAGTAATTCAGGGATTTGTTGTCATTAATGGCAGTAACATTTGTGTATTCAGAGAAGAAGCAGAGCCTGCCTCTGTCTATTTGATCTTATAATTGGATCAGGTAGGATGTACTGAGCCACAGCCTGTGAACCAACCTGATTTAAATTCAAAATTTAAAACAAAATCTAATTTTATAAGCTAACAATCTTATTTACATGAGCTATAGAGAGATTCAAATAATTTCAAGTAAACTTTGGAATTTCTTAGTCCATCTCACTTGCAGCTGTGAGATAATTCTTCCAAGGCCAATTTCTATGTAAATGTACTGTCCATTAAGGTTCTGACTGAACCTTTAACACCAAGCAAGGCTAATCTGTTCTATTATTTATGCTTTGGGAATTAATCATACTACAAAGAGCTAGAAGTTTTCTGTGTCTAAAAAAGAAGCAGACAAAACATACAACTTTTAAATTTATTTCAATACTGACATTTGACTTTTCTCCCAACCCTGGGAAGGATTTTGGGGGTAAAAGTAGTGCCTTACTTTTTAAAAGTATGGAGTATGTAAGTGTGTAGACTAGAATTCTTAAAATCCAGACTCTTATTTGGTTAAAGAATTGTTACTCACACAGTTCACTGTAGCTGCAGAACAACTGAAATCTAACAGACAGGGATTCTCATGCCTCTATTAGAAAAATTACCACCACTCAAATACTTGAAATATCATTTATACTGCAATTCAGATTTCAAGATTGTGAGAGAACAGTAGGAAAAGCGTAAACTTTCATTGCACTGGGTCAAATTTCATCTGAGGTGAGAGAAATTAAATATTAGAGGCATGAACAAAATAATTTGGTTCTCGGGGCAAAGATTAGATTTGGAGCTTGAGCTCCAGCAGTGTTCTCATTGCCCACTCTGCTGAGATTTTGTGATGTGGAGAAACAAGCATCAGCAGCCACAAAGGGGGCAGCAAGTGCCCCACTGGTGTTCTGCAAAGTGCTTCTCACTCCCTCCCCCTTGGGAAGTGAATTAATCTGAATGGATTCTGGTCTGATGTTTCTCATTACTGATTCAGTTATTCAGGCTGCCTCCAATTATGACTTGAAATCTTCTCCAGGGGATGCAAAACTCATGTAAAATGCTCACTTTACTAATGCACCCTACATCTGACACACAAATCTACAAGGCAAGGGCAGACAGACACCAGGCATTATTTCAGGCTTTCCCCATTTCCTAAATTTTCACTCCTAGCAACATTCTCTGTCACCTGCTCCAGGATTTTGTAAAGTGACTTAGAGTTCCTCCTCATCAGAGCTGAGATCTCATCTGTCCAGCACATTAGAGCCAGTCATTCTACATCTCACTGGAATGAGAGAGAGCACAGAGGGCTGTAGAAACTTAAATGGACTCTGAAATGAACATCAAAGGCAAAGTGTTTATAAACTAATGATTCTTACCCCTGTAGCAGAGAGGTGCAAGATTCCTGTACAAGTAGTAAATAGTTTTCTAGTATAACCTAACAATTGTCTGTCACTTTCAACAGCGCTTAGCACAGCTGAACACAAGGTAGAGAAAATGCTGAGAAAGAAAGAAACAAAAAACCAACTAACCAACCAAACAAACAAACAAAAAAGAAGCAAAAAAAGAAAATGGGCTCTGATTGAATGTCATTTGTAAGGCAAACTCCCCTCTGTTTCAAAGCAAATGGCAAAATATGACCCCAGAAACCATGACATATTTTATCTTTTAAAGGAAAGCAAAAGTCAATATCATCTAATTTCAGCAAAAAAGTATTAGATGTTTTTATAATTAATATTTAGGGGTACAGAAGAAACTTGTTTAAAATTTTAAATCTGCACTGATTCTTATTAATTTGCCCAGTAGTGAGCCCCAAATGCAATACAATGTTGGTACCACTCTTTGGCCAAGTGGTGCAAAGAGGGACAACACCATGGTGTCATTTCATCTCCTGGCCAGCTAACAAAACCCTGACAGAGTGCAGGTTGGAGAAATGAAGAAAAGGAAGGGAAGTGGAGGGAGAAATGGAAAGTAGATGGTCTGTTAAATTGGTGTGGAAGAGGAGGGAACCAGCTGAGCCTGCTCTCTGCTTTCAAATCAAAATTTGCCTGACTGAATTCCTGCCCACAGAAGGGGAGTCCTACTGGCATTTATACAGCTGCCTGCTTACAAATGTGGCTGATAACTACTGGATTAATCTGCTTTTACAGGGTCTGGCCAAGCAGCTTATGCAACCATCTTGGGGCCAAGACGCTGCAATTCCATCTTTTGCTTTCCTGCCTTTCTGCTTGTCAGCCACACACAAGTAATTTTTGATAGTTTAAAAACAAATAAATAAAATCTGCTTTCAATTTCCAGCCTTCTTCACTCAGGATTTACACCCAATGCCCCCATCCCTCAAGACTCACACCACCTTAAGACCTTCAATTAAAATCTGGCAGGGAACATTGACCTGGAAGCCTCCAGTTACATCAGGAAAGCCACGAGTAAGGAGTGAACACAGTTCAGTTCTGCAGTTCTACTCCAGCCCTGGATTTCATGCCTGTGGATAATCACTGGAGATATCAAACTGCGAGTACCAGGGTTACCAGGGAAGGGCACTCTCTCAAAGGCCCACAAGGACTAAATTACCTGTGAAAGCATGTGACAAGCAAATGTTGTGATCACATAACTCTGGCAGCAGTCTAGCCAAATATAGTCCTTTTTTTCAAAGGTGCTTGGGAATTAATCAATTTGTAAATAGCTTAGAAAAGTATCAGCTTGGAGATTCTCATTTTCCCCTAGATCCTGAATTTTTTGGGACTCATGAAATTATTTCTCTCTTCCAATGGTTTCCATTATGACTGGACACTCTGGTCCCTGCAAGGAATGGGGCTGGAATGGTGTAAGAAAAGTTGCCTATTCCAAGGTATGCATTTGTCTTTATGATTAACACAAGACATCCTGTTAATGCCTCAAATGCCATCAAACCTCATATTAGATCACTTGCAAGCACTACAGCTTCTTTAAAATCATCCTCCTGTGAAAAATCATGCTTTAAACAGAGAAGAAAAACAACCCAAGCCCCTTAAGACTCCTGAGCAATTACCTTAAAAGCCTTTTTTTGCTAAAGAAAATGCTATTTTTTCTTGCTCATCAGCTCTCATCACATGTACAGTAGAGCAAAAAAATTAAATTTATCTGTCTAATTACAAAGGATGTCTTGAATTACCAGAAAAAAAGCAACAGCTCATTCTGAGCAGATATTGCAGGTACATTTGGTAGCTTAGGTTCAAGCTGTGCATCTGTTTTTCCAGACAGTTGAAAAATGCTTTTTATATGTCATACAATGCATGCTACATTAGCAAATATTATACTAATTCCAAATTAATTTTAAAACCAACACGCTCTCCTTAAAGGCTAAAAACTCCCTAACATAAGCAAAACTAAATATGCTATGTTACCTAAAACTAAATCATGGTTAGTTCACACTTGGAAAACTCAGACCAAAGGGTTTTTTTATAAAAAGGTAAATTCTTTCTTAAATGAAAAAAGAGAATCAATCCAAACTGAAAAACTAATGCAATAGTCATTTAAATTTTAAACAACTAATTTCTTTGTGCATCTCTCATTAATATTTGTAAGGAAATAAGAAAATGGATTTATTAGTTCAAATGTGATGCACTTGAAGCTGTGTCCAAGGTTTCTAATCCAGTTGCATCAAAATTTTCTCCCCCTAATTTGTTTATTGACAGGTTTCAAAAAAGCTAAAGAAAAAAGTTGCCAACAAAATAATTAAATATAATTTAAGGGGAAAAAAAAAAAAAAAAAGAAAAGACACTAATAAATTCCAGGATTATCACTGAAGCACACAAACTTCATCTAGCAAGTCATCAAGAAAAGCAGGCAGAAGGACTTGGAACATGTTGAGAATGAAACCAGTGCATCTGGCACACAAAACTTGCCATTGGGTAGAGAAACATGCATAAGGATCTGACTGAAATAATCCCTCCAGTAAACATTAGAGTTGGAAAATTTACAGGATTTAGGAATAGAGAGGACAGAAACAGTTGCCAGTAAGAGCTTGATACAGTAGGGTTTTTTAATACCATAAGTAGCTGTCATCCTGTGCCTCAGAAACATCTTATTTTAATTTTAATGGGGTTTTTTTTTGGTTTTTTTTTAGAAAAATCCACACCTGTACTGCTGAGATAATCATAAGGCACCTTAAAATGCAGACTAAAGCCTTGGAAAGAAAGCAATGATACAAACATTGCCTGAGGATATCAAAGACACAGAGAAATTTAGAGGCACATTGGGAAGATTAAAAACACTCCTCAGGATATTTTTTTGCTTAGTTTTCAAATGCAGGAATCCACAGATTGGAGCATTTTTTTGAAGCAGTTGACACACAGCCAAGTTAATCTTAGCTTGGGATGCAAAGACAGGAAGATGCCAGTACATTTTTTGCTTGAAATATTGATGAACTTAGCTTCCATTGTGAGTTTTGCTCAGGATGGCCCCTGTGGATTGAGGAAGGGAAGAAAGCACTACTAAGGAATTCTCTCTTTTTGGTATGGCTCTGGACTGCCACCCCTGACTTGGCTGGAGTTACTCTGTTTTGTGTGAGTTGGAGGTAAATCAGCTTCACACACTTTAGGAACCATCAGTTTTTACATCTGCCGTAATCAAAACAAGTTTCTTTTGTGGTAGATGGCCTTTTCCTACCTGTAGCACTTTTGCAGTCTGATGTCTGCCAGTGATAATGTTGAAAACCCCACAAAAGCAGCAGGTGAGCACTTGGCAGACATACTCACTGCTGTTGCAAGCAGCAGCCAGAAACTAAAAATCAAAGCAAGGAGCAGAGTTATCACACTTTTTAAAATGTGTGTAACTAGTTCAACAGAAATAGATAAAAATACATTTTCAGTATTAACCCCAAGAAGAACACATTTTAGGCCATCTAGCCACTCCTCAACAGAGAATAATGTGGCAGCTGCATTTTGCATACACACATTGGAGGTAGCCCACTCCCAATGGTACAGGGGAACAGTGTTTATTCCATGACCAGTTCCAGTGCAGCGTTTATAGAGACACTTCCAAAGCTCCCACCAAGCCTCCAGCAGTAACTTCCACCTTGCAGCTGAGGATCAATGAGCTGTCACACTGGCCAAGCTTCTCTCTTCCATCATGATATTCTTCTGGTGCTTCCACAGCTGATTTTTCCATGGTAGTAAATTACTTTCACTATATTCAGATAGTAGAGTGATGATAAAGAGAGAGCCAAAGAGAGAGCGAGGATGACATGAAAGTAAGCACATTCTGGTTCAGCTATTTTTTTAATATATTCATGTTTCTAACATCCATTAAATATTCTAAATCTATTTACAGCAATCCTACGTTATTACTGTGAGAGCCTATTACTCATTATACAGCTTGATTTCATTCTGAAGTTTGCTGCAGATGTATAATTTGAGAGTTTTTTCCCCTTTCACATGAAAATTTCATTTTAAGGGACATACTTTTGTTAAGCTTACCCCAAAAGCCCCTGGAAATAACTATTGTGAGGCTCAACAATATGAAAATTCCCAAATTCTTTTCATTTTGCAGTCATTGGAGTCCATCATTTGTTGTTTATTAATATTTTTCAGATAGATGCTTGGGGATAAAAGATAGTGGGGTGAATAATGGACATTTCATCACATTCTGTGGGGAAAATCTAAAAGATCTGGCATCTACAGAATGCATATCTACAGATCTACAGAAAACATGTTAAAAAATATACAATAATACCATTCAAATATATAAAGAACTGCTGCAAAAATATTTTTTTTCCAGCTACACAGATATGGCATAAACCAAGGAGCTAAAATTTCTACATGAATGTGCATGATTGTAGTTTTTAAAAACCTGCAATTTTTACCCTAAAAATATATGGACGACCAGTGGTAGAGAACAGAGTAAATGATCTTCTGATTTGTTAAAAGTTTTTCAGCTGGTTCTAATTATAACTTTCTTGCTGATTCATAAGCAAGAAAATAATCTCATAAGAATCAACTAAATTATTCTCTGTGAATAATTCATTTAACATGAGTATAAAATTATACTTTTTAAATTGAAAGAAAGCATGTTTTAGAAAATGCAGGTGATTAAAAGTTATCAAATACACATTTATTTCTTGACCAGAGGTATTTTAAAGCAGAATCCTTGAATTCATTAAACTTTCTCCTGGGTCTTTGTGGATAACAGCATCACTTATGGACAAATGATGACTCTTTTTACAAAACAGAACTGTAAATAAGAACTTTCAATTCTTATTAAGCTATGAGCTGTCCAAATTATGCCAGAGAGGGTACCATGGCATTGCTAGCAATGCCAGCCCTTGGCTAAGGTCTGTCCCAGGATTTTGGTCCCTGACCTTCATTGGAACTTGGCTGTTGCTTTGGTTATAGGGAAAGAGAAACAATGAACTACAACTGTGGAGACATTTGTGCTCTGATGGGTTTCAGCTTTGAAACTTAATCAGTGATAATGTTTTAGGTTCTTTACTGATCTCAGCATGAGAAAAATTATTGTAACAGTGAAATTATTTTCTACTTATCAATGCTACATCTTAATGAGGTTTTCTAATTGTCCCCATTATAGAGGGCACCATGATGTAAAGAGCACCTAAAAATGTAGAACCTTTCTACAGAAATGTCATCTCCAGTGTCTTCTTTTAGACTGGGAGTATTTCATCCTTCAGTTATCTTAGGTGTAAATGAACACAGTGAAAGAGCTCTGGTGTAAACTTAACCAACAAGATCATACCAGGGTTGTTTAACCTCCAGTAAGAATTAAAGTGCTTTGGCGGCTACACTTCGGTGCTAATTTAATAATTAACTTCAGGTGCTTCTTTGATCTTCCTGATGTAGATTTTCCCTGTTTCCTTATCAAGAGCCTGCATGCATTCTGTAATTATGCTTCTTAGTATGACCACAGCTTTAAGTAAACACATTAATATAAGCTTTGGGAAAATATTGGTTAAGCCACAGCAAGCCCTTACCTCTGAGCTGGAGTGTCATCGGAAGCACTGCTGGCTAAAAATGTGGTATTAAATAAGCTCATAATAGGTTTGCTATAAAAATAAAAGAATGATTCCAAGTTTTAAGGTAACGCATGACAGAAGCAGCAAAGCTTGCACCCTACTTTCTAATAATCCACATATTATTCAGAGCATTAATATCACACTACAAAATGCAAAGTGTCATGTTTCATATCCAACTCGGCACTTCATCCAAAGAGGAAGGCATTTCAAACTCCTTATGAATAATGAAATATTGAACCAAAAAGACTTTTTTTAAAAGTGTCAAAAGTTGTTAAAATAACAGTGGTACAGCCAAACCTACCTGAAGCAAGAAAAATGCAAAAATCTGATAGGCGTATTTTTTTTGTTTGTTTGTGTTTTCCATTGTCTAAAGGGCTTCTTTCAGACAGATTTTTTAGTAGTTATTTGTGCTGAGAAATACACAGTAGCTGTCCATCACAAACATTTTTGTTGAAGCCAATCATGTGAATAAAATAATGCTTGAGCAGAATCTGCAGAACCTACTGTAATATAGAACAAGCCCTCCACTAAAGATCTAAACAGATTATCCAAAACTAGCATAACTCATTTCCTTGGGGAATTACAGAACAATCTTGTAGGGCAGAAAATTTAACAAATCTATCAAAATAAGTGATACTTTTCTTAAATGCATTCAGTACTATGAAGCATGTACCAAGAAGAACTAGAATAAAAATGAAATAATTCAGATAAATTAATGGATTAGAATAAATGTAGTATGGTCACAATTATACGATTCATAAAAGATAGGAGCATACATTCAAATCAAGCTAAAAAAGTCATTTGTCAGCAGCAGCAAATATTAAGGTAACTTGAAAACCAGAGGGAAAAAACCTGATAGAGTGAATTCTGGCAGAAATGGCTTTATGTGAATATATCAGAATGTTGTTTGATGGATGCTAGAAAAATATCAACCCAAAGGCCCTGAAACTTAAAATATACAGAAAGCAACTATTTGACTTTTAATAAAAATCCCCATAAAAATAGTTATCTTCCTCCATAAGCAATGTCAGTGCTGAAGAAGGAATAATCCCAAGACAGCACAACAAGACTGAGGCCAGCTCTGAGGGCCTTGCACAGCATCCATGACAGAATTCCTGCTGAGTTCAAGAGGGCTGCATATCCCCTTGTTCCTCTGCCTCAAGTCTGCATCTGAGCATCTCTCTGGGCTTCAACTTGAAAACATTTGCGTGCTAAGGTGACAGCAAAAGCAGCAGCCTGATTTGTGCCCAGAATGCATTATTACAGTGTACTCCTGCCTAATTCCTAAAGCCATAGTGCCAGCCTGAGAGCTCCCAGCTTCCTTCCACACTCTCTGGGAAAAGTCTCTCCCCCAGATCTGATTTAGTGCCAAAACAAAGAGCTGCAGAATGCCAGCATTAACTCACCCTCACTGGAAAGGCTGGGGGAAGTTTGGAGATATATAAATACACTAAACTATAGGTTTATTTCCATTACAGTGAGTTGTGAGAAGCTGTACCTGTAATCCTTACAGTTTCTTTACAGGACCACATGAAATAACACATTCTACAGCTATGCAGGCAACAATTGAACAGTTTGCATTGCTGCAAAAACAAATGGACTAGGAAACAAGCAATATGACATGAAATGTTACAAAACATACATTTTTCTTTGCAAAGGGGGAGAGAAAAGCACAACCCCGCAGCATCTCCTATTTGTTATCAATATTTTTTCCCAGTGTCCATAAAATCCTAGCAAGTAACAAACAAATTCAACCAATAATCTGTAAGTATAGTTGTTTGTGCAGCTTTTCATCATCTTTAGTAAGCAGGTCAGAAGGAACTATCATTGTTAGAGAGGAATACTTCTGTGTGCAGGGAGACTGTCACCCTGTACAGCTATGGCACACTATGATTCTGCTCTCTTTATTCTGCTCTAATGCTGCAGATAAAGCTGATATAGCTTCTGGGAACAAAAATACATTCAAACCACATATCAAATTTGAGGTTAAAATCAAATACTTATTCCAGAATAGAAATCATATTTTCACCAACTCTATAGAGGACAATTCTACAATAGCTGCAAAAAGAGTTACTGCTCTAGTTTTTTGTTACAAAGATAATAAAACAAAAAAAATGTTCCTCACATCACTCAGTGTCACAGAGGTCTCTGGGGACACCTTGGTTTCACACTGCCCCTTCTTTTCAGACACTATTCAAGGGCAGACTATTCTTCACCCTCACACCTGGAACATGGGTCCCAGCACGGCAGGAGGTTCCACTGTGTCACTCCACACAGACACTAACACAGTTCCACAGTCAGAACCAAACAGAATTTCTCTATTTTGTACATGTAACCACAACAGCATTAATTACAACAAACTGACAAGTAACCTATCTACTACATACATGCAGTTACAGCCATGGTATATGCTGCAAATGAGGAGTGCAGGCTAACTAATAGCTCTTGCTATATAAAGAAGCCTTAAAAAAGGGTTTTGATCACCAAAAGATTTGGTCTTTTCAAAGAAAAGCACACGGTGGGGCTGGAGGGAATAGAGCATGACTCCTGTGACCCAGCCTGGCTGGGGACTCTCACAGCTGTCTCTTCCCACTACACCAAGGAATATTTTAGGATTATTATTGCTTTATACAGCAAATATATTTGGAACCACAGCCTACATCCAGCTCCCAGTAACTGAGGGCGAGCAGGAGGCAGCACAAGGTGGAGGCTGTGACTGCATGGGGGTTTTGGGGAAGCTGCAGGGATTCTGCTCCCTGACCTGGCACCTTCTAAGTAACTCCCCAGGTAAGGTGAAGCTCTCAAAGCAGAATCACAGAATATCCTAAGTTGGAAGGGACCCACAGGAATCATCGAGTCCAGGTCTTGAGATAATGACCCAATCCAAGAGGCTGAATGCCCAAACCTGAAGTTCCCATTCAGCCCTATGCAGACACTAACTTAGAGACTAAAACATTTTAAGTTGGAGGGGTTTATTCTCATACTATCAATCTGAGATTTTTTCCAAGCCTTTCGATTCAGCAACATATTTTGATACTTGGACTTTTTTATTCATTCTGACTGAAAGCAATGTTGAAATAGCATTTCCCTCAGGAAAGATTCTACTCTTCAGTCCTTTCTAGATACTATTTTAATCATGACTCTTTAAACAGAGTGAAATGCCCTAGCTAAGCATCAAACTGGGAATTGTTAAAGAAAGTATGCTCTGACTAACTGTTTCTCCATTTCAGAAAAATCCATTTACAGGGTTGCAAAGGTATTTACTTTTATACTCAGGCAGGATTTCTCCTCCCACAGCAATTTTGCTCTCTATATGAACTAGCACTTTAGGAAAAATAAAATGGAAATACCTATTTTCCGCCCTTAGAATTAATTTTTAATTTTTGGAATGTTCTTGGTCTTCCATTTACAAACAAGGAATGGTACTGGGTTCTTTAAGTTTATAAGTATTATAATAAAAGTATAGGCCTCTTATTCCTTGTGATATCAACACTAAGTTATAAACTACACAGACACTTGAAGTCAAAGCCCTTCAATGAAGCTGGGCCCAGTTCAGCAGAACACTGAATTATGTATTTTTGTCTCACTGAGGTCAATGGGAATCAAACACAGGCCAGTCCTGGATACACTTAAGCATGCACAGCACACAGCTAAGTACATTTTCCTGTAAGCTGCCCTGGCTCATTTGCCATTCCCATCCAAAACAGACACTCTCAGTAAAGGAAATTTAGCCCTTGTGTCTCCATAATTTTTAGCGTTTGAGTGCTTGCACTTCCAGATCTAGTGACTAGAGCCAATAAAAATGGTTTCTTAATATATCTATGAATGTAATATCTGTGAAGAAATGCCATTTACCATGTAAGAAAAGAATTGCTAAAAACTTTCCTGTCGCAGTTATTCCAGATCAAAGCTATACAGTGAAAACCTGTTAAAAGAGAACCTGATAAAGCACAAACCTGTTAGGCAAATCAAAGCAGCCAGTGGGAAAATGATGAAATACTGAAATAACTATTTTTAAATTGCATCCCTAAAACTCTCAGTTAGATTAATACACATTTTAATGCTGCTTGACAAAGTGTGGTGTCCCTCATTTTTCTTCTACTACATACTATGAATAAGGAAATTATTTTCAGGGATAAATCTGTTAACCAGTATGTCCATTTTTCATTGGCATATTGATCTCAACACTCCATCTTTCAGGTATGGAGAAAGTTTGAATTTTGGAGCTGGAGCCTTATGCTTTATTTATCTCATGTTATAGAAACCTACCATCCTTGTATACTGGCCTCTAATCCTTATCCCAAAACAGAAAGTGTTGGTGATGGCCCTCTTTGCTGTCCTAGCAGGTGTTGTTCAGTAAATTTTAAAACTTTGGAAAATTCTGCATGTTCTCTGGGGTACAGGAAGGTCTGCTATTAAAAATGACCTTTTTTCCAGAGTCTAATCAGAAATATCCTGTTAGAAAGTGCATGTGACCATTAAATCATTAATGAAATGTTACAAAATAATTGAGATATTTTTATAACTATATTTAAATATTAATAATAAACTATTATCTGCTGATTGCAATAACATTTAATAGTTTAATCATTTAAATTTTATTAACATCTTTAAATTCCCATAAAATGTTTTTGGGTTTCTCAGAGGCAATTCTTTCCTACAAAAAGTGAAGAACAGTGTTTATTTCAAGCAATGTTATGATCCAACACAATGCCAAACACTCTGGTTCCCTGTACATTACCCCTGCTTTCCACCTGCTTCTTTCCTATGAGTATGGATGATGTATTCCAGGAGATGTGTGCACAAGGTGCCTTGTTGCCACTTATGGATCTGCACAGTGCCAGCAGTTGGGCACACAGACAAATCAGATCATCTGTGTTCACAAGAAGAATTAAAAGGAGAAAACTTAACAGGGTGTTCCAACCCATCCCCACAAAGATGAGAGTAACCCAGGTTTTCTTTAATGGATCCCTTGGGGTGGATTGGAGTGAAACAACCCTGAGTGATTGGTGTTTGTAAATGTAAATCTGTAAGGTTAATTTTAGAACAATTTGGTGCCAATGGAAAGCAGGAATGTACCCATTTTGGTTACTGTTATCTTTAGTAGCATGACAGCATAAAAGCATAAAAATATCACTTAGGGAAACATACAAGGAAAAGAAGGAGAAGGAAGGATTCGAGTAGAAAGGCCCCTGAAGGCCTGGCAATGAGATTTGGTTGTTGCAATTTCAATGTCTGTTGGTTAAAGTGATGGTTGCAGACTGGATCCACCAGGTAATGAGGGAAATCCATGGAACACAGAAAGTACTTGGATTATGGTCATTCAGGTTCAGGTGGGAATGCCCAGGTACCTCTCCTGGAGGTGCAGATTCATGCTGGATGAAATAATGTTGTGGATCATGGGACATTTTGGGAGTCCCTGACACCTTGTAAGGGGATGGCCCACTGTCATCAGAGATGAACAATTTCAGGACCTGTGTGAATGCCCCTGAGACTTCCCTGGCAGAGAAGTTATCACAGCTGAGCTCCTTTGGCTGAGGACACAGAGACAGTTCCTGCCTGGCAGGGTTTTCCTCTTTCCTGACCTCATTCAGCTTGTAGGCAGCCTGAGGTGGGTTGTCCTTTATTAAGACTGAATGGAAACATGGGGGTTCTCTCTACCTGCACATGCTCACATACAAGCATATTTTCAGGTAAAAACTCCTTGTGTCCTTCATTCACCTCAAACATGAGCCATGTAGAGGAAACAGCCTCTTGTCCTCTCCAAACAGAACAGAGAAAACTGCTAGTTCTCTTCATTCACTACTTCATCTCATCTTCCAAACACAAAATCACATTTGGCTTCATCCATTTTACTCAATAACTTCATTTAAAATTGCAGATATTCTCACGTGACTCTTAGGAAAACCAAATGTTTTCTAAAAACAACATGCAATGCATACATTAATAATCTAATGCATAGATGTAATACATACAAGTACTTCACAAAAATAACCAGAGTAAAGATCACTCTCATGTGTGGTAATTGCAAGTCATGTAAAATTTTCTGTGAAGCTTTTTTTTTTTAATTATTATTACTGCTTTACTTAAGTTCCTTTTATCAGCATAATCATCTGCCTTTGCCAGGAAAACTTTATCATCCTGTGTCTGGTGGCTCTTGCTGGAAAAAACATTTCTCTTCTGTGAGATGGAGATGTGTTTTCTTTCAGGTCAAAAAAAAACAGTTCTACTTCTTAAACATCACTTCTTCCACCTCCTTCAGTCCCTTACAGCAACTTTCCTTGGACTGAGAGAAGCCCAGAAGGCACTTTTACTACCATAAACCCATACTATGCTTGGCATAAATATTGCCAACCACAGACTTATTTTTTCTAATAACTTATTAGGTATTTCATGTTAGCTAATTTGCCTCAAAATATTTCTCCCCTTCTAGCAATGAAAGGAATGACATGATTCTGTTGTGCAAGCATGAACAAGAAAAGTGGTGATTTCCCTGACAGGCCCAGGTGGTTTTTGTGCATTATCAACACTAATGTACAGAAAGTAGAGCTCCTGTGCTCTGCTTTGGTTGTACCTTGTCTGTCTCTCATGTTAAAAATATCCACGACCTTAGTCAGCAAACATAAATACATTATCCTCCTGCCTTGGATGTGAAGTCATATTCCAGAGGACTTCACCTGGGGAAGGGCTGGACAGAAGGTTGAGTAAGCATGAAATTAATCAAAAACTCTTCTGAGCCTCTGAGGGCTGCATTTCCTCCTCTACCATTAGTAAATCCCTGTTGTCTGTGTCAGCCACAGGAACAAATTGTAATCTATAAAACTGACTGAACACTATGGCATTTCCATTCCTTATGCTGTATGTAAGGGCAGTAAAGGAACTGATGGATACAGGAAAACGCAAGGAACGTTCTCCTCCTGCTAGGTCTTGGTTATTAGGGAAAGTAAGGCATTTTTAATCATATGGGTACATGTCCTACTAGCTATTCTCACATTTTAGCTGTCAAAATGAGTAAAACAGATATCTTTGAAGAAGGAATTAGAGGTCCATTTGCTAAGCTGAAGGCTTAGCACTCCTGTCATATTATATTTTACTAAGGGGACCAGTAAAGGATCACAACTGTCAGACACTGTTCTTACTTTAACCCTCAAAAATAGTATAAGTTACTTGTCTATTTCAAAGTATTTAGGAGTTTCTATGATTCTGTCATAGAAAACAGTGAAATAGCTTCTAAGAAGCCAAAATTTTTCTTTTCCATTCCTGTTACTAGTGAGCCTGAAAGGTAAGAGGTTATGTGTTGTGAGAGGAACCCTGTAAGTACTCCCTGTATAAAACAGTTCCATTTTGGATTGATTTACTAAGGGAATAGAGCACATCTCCCACTGAATAATTGCTTACAAGACAGCATTTCTGTCCCCTACCAGTCCTCAGCAAGACATGGGGAAACTTGAGCACTTTCTATTCCCTCGATTATAAAACCTCAATATTAAAGATTTTGGGGGTTTTTTTACCTATTTGTGAGGCCCCTCATCCATCCCACCTAACTGGCCATGATAAGTGTGCAAACCAAGCCAAGACTATCCTTCTTTGTCTAAAATGCTACAAGCACCCCCCCAAAAAAAAAATAAAAGAGCAAAAAGAAAACATGTCTTTAAGTCTCTTCCACTTAGGGGGTATAGACTTAGGGCTCCTATTGAAGCTAAATGTCTCAGTTAAGCCATTCAAATAAAAGTGCAGCTGCTCTTTTTTGTTTCTTGAAGAAAAATATTTTTAATTTTCATTTTCAAGGCTTGTAATTAAAAGCCATGCTTGAATCTTCTTCATGACAGGCAGGACCAATATGCAGAATGTTTGGGGGAATGCAGAGGTCTCCTCTGCACACTGTTATTCCCAGAGGTAAAGAAATATTTCTGCCCTAGAATGTCCATTCATAGCTCAGCCTCTTCTATGCTTCTACTTGAGTTTCCTCATCTTTTAGACTTGTAGATATTTCTGAACTCTGCTGGATTTGACTGAGCCTGTTTTTGATGTCCTCTCCAGAGGCCACAGGGAGCACATTTCATACATCACTCTTGTAAATTAATTATGTTAACAGATGAAGGGTGGAATCATATCAAAGGGTGTGCACATACCTCTGAAATCACCTGAGCTGAAACACTCTCTTCTTACAAAAATTGGGTTTCTGCTTCTGAGAAAGCCTGAGGCAAAACCTGCAAGAGTGCTGAGGATACATCCCACTGGCTTTCCTATTCATTAAGGCAGTGAAGAAGCAGTGTCAATGCTGCAGCATTGGGAACACCCCAGAGAGTCACTTCTTTATACCCTGCAGCTCCTGGTTCCATTGTCGGTGTTGATGCTGCCATTGTCTGCTTCCCTCCTACTGTTCCCTTTTATGCCGGACCACAGCATTTACTTTAAAATCCTTCCCAACCCTACTCACCTTGTAATACATAATCCTGCCCTGGTCATGGAAGAGCTGCACTGATCTTTGTATCCATGTCCAAGGTGACCAAATTAAAACAAATCTGTCAGATTTATGTGTATCCCAGCATTTGGTACACATACCTACAGTTTAAGGGCCACCCCTTAGCATAACTACTGAAATTACTTTTTCCAGCTACAAGGCTTTCCCTAATAAAATGTACTGTTTCAAATGCACTTTATTTTTAAGCCTGTATAACCTTTGTAACAGCACTATTTACTTTTTCTGCATGCCAGGGAAATAAAGCAGAAAAGGTGAGAAAGCTGGTGTAAGTACAATTTATCTTTGGTAGGAGGNGAAATAAAGCAGAAAAGGTGAGAAGGCTGGTGTAACTAATAAAACAAGAACAGTGTAAGCACAATTTCTCTTTGGTAGGAGAAAGTCTCAGGAGAGAGTTAATTCTTGGGGAGTGGTAACTATTTTGCTTTTCCTCCTAAGGCCTTTCTCACATTGCAAGAAAATTTTAAAAGATGAGAATGAATCTTTAGTTGAACTTTAACTACAGGGCATCAAACTCCCAGCTGAAGGGAAAGGAGAAATAACATGATAATACTGCCAGTTCTTTTTGCAAAAGACCTGCAGCATCTCATTGCAAATGAGATGTCAATCCTGTAATTAGCAATTCAGTCAGTATTAATTGTGTGTGTGTTACTTCCCATCAATCAATGTCATTTCCATGTAGTCAGGATGTTTTATAGAACTCAATTTGTAAACAATATGCAAAAGTTTAACCCACATTAAATTAATGTTCCCAAGTAGGAAAAGGGATGTTTTATCTATTTCTTTCTATATATGGAGTTTTAAATTTATAGTAGGTCCTAAGGGAAAAACAAGCATGCCTGAAAGGCCATTAGTCCACATCCAAAACCATTGTAACCAACATGTAGCACATACTTTCTTGTCAGGAGCAGCACAAAACTGAAAAAGCCATGAGAGAGAGTGAAAGACACAAGTAATTCCAGCAATTCATATTTTATGAAGCATTGTCTGTTCTTGATTTAAGATGTGTCCAGCAAGACATAATCCATGGCTTGCTAGCAATTGGGGGTCCAATTTTAAAAAAATATTTAATCCCCTGCCTCTCGATTTATCAATTTCAAACATCAGAACTTGCTTTATTTTCATCTGATAGATTTCAGAAAGCCTTCTGTAGGAAAATCCTATTTGTCATTAGTTATGAGAACATATAAATTATATTTCTCATATAATGACTACTGCAACCACCCTTTCACCTTAGATTTGACAGATTAAGTAGATTGAGCTCCTGGAACACTTCCTCTTTAATAACTTTTTTTCATATGCTTTAATTATTCCACTGGCTCTTCTCAGTGGTGATCAACAGCCTTACTGAATTGTGAACATTTGTCTTCCACTGGGAGACCACTGAAAGTGCCAAATAAAACAAAACTTCTATTTAATATTCTCAGGATTGCATGAAAGCCCTTGCTGCAAATTGCATTCTTTCTCTCCCACACCATAACTACTTCTGACTGAAAATTAATTGCTCATCCACTACTTATGAGCCACTTAGATCCTTTGCTTAATATGGGCAGCCTGTTCCTTAGGCACTCACTGTGAGATCCACAAACTCTGAAGCACAACCAGCATCAAAAAAATTTTATGTGTCATGAAATGAATCACAAACTGTGACTGTCTTCAGTCTGTCTCCTCTGGAGAGCCCAGCCCAGAGCACAGACTGGAACTCATGTGTGAACCTGCCAAAAATGCAAATTTTTTGAAAAAAACTAGCTACCAGCTTTCCTTTCTCTTTAACCCAAAGTTATTCTAAAAGGCATACACATTGTCCAGCTTAAACCTGGTTTGCACAGTTTTCAGGCCAACTATTTACAGGTCCATCTCTTTAATAACGTGTTCTTTTCCAACATAAAATGTCTATTTATAAAAGTTTGCAAAAACAGAGGGGCATCTTTTCATATGTGGTACCACTTTTCAATGCTTTATGCCCGCTCCTTACCCCAGTTTGGGCTTCCCAAGCCATTGGGTCAGGAAGGCTTCCGAGAAATATCCACACTTTATTGGCTTCAAAGATAGAGTTAAGTTGATGCACCTTCCTGCTACTCTAAAACCTGGGATTTCATTTTAGCATGTGTGTGTTTTCTCTGGAAAAGGACCAGAAGCTGTTATTTTTCCACATAAAATCTAATTGTGTAGGGCATTCATGGACAAATCTACTCAGGAAAACAAAACTGAGATTAGAAGGAGATGGCCAGTACAAAGTGCCCAGCTCCCACCAGGCCTGGTGACTCTCACTGTTACCTGCACCCTGGAGCTTGTGTTCCACATCAGCACAAGTGATTCTGTGGCATTTCTCCAAGGAGAGTGTCCTTTGCAGAATGAACCATCTCCTCCATCATGCATGTTGCTCATGGATAGGGAAGGACAGGAGAAGTCTTCTTCCAGTTATAGCCACATACATCCTAGGACAAAAGACACAAAAAATAAAAACTTAAATAAGATGAGTAAAGGGTTTACCTTCCCAGCTAACAGATAGCAACATAACCATTTTACTTACATTTCTGTACCCTGATATTCATATATATTTTACAGTGTTTTTTTATTGTTACCTATAAATAACCAGTTATTTATCTATAAAACATTCTCATGAGCTTCAAAATAAATTTTAAAATATGGACAGCATATGGAGGAGATGGCTGTACTGAAAAATAAAATTGAAAATGCTAACAAAGTTTTGACATTTAGGGAAATTACAGACAGCATTCTTAGGAAGAAACAGGATTTATCAGCTCAGTAGTTTACTGTGCATTTTTATTCCACTGGAGGTACTACAACAACGAAAGGGCCCTAAGGAAACCCAAGCCATTGTTTAGAAAGATACTTAACAATGTTTTTGGCTTCCAGCATGATTAATCTTATTACTTTCAATGGAACTATTCACATGCTTCAATTAGGCTTCCTGGAGTATGTTTACACAAAGTAAAAGGGGAAAACATCACAGTTCTGGAGGGAGCTGTTAAGTTAGTATTTTGTTGTTACTGCTCCTGCAACTGGCTGCCTCAAAGAGCAATACAACACTGCAGCCTATCAGCACTCCTTTTAATTTTTGCCACATCTTTTGATCTGTTCTAACTGGATTCCTCCCATACACCTCATTTCTCCCTTTGGGTTCTTTCACTTACAGGGTGGATCTCTACTGAGAGTTTGCCTTTTTGTTATTCAGATGCAGAAGGAGACATTTTTACAGTGACATAGGGCAGCCTGTTCAGAAAAGCCATCTTTACTAACTGCTTGGCATACAGCACCTTGAGGACCCTAGGTCAGAATGGACAAGCACAGATTACAGTAATTTTTGCTTTCCTGAAGAACAGTTTGTGATTTATTCTCTTGGTGTGCTTGTCACTCAAACCAGTGTTGCTTTTCAGGCTCTTACAGGCTTTTCTCATGTTCTTCATTCCTTATGAGAAAAAATCCCATCATGGTGTGGCTGTTGCATCTTTATGATAATACTGCTCATCCTAAGATGGTTTTTGAAAGTTCATTTGGCTTTTCTCACCAACAGCTCAAGAGAGGAATTATATTCTTTGGTGCTATTGAGATGCAATGCAAAAACAAATGAGTAACAAAATCAGGAACATTTTCCATACAGGCACTGACTGTTTCCTCCATAGCTGTTAATTCCCCTTGCAGAAATTTCCATTTCTTTGAAAATACTATAGTGAAATTCTTTTCTTCTGAAATTCTGGGCACTTTAAAGGAGTCAAGACTTTACACAGATTTGTTCCCTTCACTCCCACATTTTGACACATGCTACTAAATAAAAAGTCTGGTGCACATCTGTGTTTTGCTCTAGTTTTCCAGGATCCAACAGGAGATATTATTAATCCTGTCTTGCACATACAGTTGAGCAAAGTTCCACACTGCTTTGCAACATTTCTGCTTCAACAACCTTGTCTGCATCAGCTAACGTTGATGTGGGAGCCAACAAAAAACTCTTCTAAACAGAAGTTTGTGATTAGCTTTTGTATCCAGTTGCACACAAACTCAATAACAGATGGAAGATTAGTAAAGAGTGGAAGAGAATTAATTTTCCATGTCATTATCTCTCTGAGATGGGAAGTACAAAACAACACCTATTCTATTCCACGTCTGGCAAAATGGGCTTCTATCTTTGGGCCAGGTGTGATCTGCTTTCCGAAGGAAAGTGGAAATCTAATTAGAACGTACTGTGGAGAGCCTGACCTTACACTCATCTGAGTTTTCATTAAAGTAGCTATCTAAAGCACTTGATACGTTGTAGGCTGCAGCTGTCAGCTTCAAGAGCTGCTTCTGAAAGCCCTAAAGAAGAAATAATTGCAAGGTAATGATTGCAGCACGGTCTAAGTGCAGCTTGCTGTTCCATTACAAGAATAACCTTTTCATTACCAACAGATAAAAGAGGCCTTTTCTATGGACACTGGGGCAAATCCTAGGAATTGGGAAGTTCCTACAATTCCCATTAATTCCAAGGGACCTTTCCATCAATTATCACCACTCACTCAGAGTAATTAGATTTTTTTATACCATTACTTTCTTCTGAAGTTTCAGACATCTGGCCAGACCTTCAGCGGAACACCTGATAATGTCATCTGTCTTTTTTTTTTCTTTTTTCTTTTTTTTTTTTTTTTTTTTAATAAGGTGTACTTGCTCTTTAAAGAGTTTACAGGTCTTTATTTACAAATGCATTATATTTAAGGACATTAATATATCTCATCTGCTGGCTTTGCCCTTCAATATGCAAAACTACTTGAGAGTATGTCACAAAAAAAACTGAGTACAGAGCATTTGTCAGCTCATCTCCTCTTCCAATTAAATTCATAGCTTTAGGAATGCAGACCTTTCCCTTGATCTGACAGGTAGCAGAACAAAGCACTTGTATTTTAGGTGTTGTCTGTCATGTTTTATCTGAGGAAGACATTTACATACTTCAACAATGCCAAGAACACAGGCTTCCAAATTCATATACAAAATTGAAGCATTCATTAATCACAGATTAACTAGGCAGCAATCCAGACAACCAGCTTGCTCAAAGGGCTTGATACCAATTGAACATCCATCAATAGGTTTCGAATATACCTGAGAACATTTTGTATTTCAAAAAATTCCAGGAGCAGAAACATCAAGAAGAGACTGCAATAATGAATAATTATTTGCTCTTACCGCCAAGGAGTTAATATACTAATGGATATCTACTTTATTCCCCCCTTGTAAGATAACTGATGGTTAATGCATATTTTTATGTGGGAACATTACTCAAATCCCAAAACATGACATTACTCTTAAAGAGGAGGTTCTCATACTTTGCTGAATATAAATGCTGTAGAGTGGAATAAATGCTGCCCATTGTTTTATTGCAGCTCTGCAGTTCTGCAGAGAGCTGTGTTAAAAGCCAATGGCTCTTCAATACTGAGCTTCTAAACTAAGATTTATACTGCAACTGTTGCAGAAACGTAAGAACCAGCAACTTTCTTTTTTTTTTTTTCCTATTTTTTCACACAAAAAGGCTCAAAATAGATGGAGCATTTGCCATTGCCCACTGGGGATGTTCAGTCTGGAGAAAAGGCAGCTCAGGGGAGATCTGATCATTCTCCACAAGCACCTGAAAAGAAGCTATGGTAAGATGGGTGTTGCTCTCTTCTCCCAAGTCCTATCTGCTAGGATGAGAGTTTGTGCATGATTTCAGGCATGGCTGGATATGAACTGCTGCTTAACTCTCCCTCAAGAAAGACCAGTGGTCAGGAAACAGAAAACAAGACAGCCTTAGCCTCCCCTTCCCATCACACAGACTGGTACACAGATGTCCTAAATTATTGATGTTCCAGGCCAGGAATGAGTGGGTCCAGTAGGGAACCCAGGGCAGTTCTTCAGAGCACACAAAGCTTGTCCTGCAGACCTGCTGGGTAGCCCAGCTCATGCATCACACACCACCTGCTCTGGTCCAAACCTCACAGGACAATCCAGTCCATCACACAGGGAGGAAAAGAAACTTTTTTCTCCAGTGAGCAGCAAAATTTATTTTAACTCCCAGCAAAATAAACCACCAAGATTTTCAGACCTGCTGAAATCATAGACAGCTCTATAGGGGCATCTTTGTTTATCTTCTTAGAAGCACTGAATAATCTTCATATTTCTCCTGTGGGCAGGAGAGTATTAGTACCTGCCAATTAAAACCAGTACAGAAACAGAGGCACAGAGAAGTTGTAAGGGAACAGCTGAGATGTTCTGAGTGGGTAAGACCTGCCTACCCACTCTTCAGGCAGAGAACATTTTGGTCCATTTGGAATTCTGTGGGTTTATCCTTTACTTTGCTAAGAGCCAGCACAATTGGTATCAAGCTGGGGGTCTTGCTCTTCCTGTCTCCCCAAGGTAGCTGATGGTAATTAATAGGAAAGGAGATAAAACAAAAGGCCCTGTGCAGCATTTGAGTCATCAGCTCTGGTTTGCTGTTTTTTCAAACTCACAGATAAAGGTTGTCTGGCTTGTCATCAAAGAGAAACCCAGCTGGGCCTTCTCTAGAAATACAGTGAATCCTTTGCAGTTCAAGAACAGAGAATAAAAAAAGGAAATGGGGCCTGCTCACCTCTGTGAATGATATCCATAAAGAAACCCCAAAATACTACTTCCTGCAGTAAAGGACTTTATCTGATTCCTTCTCAGCTTCCACAGAGATAATTCAAAATGCACTGTAATAATTCAAAGTGCATCAGTACCGAGGAAATATATGAGAATCCTGAAATATTTCCTAGATATAATATTTGAAAGAAAAAAAAAAAGGAAGATAACTCTGTTGGATTCAGAGTTCTGATAATCTGGGATCTATCATGCTAATCTGCTCTTCAGAAAGAGACAGTTGTTAATACACTCATGTGAAATCTTGCCTGCCAGTTGTAAGGAAAGGATGGGAACAGGGAGAAGGGAATAAATTTTCACTGTTCTATCCTGAGTCACAGTTTTTGCACAGATGAAAAAAATGTGCCAGTGGAAGCACATTTTGCCTGCCCAAAGTACAAATTCTGCCTCACAGCAGGAAGAAAGGAGTAAGAGCTGAGATTCACCTTCATCTGTGTTAGAGATGCTCAGTCAAGACTTCCATCACAGGCACAAATCCCTGCAAAGGAGGCAGTGAAAAGGCACCTGAGAGTGTTGGAGAGCATCAGACCAACTCTGCTTTATCCTATCACCCCAAACGGACTGAAGTGTGATCACTCACTCATGGCTTTCACTTCTCTTCAAGAAGAAATAGTTGTTCTAGTTGTCTAGACAAGAATTACTACTTTCCCACTCATGAGAGGGAGATCCTTCTGGATCATGGGGCTTAGATCCAGATTTGCTTCCTCTTAGCATGATCAGAGATAATAATAACAATCACTGAAGGGAAACACCCAGAAAATTTTGTCCTTATTCTAATTAGAAATTTCTTTTCCAAGTGTTTTTTTAGAAAGCAACAAAGAGGCTGAAAACCTGTAGCCTGCAGATGTTTGAGAATCCATGGACTATTTTCCATGTCCACAAGACATTACCAAAGGAAGCAAGCTCAGGCCAGTAAGATTTAATTAATCAGTACTCAGACCATCAGTGAAAAATTTTCTCAGTTGCACACTGAAAAAAGTTTGAATTACTGTATTAGGGTAGGTTTTTGTCAATTCTATTAGGAAAAAAAACCCTCATTGTTTTTAAAGGTATACCATATCTTACTTTGTCCATTCCAAGACAAACCTTTAACTTCTTTGCTTTAACTTTAATGTCTTCTTGTAGAGTCTACCATATACAGAAATCATGCACTGAAAAATGTAATCAAACAGTGACCTAAGTCTTTAAGGAAGTATTTTTCACTTTTTTTTTTTTTGCACATTTGGACACCCAGTCACTGACCAGGTAGGACACAGCCCTCAGTTTGCTTTCTACTGTGCTTGGCTAAGCTCTTTGTCATCTGGCCTTAAAATCAGTTAGAAAATAAATGTATTTGATGCTGCACAGGCAGAACTGGAACAATTCCATCAAGATTTCTCAAAGCAGGAAGCTTCATGGGGCACTCTGCCTCTGTCAGATTCTGAGAAATGAAAAACAATAAAGTGTAAACGCAGAAGGGTTTAGCATAAACTGTAATCTATATTTTAAAATGGAGGTCACAGTAGCTCATCTTTAGCTTTAATGGAAATGTTTGTATTCACTGTGCAAAGAATGCTACCTCAGATGAAATTTGTTGTATTGCCTAGTTCTTGCAGATAGTAAAGTCTGCTAAATAATGGCAACACTGCATTTATTTTTATGATTACTACACTAATGGTAATTTTTTACAGAGGTGTGGAATGAAAAGACACAATATTGGACTATTTTCTCAAAATTTTTACTCAGTTACTACACTAGCTAAGGTCTCTGGACTCTGTCTCAAGTCAGAAATTGTAAAATCATGTTCTCCTGTCTTATTTCCCCATTTTTCTTCCTTGTGCATTTATTTTTAAGGTGAAGACACATTCAAATATCTACATTGCATATTTCATAGGCCATTTGAATGATAAACTTTTGAACAACAGAAAGCAAGATGGTCCAAGAATCTGCAAGTAAAACTTTTAACTTGGACTTCAGTACTGATCAGACTGACTATACTTCATGCATCTAACTAATCAGAAGGATGATGTGCCAGGTTTTACAGCATGATAAAGACAGAAAAACCAGCATTAGCTGGTGATCCTCTACTTTAGTTAACTGGTGATCCTCTACTTTAGTTAACTGGTGAATGGAATGTTTAATTGATTGCTGTTTATTTTATTGCACTAAGGTCACAACCAAGATGAGTGTGGCTGTGCAGAAGCTATGTAGTTCATGAACACCTTGCAGAAGTCAGTCCTCACTCTCCTGATTAGCAAAACCAGGCACGGTGGAGAAAATAGCAGAGACTGAAGCCAAACAGCAGATGTATGGTTAAAAGATCCCAAGATCCCTAAACTCTAATCCATCACTGTGGCCTCTGGACTACAAGGTGCTCAAGGTATTTTTCTGTGAAAATAAACTGCCATGTCTAATACTAGTGCTGACATTATTCAGTAAAAACAGCAGGGAAAAAGAAAAACCCAAGCAAACAAACAAAAATTCACTGCATAGAAATAAACTCTGAAAATGCACTGGGAAAATCTAGCAACTTTCTTTATCCAAGGAGCCAAAGTAAATGCTTCATTTGGTTCAGACTGCAGCAAGATTGTGCTGTCTTTTTCTGCATAATAGTTTGCACAGCTACAATAACACAAAGTAGAATGCAAATAGACTATGCTTAGGCTAATTTATTGCTGAGAAACATGTGCTCTGTTTACTATGAATTCCATGCTTTCCTTTGGTTTACCAAATGCTTTTTTTTTCTCAGAGAGAGCTGTTTTATTTGATACTGTGCTTTTATTTGGTTAACAGGCATTCCCTCATCCTGTTTCTTTTGATAAGAGTGATAGATCACGGTATAATTCATGGACAAATACACAGTGAAGTTTGCAGACCTGTCCCAGGATTCCACAGTGTAGAGATGCCAAAAGTTTATCACATCATTGCTATGAATTCTATCAGAATCCTAAGAACCCATTTCAAGGAAAGTAAGAAGCCAAAAACAGATAAAAAAGAAAGGAGTGTATGATAAATAACTGGACAGACAGAGGTTTAAGGGCTGCTCTGCAGATGGAGTGTCACAGGAAAATTTCTGTAGTCACACACAGTCATTATCAGCAGGTCTGCTGTGGTAAGTTCCCTGGTGTTTACCTACATTCACTGATTTTTTTTTTATTTTTAAAAGGGATTTTTTTTTCTTTGCTGGGTGGAAGTAACCCTGCTGGCAAAAGAACCTTTACAGTATCAGCAGCGAGTGTGATGGGAAGAAAGCTTATGAGGGTGAACCAGACTTTGCATGTCATTTGTGTCATACAATCAGAACTAACAAATCTTACTTCCCTCAGAGGGATCATGAAAAGGAATCAATAGAAACATTTTTTCCCTAAATGTGAGCTTTTATTGTGTATTTTGAGTTACCATACTCAGAATTTCTTCTTTTAAACAAGCAAATGGTACAAATATCATCCTTATGCAGTTTTACAGGAACAAGGATATTAATTACCAACATATTTTAGCCCTGGTGTAGCAGAGCATGAAGTTGCAACAGCCACACTATGCAGCTACCAGGTTTTTATGTTCCCTTGTGCTGCTGGCACAATCTGGTTCTCCTGGTCTCTTTCTCTTTGCCTTTTCCTCATCCTGTAATTACCATTTCCTCTTTACTTTTCCTCATCCATTACACAAAACATCCCTCAAAATAACAGAGGACAGACCTCTACTATCTCTTAGCAACTATCTAAACAACTAGCACTTGAAACTTTGAAAAGAACATCAAAACTGAAACTCTCCTCACCATTTCATTTTACATATGTTGAATGAAGACACTCTCCTCAAAAATATATTAACTCTACAGCAGCTTATTGTGTTTACTACAGGGTTTTAATTGATGCAATTTGATTTTTCATATTGCTTTATTCTAAAGTGCTGCAAGCTACTGTCTTCATGAACAGGATTATTAGACTAAATTCAAAGGCTTATGAGGATGTTTTTTAGAAAATAGCTACTTGTTTATGCTGTTTATCCTCTCCTGAATCCCTCTGCTGCATTAATGCCTTTCTTATTAACCACAAAGTACTTTAGAGTAGCCAATAAGGGCCAGCAAGAAATTTAGACATCACACAAGGTGCATCCAGGTAACTGCCCTGCCTTCTGACTAGCTTTAGGAAAAACAGATTTAAACTTGGCATTCTGTAAGGTATTCTGAAAGAGTTTAGTACATTAGGAGCATTATCTTATCTATAGGGTGCATATCACTGATGTATAGTAATCATATTCTTTCAGTCTGTGCTGACTCAGCTGACATTCTAAATCACTTGCTGAAAATAGATTGGGTGCATTTTGCACATATATGTATGCACACACAAGGAGCTATGAGATTTTCTTTACCTTTTACCAGACAATAAAAAAAAAAAAGTAATGTTTTGTGTATAGTGTTACAAATGTTAATGTACTAGTAGTTATTACTGAAGTGACATATCTGTTTCCATTTGGACATTCACAGTTGTCTCCAATTTTTCCCTCTGCCAGTGCACTTCATGTTTTTAAACCTCAGAATAGTAGCAAAGTTTGCTTCCAGTCAACAACTGAAAACACACTGGATTTTAAATTGTAACAAGACCATACATGACCATCTTACACACACGAGTCTTCCACCTTATGCAAAACCAAAAATTTCAGACACATTACATTAAATCCATGTATCATTATAGCCTCATCCACAGCACACATCAGGGCAATGACAACTTCACAATTCATCAAAACACAGACCCATTTTTATCTCACAGTAGCTCTAAATCAGTTTTCAAAAGAGCATCTCTTTCAAAATGTATTAATTTACCTCCTATGTAAAATTATTCAATAATTTTCTCAGTGTCCAGTCTCTGTGTGGTACCTGAAAAGGACATAGTTTTCAGATCACAGGATTAATACTGAGATCTCATTACTCAAAACTTAAAAGTACCAGTTTGGGACTCAAGTGGCAGGAAGCTTATATTACTGGAGGCTATCCCACATCTGTAAGCAAAGATGCAGTAATCAGGGACATTATTATTTCTTTTACAAGTATCTCTGGTTCTAATTTTTTCATTGCTGTGACAGCTCACAGAATACCAGATCAGAACTTCTTGAAAAACACCTGTACTCCTAATAAGGAGTAGCAGGAAGCACACATTTCTGCCATTGCAGGGAAGAAAAGAAGGCAATGGATCATGACTAAATGGTCTGGAATCGATTTCATCACCAAGCCCATATCTCTGCCTGAAGGCAAGGTCAGCTCTGCAGAAAGCATTTCTGCAATACCAGTACCAGTAGCCAATACTAGAATACTTGTATTGAATCATACTGGTTTAAACATTTCAGCTGACAACAGATGTCTCTTATAATTTTAAATACCAGAAGTTATCAAGGATACAGGCCTTAATTTTTATATATTTATTGATCTGCCTCTCAGGTTAAAAATAAACAATTACTGAAAGCAAAGTCAAATATCTCCAAAATGTCATGCCAGGTTTATGGGCCAAATTGTGATTTTCATCAATATTAAGTCCAGTAGTTATTCTGGATAAATGTTGGTTACTGAAGATCAAAATATATTCCAGCAACTTGGGTTATATCTCCACTTAAAAATGCAATGGCACATGCAAAAAAAAAAAAAAACCAAAAAAAATCAAAGCCCCGAAATAACTCGCTCAAAGTGCATGAATTTGTTTCGTTCTCATCTTATAATCTTCTGCTTTATAATTCTGTCATGGTCACTATTAATGTAATGGTAATTGTAGAATTGTATAACTATAATATTAATTCTGTGAGCACCTCTTAAAGTAATTTTCACCTTTTTTTTCAGACATCATTTGCTTACCACAAGGTCTGGCTGTGACGATCCTGACCACCTGAGGTTTTACTTAGAGCTTAGTACAAGAAATAACATTTCTGGTTTGCAGTTTAATATGCTTGAATAATGGGTTGTTGAGCAGAGGGCCAGATGCTGCCTGCCAGCCTTGGTAGCAATCTCTGCTCTGCACAGCTGTCCTTCACTGCTAGACTGACAATGTAAATTTGCATGAGCAGCCAGTGATTCCCAAACCCCTTCTGTGGAACAGCTTTCTGTGCCAGAAGCAGACCTGCTACACTTACAAATGAGTGGCCTTTCAGTGCTCTTTCAGGGCACTGTCATATAGACACACACACATGAAACAAGAGGAATCTCAGCATGAAAAACAACTTTTCTCAATTAAGAGGGACACAAGTACAAACATACTTTACATAAGTTACACTGTTCTGCTGTGTTTTTATACAATCATATTGGTTTTTAGTGAGAACATTTTCCTTGTAAGGGCAATAGATATGTTTGCCTCACTAAGGAAGTCTTTTATTCCTATAAACAATGCAATTTATATATACTAATTGATAAACAAGAATAATAAAATGTGATGCACAATTAGTTACAGATTACGTGAGGGTGCTATGCTTTCACAGTTGGGAATGACAGTAAAGCTCACAAAGGAAGAAACAGATATGTATCTGTCAACAGACATTCCTCATATTGTGATAATGGAGATAAGTAGAAATGCAGATTGCATCTCCAGAGAATGGAATAAGTAACACATGTGCAAAATTAAAGGAGGAAATTACTTGACCACATTCAGATTAAATTCTCTCTGTATGTATCAAGGGGACCAGTCAGTTCTCTGCTGGGATACTCTTTCTCAATGGAATGATTACAATTCAGAAGTGACTCAGGGTGTCCAGCACCTAAGAACTGACAATAACAAGCACGCAATGCCAATGTCATCAGTTGTGTTTCAAAACATATGGCACATTTTTATGCTGAAATTCTCAAAGTTTTACACTTCTGAGCAGGTTTAACTGTTGAGGAACAGCTGGTAGCTTTTAAAATTCAAAATCCTCTTAAATTAAATATCCTGGGTAAACCACCAAAACATAGATTTAAAATCTGGCTTCAAATTCGTAACACCATGAAATGCTATCATCCAAACAGGACCTACATCACAAAAGTAAGTGTGGTCTATGTCATTAAAAAGCTCCTACATCGTTAAAGTGATGCTTCAGATTCGGTGGAGAAAATGTACCTTTTTTGTCATTTTGCAGCTTTCTAAACATCTACTTGATGAGACTTTGACCTACAGGGGAACGATGTAATGAAAGGAGGCGAAGAGCCAGGATCTTTGCACAGCCCTGCACGCTCAGTGCGAGATGCAGGAGCGGTAATGCTAAATCAGCCAGCAGGCTGAACGAGGTGTGCTGGTACAGCCCCGCATCCAGGCAGGATCCTTCTCCATTCTGCTACTGCTCTCTGCTGGCACGAGTGTGACAGAGCAGCTCCTGCACGGTTCTTGGTGCTGCTGGAGTGTTTCCCTCTTACCGTGCCTCTTTGCTGTAATTTACCATCTCTCTTTGCTTTAAGAGCTGCTCTGGTTGTTCTCGTTCATTTGCAATTGAGACCTTTGAATTAAAGTAATCTGACCGAGATCCCCCCTAGGACTTATTTTGTGACCTCATCAGGCTTGTTTTCTTCACAGAAACACGATCCCAGTAGTACTGGATGCCCCTCCAAGTGAAAGGGAACTGTGGTTTCACATATCCATTCCTTAGCTAGTGCTCTCTGCTTTAGGATGAGGTGTCTTCTGGGGACACTATAAATCTTGACATGCAGAAATATCTCTCCTGTTTTGCTCAAGAACAGAGTCAAAGCTGGATTTTTTTTTT
>WEIU01005323.1:749810-807741 GCA_013389925.1 Aegithalos caudatus | reverse complement strand
CCTCTGGGAGTAAAAAAAAAAAAAAAAAAAAAAAAAAAAAGCTCCTGGACAAATTGCTTTCCCTTGTTTCTATAGGACCTGAATAAATCCCAGTGCTTCCTTACACCTGCAGGATGACTCTTGTGCTGGAATAATACCTCAAACTAACAAACTGTGAATTGGCTTTCCAGAGTCTGGGTTTACCCAACACTCACAGCTTTAAATCCAGCATACTGTGCCTCCTGCATGCTTTCTCCACAACAGGTTTGTACCAACCTCCCAAGCCCTCATGATTTATCTTACTCCAAATGCAATCTGGTGGTTCCACAGCCTGTGGCCAAACAGCCCAAACCTCAAGTTTCAAGAGGATGGGGCCAGATCCTCTTCAGTAGTGCCCTGCATCAGGAAAAGAGGCAAGGCACACAAACTGAAACACAGAAAGCTCCATCTGAGTATGAGAAGTTTTGTGCCTTTGAAGATGACAGGACTGGAACAGGCTGCCCAGAAAGTTTGGGGAGTCTCTTTCTCTGGAGATATTAAAAACCTTCATGGATACAACTCTGTGCAAAGCTGCTCTAGGTCAGGGGAGTTGGATAAGATAATCTCTAAAGGTTCCTTCCAACCCAAATCTATGATTCTGTGGAGGTGGAGGGATCTGCAAGCTCCAAAAGATGTGGGCTCTACCTAGAGCAGAGATTTCAGATAGGAGGAATTAGCTCTCTAAGACAAGAGCACAGTCATGCCCTGGAAGAGGGGCCCACCCTCCATTCTTGGAGGCCTTTAGGACCACTTGGCTGGTTTCCAAAAAAGCCCTGAGCAACATGATGTGAAGTCTGTGCTGAAATGTTATTTTATATATTACCTAATTTTATATACTACACAGGAGTTTGTAGGCTGAGGCACTGAGGCCTTTCCAACCTGACGCTGTGAGCATTCACATTTGTGATCAATTCTGATCATTCTAGAGAGCCAGGCTTTTCTTTCCCCTCACAGCTGAGAAACAAGGTGTTTTTTTATTTCTGATCCACCTTGTATCTCATAACATGCTCCAATATGTGTTACAATATTGTCAATGCATCAGCATAAAATCATTGCTGTGGAAAAAGAAAATTTGCTAACCTATGGTTCTTAACCTGATTCATGTTGCTGGCATTGCAAATTATTTTTGGGCAAGCACTATTTCTCTTTTTGTGACAAATTCACCAGAAAAAAAAAGGTGGTGTTGAGTTTTTTGTTGTTTAGAATACCTAATAATTAGGCAAGAGTCATTAAGAGAAGCATTATCTTTTCTTACAGCAATTGGTAACTGCTGGGAATAAAAAAATCAGATTTTCAGATGTACTCCCTTCCTCAATTTGTCTTCTGTCTTTTCATCAAGCCACTGAGAAAAGCATTTTTGACTCCTGACTATCATCAAAAGCAACAGTGTCTTATTTGTCCAGAGCCTGTTGCCCTAACCAGGTTGCAAGCCATGCAAGGAACACAGACATGCATACGTTTATGTGGAAAAACTTCATGGAATACCAATTCTTAATGAGACTCTGAAGTCTCATTGCTAAGTTCAGTGAAGTTTTTTTCCATCTAGGACATTTTGAGGGAAGTTGTCTTTGGAGTTTAAGGGTATACAGGGGCCTTCAGTCTCAGAGTATCATTGTGCCAAATGCTGCACAGGTCGAAGGAACGGATCCCACATGGATGTGTGGAACAGGGAAATTATAAGAGAGTCCCTGCACCTCTTTTGTGTGAGGACATTGAGGCACCACAGATGAAAAGACTTGTCCAAGGTCATGCAAGAATTTTCTGTTCTGATTGGGAGTTGAAACCTCAAATATTTTGGGTGCTAAGATTGTTACCACACCATTTTTCTGCTCAGGATCTAGTGGAGCAAAGTGTTTCAGGATTGATATTTATTTATGGCATTGACTCTTCCTTTTTTGCTGTAGTATTTAGAGGGCTTTGTAACACCATTGGTATTGTTTGTTGAGAATAAATGTGTAACTCCTGAGACCAAATTCTTTCATTGCTACACAAACAGGAGCAAAGGCTCAATACAAATGGCAAATAGTTCATTCACTCTGAGGTACCCACTCCCCTTACCTAATGTCCATCGTTTATATTGTCCTATTTTTCATGCAGACACTTCATTAATCTACATATTTTTATGGTTTTGTCTATAAAAATAACTGATATGTTGATGGAAAGTATGACTAGTTATTACTTGCATCTTAAAAAAAAAAAAACAAAAAAACAAAACTAACAAAAGGAAACCTTGAGATATTCCCAAGTATCCTTGTAGAAAATATTTAAATATGGGTTTAGATCTAGACAGTCAAATGCTTCTTACACTTCACTGATTAAAATAACCACTGTCTCTATCTATTCCATAAAATTGAAATTATTCACAAGCTAATGATTTTATTGTTTAGCATGATAATTTTTTAGCTATTCCAGAGGATCAGAAGCTTACTACATGCTTATATATAATTTGAGTCAAATCAGGTGTCCTGCTGTAAAAATCCATATAGGAAGCTGGAATAGAAAAAAATTACAAGAAAGTTACAACAACAGTTTAAAAAAAAATACATCATCTGAGGGGAAAATGCATGTCTGGAAAATCATGAAGCTTCTAGCAAACCAAACACATGCATGGGGTGGGCCAATTACTATCAATATTCCTGCAGCATGGAAAGGATACAGGATAGACAAGGAAGGGGTTTTTTTATGTAATATATCTGGGCCTAAAGAAAATCATAGTCATCAAATTTTTTTGGTTGGAAAGGACTTTAAAGATCAACTAATTCCAACCCCTCTCCCTGACAGGGGCAAGCACAAAAAAAATGTAAGCCTGAAGTAATTTATTGGTGGTAAAAAGTCACCAGTAAGGTCTAAGAGGAACAATGTGTTTCATACATATATATAACTTGCCTAGAAAAGGGCAAGCCAGGGCTCTGCATATGTGCTGTTATGTTATTCTGAGTTTATCATGCTGCAGCAGGTCTGTGTCCCACCTGAAGCACGCAGGTGTCTCTCAGAAGAGCAAAGAGTTTGAAAATCAGAGTTGTTCCCCTGCCTACATCTCAGTTACAAATGTATTTGAGGAAATTGTTTCCATAAAACTAAACAGAAATACTGCTTGACACTGATGCATTTTAATTAACATCACCATTTTCCATTTTGCACAGAACAGAACTAATACAGAATGATTTCTGTAAAATTAGTTGATCTCTATTAGTTTTGAAACCCCATAACTACTCCCAGGTATCAAGCAGATACATTTTACTGTTAAGTATAACAAAAAAAGTTGTGTTACTCTATAGCCTCACAGATAAAGCTAATTATATGGAAAATTCATTCAACTGAGTTTGCATTGCTTGATTTGAATCTGAATTAGCAAGAATTGGCTTTGTATTTAGTTTTCTAACTCAAATGAACAAGAAATGCACACATACATAATTTTTCTCTGAACATCTGAATCAGGGAATTCTCTGGAGCTTGAAACTGTTGCTGTTCAATCTACACAGAATCCTAATGACCTCCATGAATCTCAGCACAGGCATGAGGATCTAAGTGTAAAAATAAAGCTGCAGAAATGGGGCTTTACTTCCCTGCCCTGGCTTTTGCTTCTCTGGCTCCATTTCTAATTGAATTGCCACAATTTTGTATGGATCCTAACTAAAAGTATATAAACTTCTGAAAGCTCTGAAATTACATGGGATGGGGAGGGGATGGCTTCAGACTAAAAGATTTAGATTGGATAATAGGAAAAAAGTATTTACTGTGAGGGTTGTGAGGCACAGGCTACCCAGAGAAGTTGTGGATGCCCCATCCCTGGAAATGTTCAGGTTGGATGGGGCTCCAAGCAACCTATCCTGGTGGGGATGTCCCTGCCAGGGGGACTGGAAGTAAATGATCCATCTCAGACCATTATGTGATTCTATTCAAAACAAGAAATGCTTAAGCAGGCCTCAAAAAAGAAGAGATAGCATTTGGGATATTCACATCAGTTTTGATCCCTCAAGAGTTTGGATGCAGCATGTATTATATGTCATAGCTTTGCNNNNTGAAATAGTAATAAAAAAAAAAAAAAAAAAAAAAAAAAAAAATTTAGACCCTTATCAGGCAGGTATGACTAGAGTGATAAAATCTATAATGAAGGATACTATTGCTACCCATTAAGTTAGGATGACATCAATATGTTTACAGGGAAGAAACAAGAGATGAATATTCTCTGTATATCATAACGTGTTCTAGGGGGCTTGAACCAATGTAGTGAACATGCCCAAGATTCATCACAGCAGTCTCTCCAAGTGACTACATTGAAAAAAATAAAGTTTTCTTGGTGGAAATGAGGGAGTAAGGTTCTTCATGATGCATTAGAGAAAAATACAAGGGATTCATTTTAGTGTCTGAAGTTACGCTTGTGAAAAATATAATCTCTGATTAAAAAAATTCAAAAGCATGAACTAGTATCCAGAAAAATCACACAATAATTAATTATTGACTAGGGATACAAATGTGCTGCCAAGAACCATGAAAGAGAACAGAGAGGCAGATGTCATTCCTATCATCCCTTGCAACAGGAACCCAAACAACAGGCAGTAGGAATTTCAGAGGAAAACAGTGTACAGGAATTCCAGGTGGTCACAAAGAGCATCTATGAAGATGAGAAACATGGTAACATAAAAATATCATGAAAGTGTTGAAATATAATCAGTGATAAAGCAGTAGGAAGTAACACACAAAATCCAGAATTTTCGTTTTTTTGTTGGAAAAAGTAAAGAGTAACAGAATAAAAAATACTGGAAATAGGTAAGACACATATATGAAGGATATTACACCAACTGAAAGGCAGACTGGTAAAGAATGGGGGGAAAATTCAGTTTCAAAAAATACATCCCTACAATGCTCAATCTAGTACTTTAATGAGTTCTTCAATGCTGAAATGTCTAGAGGGTAGGAACAAATAGCTGTTTTCCAATTAATTATCTACAGGAAACGCAGCTTCAATGAGATTCTAGAATGATCAGAAATAATAATAGCATCCACTGCTGACAGTGTTTTCACTGAGTTATTAAAAGAAAAAATAAGGAGAAATAATATGTAGTAATAATGAGTAGCAATAGGAAAAAAAAATTATAAATTAATTCTGGCATCCTACACTTCAGAAATCAGGCTAAGTAAATACAAAACTACAGAGGCATCCTCTCATTACAGCAGCTTTTAAAATTCTAACTGAATAAATAGGGGATGCATATTAGACAGTGACACATATTAGTCTACTGCTAAAAAAGCTTTTACATTCATAATGATTCAGGGAAAGAGAGAAACGTCAGAATATACAGTTTTCTGAAGAAAAAAAAAAACACAGCAAACTAATAACTTCTGAAATAGTCCTTATATCATGGCAGGATATTAAAGAATCACTTTTTTATATTAAGACAGCACAACTGCTTGTTTATAAAAACTGGTGTGTGAGAAAGTGAAAATTAGCCCCATTTAATACCAGTATGTAAACAATGAGAAGAAATTCCCCATCCTTGATACTTTTTAATTTGACCATGAAAAAAATTAATGCCTTCATTATGTCATTTTCAGAATGGGATGAATCAAGCAGATTGAGCAATTCTTGCTGATGACCTGCCTGTTTTAAGGGTCTGAGAATACCCTGCAGGCTCCAGGAAAGAATAAAGCAAATTACGAGTTCAGATCAAGAGTGCAGCTGTTGGCAAGATGAAGAGATATTAAACAGGTTACTGATCAACCAACAACCAAACACCAAGAGAGAGCAATAATTCATAACATCTTGGAAAGGAGATTAAGGCAAAAGTTCAGACCAAGAAGGCCAATTATTTTCTTTTATATACAGGATGTGAGACATGGACACCTATGAAAATGAGAAGAAATGTAAGGACTTTTATTAAATAGGGCTCAAGGGAGCAGGATGAAGACAAGTTCCAAAGCAACATGGCATAACAAGAAGACCTAAGCCTAGAAAACATGTACAATCCTATTGACTCCCTAGGCAAGACTTAAAACCAGGATAAGGCAAGACCAACATCCCTGGAATGCCATGAGCCCAGACCCAACACAAACTGCTCTTGAAAGTAAAAGCTTACAAATAGAAATATCTGCTCCCTGGGCAGGTTTCTACTCTTCATGGTTTCAAAGGCAAGCCTAACAGACCAGAACTCATTGGACTACTTACTCAGAGTGTGCTGTAGGTCAAGTGTATGGATAAAGCAATCACAGAATGCCAAAGGGTTTGACAGTTTTGCTTCATTAAACAAACTCAGTTTATGAGTTCAGCTGAAGATAATTCCTGATATCCTTACATTTTAACTCCAAAGTTTGAGGGAAGCCTTCCTTTGACCAATATTCTGGCACCTAGAATTTAAACATGTAGCCTAAGCTGGATGTTTTTGCTTAGGGGGAGAGATGTCCCTCTTTGGTCATCAGAGACAGGAATAAAAGGCACCTCCAGACCAAGTCTAGTTCCAGCTTTCTCTGACATTACTGTGGCTGGTTAAATATTCAGTAACATTAGGGGGTATATATATATATATATATATATATATATAAAAATACACTTTTATAGATAAGCTTAGCTTGCTTATGAAAGAGTCTTTCTTCAATTTAAACAGCATTCTAAATTGCAGAAGACTTTCTTCAGCACAATCACCCCCTAAATTGTGTTATTGCATATTGTTACAGTACATTGGCTCAACGCTGAAGTATCTACCATTCTACTCTGTTCCTACCATCAGACAAAATGTGCAGCTCTTTGGTTATCTGCAATAATAATTCATTCAATAACCAATTTTGGTCTGTGGTTCTGATCTTTTCTTTTTCTATTTTTTTTATTTTATCAACCTTTATCTTTGGCATGGATCCAGTATCCTGTGACAATATTGTACTTCATTAAAAGCAGAATTACAAATTTAGCTGAAAACAGACAATTTCCCTTCCTGAACACAAGCTGACATTTTTCAGGTAAATCAAAAGCTAGTGCTAAAAAATTCCACAATAACTGCTTTATCAAAAGTTGGCAACCTGGCACCAAGGACAAAGTAATTTTTCCAAATGTAAAACTAAAGATGCAAAAGATGCCATGTGACCTTTGTGTTACTGGCTGAAGAGATTCAAACCACCTGTATTGAACATACTGCACTGTTGTAGTCAGATATAATGATATGTCAGGGAATGCTACTTGATTATGTCAAAATATGCAGCTATTTCTGCTACTTGTTCTCTTCCTACACTTCCTCCCATCTGATGGTTTCATTTATCTGTTCAGTCTAGTGCTTTAGACTTTTATCTGTTGAAGACTGAAAACTCTTCCTTATAAATGTCTACCTGTGCAGACTCCTGACCCAGCTGGAGTTCTGAGACATCCAGCTAAAAAAAATTACAATATCAGTAAATTACAGTCCCAAAGGTCTAAAGTGGTTCCTTTATCCAGCAGCCACTCTTTAATTTTCAGAGCCCACTGACATGTGTCACCCCCATGCCTTCCCTCCAGGACATGGGCTGCTTTCAAAAGAACCACCTGCTCTCAGTTCTGAAGGCATTTCTATTAAAGCTTTAAATTTTTTAGAAATTAAAATAACTTGAATCATAAATAATTTGTTCCATGTCCTTATACTTTGGATCAAACCAGACAGTAAGTTCAACAGATACAGCACATAATTATAAAGCCAATAGCATTTGTCAGGAACATTCAGTAAGATACTTACAATCATAGAATAGAATTGTAAAGTGATTTAGGTTGGATGTCCTGATGTCAACTTGATGTCCAACCTGAGCCTCCCCTGGTGCAGCATGAGGTCATTTCCTCTTATCCTATTACTGCTTTCCTGGGAGAAAAGGCTGACTACCACCTGGCTCCACCCTTCCTTCAGGCAGATGCAGAGAGCAATAAAGTCCTCTCTGAGCCTCCTTTTCTCCAGGATGAACACCCCCAGCTCCCCAGCTGCTCCTCAAAGGACTCCCCAGCCCCTCCCAGCTCCGTTTCCCTTCTCTGGACTCGCTCCAGCCCCTCCATGTCCTTCCTGCACTGAGGGGCCCAGCACTGGACACAGCACTCGAGGTGTGGCCTCCCCAGTGCCCAGGACAGGGGCAGTCACTGCCCTGCTCCTGCTGCCCACACCATTGCTGATCCAGGCCAGGGTGTCACTGCCCACCTGGGCACAGCCTGGCTCATCTTCAGCAGCTCTTGACCAGCACCCCAAGTCCTTTTCCACTGGGCCCCATTCCAGCCCCTCTCCCCACACCCTGTAGTGAGGTATGGAGCTTAACCACAACAGCCATGGAAACTTAAATGTTATAAAATCAAGTCAACATAGACATGAAAAAGAAAATGTGTATATATGTACATAATATGTGGGTTTTAAAGCAGTCATGAAGATTTTAGATGGAGAAATTACTGCTTCTATCAGTTCTACTAAATCCAACAGATAAATTTCACTTAATGACATCCAAGAGTCTCCTCTTCTTAATGTCCCTTCCTACTCTGAGAGATGTCAGCATGAGTTATCTCATATTATCTATTTCTAAAACAGGCCAGAGACTACACATCACTTTTGTAAAACTGGGCTGTTTCTTCCCTCTCTGATAACATACACTCTTCTAAATGGAAGCTACTTTGAACCTATAGATGTGCATTAACAAAAAATACATTTCATCAAGATCCAGTAGAAAAAATTTACTACTATTTTAAACCTATTCTTTCTGTTGATCAATAGAGTCTTGACTCTTGGAAATTAATAAAAGCAATAAAGTGTATAACCTTATAGATGTCCAGAAGTAACTCTATTTTATGTAATTGCTCTTGTAAAAAGGAAAAAAACCAAACAGAACCTCAAATACATCAGCCACAACGTAATTTAAAACGTCTGATGAGAAAGTGGCTGATTACTTCTCTAACTGAATTTATTTTCTGCTTTAAACCACAGTCAATTTGACATTATAATACATAGTTTAGTAATATTAAATATCTCTTCATAACAGAGACTCTTTGACACTAGAATATAATGTCTTACCAATTAAATGAGACTGTTTAACAGTGAAGAGGAGGAGGAATTTCTTGAGTGTTCTGTAGTGGGTATCCCTTGTGTTAGTTCTGTACTCTACATAAATTTCCTAGATATTTGACACCTCCATCAGTATCTGCTGAAAAATCAAAAGAAACCCAAGAATAAAATAACACAGGCAAGGAGTGAAACATGTACTCCTCTCATCCAGCCTGTTCCAGCCTGTTAACATTTTCAATTTTTCTTTAATTCCAGAGTGCCTGAAACAAAGATTAAAAATCAAGGAGGGAAGAAAATGCAATTTCTACATCCAAAACCTTGCAATTTCAGAAATGCTATTCATTACAAAAACAATGGTTCCCTCCACCATTAAGATTGTTTTTCATGAACTCTAACTTGAAAAGAAGTTTCCTTTGGAAATAGAAAAGTGTTCAGAGGTGAAAGGCTGCTTGGCTTCTGTTGGAACAATTAAAGAAAACACCAAATCGAAACAGACTGACCTGCCAGGCTCTGAACATGAGGGCATTTTATTTCTTTTTGTTGCAAGAGTAAGGAAGTGGGCTGTAGTTATGTCCTGGGAAAACCCCTCTGAACATTCCTTGGAGTGTAATGCCAACAGACACACGGATGCAGCAGGCTGAACTCATCCCTGACACAGTGCTCTTGGCTACTCTTCTGACTGAGTGTGGTTTCTGGATTCTATTATGAATTTTGTCTAAGTGAAAACTAATAAAAATGTCTCTATTTTTTTACAGCACCTCCATAAAAGACTGAATGTACAGGTATATCCTGAATTATGACAGTGTAGAAAATCATTTCACACTGTGACAATCCAGTGAAGTTCCCAGACTTCTGAATGCTCAGTTTTGGCATATTGTTGAAGCTGTTTAGAAGTTCTCACTTTATAGGTGCCCTAATTTTTTCATTGATATCAATCTGCAAGCTTTCTTAGAGATTTGTGGGGGAAGGAAGGGCTTTACCCCCTTTGATGTATGGTAACTTCTTAAACACTTCTGCACTTTTGCATTTTGTTTCCCCAGGTAATCTCACAAACTTGCTTGTTAAGATCAAACCTGGGGAAAAACAAACACATTCCAACCAGAAGATTTAATGAAACAAGTAGGAGAGCTAAATGAAGGCACACTGGTTCTGACACACTGGGAAGAACTATCAAATCCATCTCTAATATCAAATGCTCTGCCTAGGGAGACATTACACAGTAAAAAAATCTTCCATCTATTTGGGAAGAAAGATATGAGAGTTTAAAATGGACAACAAAAGGATTTGCTTTTAAGAGAAAGAAAAATGAGTTCACAACATTCAGAGTATCACATAACAGGCACTTTTAAACAGAAATAAAAGCAAAATGCTGAGTTAAAAGCTCAGAGCCTTTGAACAGAATATCTAAAATAGAATATTCATTTTTTTAAAAATGAGAATTCAAAACAATAGAAGCAATAAAACACTGTAAAACGTGGAAGGGAATCCACTAAAGGATTCAGTTACTTCAGTGACATTTCCTTTACTAATTTACTAATTAATCATTACTTTTACTAATCTTTTGCCCCAGCTTATGAAATATGCACCCCACTACAGGTAATTTTAAGCAGTTCTTTATTTTAACAATAAACAAAGCCAGCTGAAATTCACCCAGCTTCTCATTGTAATATGTCTCCTTTGGAAAACCAAAAAATATAAATGTGAGCGCTGGAATCCTAAGAGGAGACAGTGCATCACACATGGAAAGACAAATGCACTGGGTTTTCTACAGTCTAAAAATGAAAGAATGAGAGAATGCAAAGTTTCAAATTAAGAAATTAGCAAACCTCTGTTTTGGACTTAGACAAGAATATTTCCAATGCAGGAAAGGGGAGAGAAGTGTTTAAAATCACGTCGTATATAAAACCCAGCTATAAAGAGACTAGGAAAGTATTAGAATATGGCCCAGCAAAGCTGTGATTCTCCATTTGCAGAGCAAACCAGATTTCTGTCTAAAATGTTTAAGAATAGGTCATCTCACCCTAGAGAAGAGGACTAAGTTATGTGGTTCCTTGTCTTTTCTAGAACTTCTTCACCAAAGACCACACACACAGGGGTTCTTACCATCTTTTACTACCCTTCCACAGAATTCTCATCAGCCAGGGTCTGACAGATTCTGACAACACAAGGCCTGAAATGGAACTGGCATTTATGTTACATTAAACTATAAAAATATTGAATGAACTACTTGACCCTGGGTTCCCCATGTAATGGACCCTTTACCATCTAAGGCACAGATAGAACTACAGCATTCTGAGCATAGCAAATCCATGTGGTGCCAAGACAATGTTCCCACACAGAAAATATTTACCACTCCCTTTTGATTTAAGCAACTGTAAAACAAGAAAACCAGTCAGACAAAAACCTAGTCTCTCCTTAGAGCCTTATGAAATTTTAAACACTTCTAGTTACTATTCCTTATGTTCATTTTGGCAAGGGGTTTCTTTAGAGAATGAGTTTTGGAGTTCAGAGTAACCCCATGTTTTAAGCACTGGAGATAGCATCAATTATACCAGCTCTGGGTAATGCTCTATCTGCTGTCTCCACCATCACCCTTGATCAGGACAAGAAAGGTCTCTAAACTATGAGTAATTCTTTCCTTACGTCTGTCATTAAAATATCAGCTTTCCCATAAGAATGGCATCTGACTTATCCATCCAGTTATAAGATTTATTTTTTTTTATCCTACTTACTCTTGTTCTTCCTCTCATCCCTGCAAACTTTTCTTTAGTACTACAGTGTACAGTAGTGGAATTCAGGTTTGTTATCCCAATCTTTGCAATTTATTTAATCTACCTAGAAATTTATGCATAATAAAAATCACAGATGGGGAGTAATATTGTTGCTTCACTGAGAATATAAAAAGTGAGCTAGTTTTATTAGATACAGATATGATTATAGCATGAGTATTGAAAATTTTTGATGCAGTCAGATTCAGGATCATTGAATTCAGGCCAAGTGGAATGTATCTACAACACAGGGGAAATGTGAGTCACTGTGCTGCAGCACTAGGCAACACAAGCTATTAATCTAGCACCTAAAGAGCTGAGAATATTTAACAGAGTTAAGGTTTACTCAATGGATGCTGATTGGAATCACTACGGCTGAATGGAGGACCTTAAGTGCCCTCCACCTCCTCCAATATTCTAGATGCAATTTAGGAATTTGCAGCCTCCTCACTGTAATTCTATGCATATATACTTGTGTTCAAGACTATGTCAGAGTAGATGTGATACAATTCCTTCTGCAGTGCAGATTCCAGGGCAAGGTTTTGAAATGCAGACCATTATTCCATTATTACCTCTTGGGATCCCAAGATATTCCATCCCAATTCTATTTAAATTACACTGAAAATAAAACATGCACTAATTTCAATGAGATCCACATGATAAAGTGTTCACCAAGAGCTGAACAAAGTCATACAAAGACTTTCACAGAAGCCAAATAGTCTGACTCACGTGATGTCCTACTGGAGCAAATATAATTACTTAAGTGTATGGCAATGTTTATGTACATAATGACTTGCAGGATTGCATATACTTCTACTAAGACACAAAGAATGCAGCAGCTTTCACAGCAAGACTGGAAGTCCAGATACGTATTAGTATTTTTTATCTTAAGCCCTTGTCACAAACTAAGGAAATTGGAATACTGAAAGGTTTCCTCCTTAAAACCAGCACCAATCGTATTGTGATCATCAGATACCTAAATGCCAGAACAGTCTGCAGTAAATTTCTAGAAGTTGTAACAGGCAGATGGATATAATAATATTAAAAGCTATAAAGGCCAGCAGCAAAAGCTATCTGATATATTTATCTTAAAAGAATACATGTTTTGCACAGATTTGATTGCAGAAACTCTTCTGTGCATTTTCTAGAACAAATAATCTCTAACTTTGTATTGTGCCAGTATGCAGAGCAGTCTGAGGAAAATAAACAGAAGCTTGTTTCTCAGAGATAAGTTTTGCCTTATATTGGTTGCATTTATATAATTTTCAAAACATATTCCTCAAACCCTAATGTGTTCTGTTTTCATTAGTCATGTAGAAGGAAAAGTGAAGGAAGTATGGAACAATTCTTGCAGCTTTCTCTTCCAACTTCTCACCCCTATAAAGCACACGAAAACAAATCCAGTTCTTGGAATGCATTTGCAAATATATTAGACTGCCTCTTCCAATATTTTTCATGAAACTACACTCCTTGTTAGACATTTCACACTGTACTGCATTTATAATTATTTATCCTGTCTGCATTCAGAATGTAAACTAATAACATGTCTATTTTGTACTATCACATATCATAGGGTGCTTGCTCTGCTCAAGAAATTAAATGCAGTTAAGCCAAATGGCTGATGGCTGATTAGGCTCACGTTTCAGAATTTATTGAATGAAATAGAATCAGAAGGAAAATACAAACAAATTAATTTTACTTCTAAAACCAGCAAGTCTACACAGATATGGCAAAAAGCTATGGTAATATTAATAGCATAATTAAACTATAAGTGGAAAGTGATATTATTTTCAATTATTTGAAGGTGTACCGAGCCTGTTATGGAGGCTGTAATTTTGACGAACGTTGATACCAGTTATTTTCATTAATTATTCAATAGCAAGAGTCATTAGGCTTTCTGGAAGTTTAAAAAAAAAAAACAACAACAACAAAACCACAGAGAAAAAAAAAAGGGTTTTACGCTAAATCACATTTTGGTTCTTGTAGTGAGATAGCTACACTGTATTACTGTCTATCTGCCTGTTGAAGACTGATTGATCCTACATTTAAGGTTGTTAAACTTTATCATTCATTTTCCCTGAGCTGGGGATAGAACCTTAATTGCCAAAGCAACAAACCTTGGAACTCTTCACAGCCAATATGAAATTTGCAAGGATGGGACTGGTTTGTCAGCATGAAGGGTTTAAAGTCTTTATCAGAGGACAGCCACAAGACTTCCTTCAGTCAGAACAAGGCAACAAATACATTTCAATTAAAACCAAGCAAAAAAAAAAATAGAAAAGAAAAAAATTAATTGGAAATAAAGGAAATTAAAATGATGGGCATATAGAAAAAAATGCACACAAAAGAAAGGGAAAAAACAAAACCTCTCAGAGGCTTGTCAAAAGAACTATACTACAGGGTCAGCATGTACTTGGGCATTGTTGCTTGGAGTGCTCTGAAACAATGGTGAACAATTAATTGACTTTCCACAGACTCACTGCATGCCTGATTTAGGGAGTGCCCCTGGAAGTTGTGCTGTCATCCGTTTGCTCGAGCAGGGCCGCCTAGAAAAGGCTGCACAGCACCATGTCCAGCTTTGCATTATCTTCAAAGATGGAGACTCCACAACATCTTGAGGAAACCTGTGCCAGGTCTCAGTCACCCACCGTCTTTTCAAATTAAAATTTCATATTAATGCAGAGGAATCTTTCTTACTGACAGTATTGTTGACATTGCTTTGTGTGATTGAACAAGAAATGTTTCTTTTCAAAAGAAACAAATTATACTAAAAAATACATGTTCAGAAACATTCCCACTTGCAATCAAAGTTTTTAATATTTATAGAAAAATTGCTGTCATAATTTTTTCCTGATTTTTTACCTTAAAGTCAGAAATCACATTAAAAAAAAAGCTTTGACTGTCATTGAATTAGAGAATGCCTCTGGGTGTTGGGTAATGGGAATATGAATTTTCAATTAATAATACAATTTTTTAAATGGTTAAAACATTAAACATTTATCATTAAGAGGCAACAGGAAAGAAGAAAAAGATTAATAGGAAATATTCTGATCCCCTCTACAGCTTGTAAGGACACTCCCTTTACAAGTCAGGCCCACAGTTCTCATGGCACCTCCTCTCCAGGCAGTGTGCTCATGTTCTATGACAAGGACCTTTCAAGGGGTGAGAGTGGCCACTGGTTCAGTTTGAGTTCTCTTCCTTATTTCTTCATGGTCAGAGTAATTTCCACCATTTCCTCCCTAATCTCTCATTCCCTTTACCATACTGGAAATAGCCTAACCCAGTTGGTTTAGTCTCTTAACAGAGTCTCCACGAAGAGCATCTCTGGAGGTTTGGCTTTGTCTCACAGTCTCTGCAAATTTGGTGCCCTACTGGAAGACTATTGGGTATCTCTTATCCCCACAGCTATAGAAAATATTTCAGTTTTTATTTATATTGTGTCCTTTGGGTTAGTACACTGAAAATATAGGCTAAGGGTTGTGTTTTCACAAGTTTTCTACTTATGATAAAGTGTTCGCATGTCTATTTACTCAAAATCCAAATTAAATTTCAAATGCATACATTTGTGGAAGAAAAAGGGTTTTTTCTGACTTTTCAAGGAATAGTTTCTCTTTTGACAATAAACAGAAAAATCCTAATATTTTTCTCCTGTTTCTCTGATCTGCATCTCAAACTGAGTAGCTGTCAAAAAATCATTTCACCCAATACAAAACCCCACTAAAGTTGCAGTAGCCATCTTACTTTACTATACTGCTTTTCTGCTTACCTGCTGCTAAAAGAAAGGTTTGTTTAACCTAATCCTCTCATCTTTGAATCATGACAGGATATCAAATCTCAAACCAGTCAGTTGAAAACCTGAAATAATTTATAATAGGAAATGCTTCTCTGCATACATCATTTTCTCCTCAGAGATCAAGGAAAGACAGGCAGAAAGCCAGCCTTGTTTCTAACCAATTATGCCCAAAACTAACAGAACTCAAATGATCTCTCCATGGAGCACATAGGTAGCTCTGCTGGGTTTCTTACCTATATTTCTGGAGTGAATAAGACAGAATGTTTTGTAACAGGAACTTAATATTTCCTAAATATTGGTGCATGTTTTTGCAAAACTAAAAAAGGCATAAATATGTCAACAAAAACCATTACTTGAAACAAGCTTATCTTCAACCCATTGTGTTGCTTTCAAAAATAGGTGTGACAATAATAAGCTGAAAATTGCATTGGAAATCAGCTGGGAAGTTTAGGCAGTTACAGGAGATTTTCCTGTAAAACTGAAATTTAAGAAAAGGTTTCTTTTTAAGAAATTTTTTTTAAAAATTGAAAAAAAGAGAGAGAGAGAAAGAGGAAATAACCAAAGCAACATACATGAAATAACCCAGACTAAATGTAACCTGGTTTGTGTTTGGAAAAGGTCAGAAAGGGGTTTCTAGCTTTAATCCAGTAGAAAGAGAAGGAAAAATAGGAGAGGGAATTTCAAGCTCTGTCTGGAGATGTTACCTATGCAACTTTTAACTGGACAAGTCACACCCAGAACATTTCTGTGCCTCACAGGGGCGTTACAGGTCCCCTGCAGCTCTGGGCCCTCCTGTGAAACAGAGGGAGGAGAATTAATCCAACTGATTGTTCCTTCTCTGACCCAGAGGGCCTGGCCTGGCCTGACACAGTGCATGTCCTTAGCCAAGCATCCATCCACTCCATCCCAGCTGGAGTATTCCTTGATACCAATGCCATTTTCATACCTCTGACTGTAGGTAATGTCATGCCTTTCAAGCATAAAACTTACTGGAGAGGTATCCATACTTTGGGAAAAAAATCATTTCTGCTGATCTCTTAGGGCAGAACTGGTACTTCTCAGATGTTTTGGGTGCTGAGCAGCAAGGTCTCCATGGAATTCTAAAAATCAAAAATGGGAAGACAGAAGAAAGCCCTGAATCTACAACATCAGCAGTTATGTCACTGAAGAGGGACATTTTTTACATTTTTCATCCAAAATACGTAAACTCAGAAGAAGTATTCAACTGCTAACTTACAGCAGACTTGTTTAAATAATATTCCAATTATAGAAACCTCCCTTTCTAACCTAGGCATGGCTTTATACCTTCCTGCTTCACTGGGTTTAAGATTCCCTTGGTTGTAAAGATTTCTCAAAGCTGCTTCTCTTCATGAGCAATAGACTGCAGTGAAATAATTTCTCGGCAGTATTTTCTCAGTGAAAAGGTCTACAAATTGATTTTTCACCCTTTGCCCTCCCTTTCAAGACACAAATTCAAATATAAACACAGCAGACTATCACTGACAGTATATACAACTTTTCCCTCAAGTGACTTTGTAAAATGGCAACACATACAAAGTATTAGACATGCATTAATAATAAAACCTACATGAAGGACTTAGAGAAACATTGTGAGCTTTCATAAAATTTCAAATAAAACCTCTCCAAATCTTGAGCACGAGCCCATTTTACTAAAGTGGGAAGATTGAAAGTATTTCCTCCCTCTGACAATGATGGAAGGAGACAGATCTGTTTGATGGGAATCCCAAACAACAAAATAATTTCACAACTATATTGTTAATATTGTGAGATTTTTACAAGTCTTCTTGCTCTATGTATATTCCATACTCAAAATACTTCATCCTGCCCCTGTATATATTACAGGAAATAGTGCAAGCTTGGAGAAAACCAGGGCATAAACTATTAAAACACTTCATAAATTTAACAAACTTCCTTGAATGACACCTTGAAATGAAGCCTACAGGTAGAGTACATTCCCTCAAGAAAAAGTGCCTGTAGCTGTCAGTTGCATTCTGCTGAACTTCCTGACTGCAGCATGGAGAGTTGATAAAATCTGGTAATGAAATGCCTATTTTTAAGCTAAACAGCTATGACAACAAAATGCTTGGAGATATTTTCAACATACTTGACATCTTTCTTCACAAATAGAACTATTTGTACTCAAAAGCAAAAAACACCACATTTAGCTATGGATGACTGGCATCAGATACTTTTTCTAAAGTAAATGCAAAATGCAAATTAAGTTTCTATGTTATTATGCATAAGATTTTTATAGCATAAAACCTGTCTCAATTTTATATAGCTCTGAGCATCATCCTAGCAAAGCTGAGTTGAAAATTGGCACTCTGTGCCCACTAAGTTCTCACTCTGATTTTGGCCAGGTCATTCTCCCTTGAAGAGTGACTGACCCTACTTGCAATAAATGAGGTCATAACAAACAAATATTTCACATTACAGAGAATTGTTGTGACTTAGTGTAGCATTTGAAAAGCCATTTCCATTTCTAGAGCATTTAGCAAATGCTAAGCCCCATTCTTTTCTTGCTCAGAACATGAAGGGGGTGACCTGCAGTACTTGAGAAGAGAGATATGTGAGGCCACAACTGTGGGCACCCACTGTTTCAAAAACACCATGTGCCATAAATAAGTGGCACTTTGCTTCTTTATGACCTCCCCTTTTTCCACCTGCTATTCTGAATGGCTCCTTGTCTCAAAAAGAGCATGTATTTGTAACTTGGAATTTGCTGAAATATATTCCAACTGCAGCAGCCTGACATGGTCTGAGTTCGACAAATTTTACAACGCGACAACTTATTAAACTGAAATATACCAGTAATTTCAAACAAACATTTAATTATATAAGCTAAAGATTGAGTTCTGTAAGGCTTTTTTTCAAGATTGAGCATTTTCATATTTATTAATCTTAGATCAGAACTTAGAGTTCTGTGTGAACTCCAAGCTGTCAATCCTTTGATACACAGTAAAGAGCTCTTTGGTCTCTTCACTCTTTGAACTATTTGAACTACAACAGAAAACTGAAGATTTCACTGGGATAATTCCTTCCTTCCTTCCTTCCGCTCTTATTTGAGATTAGAAAGTTATTTCAAAACTTGCTCTTCTTTTTTCTTTTTTTTTTCTTTTTTTTTTTTTAATTCTTATTTCTCTTTAAAGCTACCATGCATTTTAATCAAGAAAATGTTGATTTTGTTTTAATGCTGATTCCCTTGAAATACTTCTCTCAGTAGAAATACCATTGGAATAACATTAAATATTTTTCATTGTGAATTAGGAAAATTACTGCAACTGTATCAGCTGTCTTTAAAAAATCCTACAGCTTGTGGGGATACATACCCTTTCTGGCATATAAATCAATAAATACAGAATTCCAAAATGGAAAGATAATACAGTGTTCCTTTCATGGACTATCAAATTAAAATTGTGATACTCACTTGCCTACCACCAAATTCTATTTTGACATTTCTTTGTTATTAAATGTTGACAGTATTCCAGAGATCAATCCAAATTCTTGCAACTGCTTTCAAAAGTTTAAGGGCTCCATAGTGCACTGAAGCTCTCAAAAGGCTGTCTGACTTCCACATTTCAAGCCTTTGGAAATAGAAATATAATTCTGTGTAACACATTTAGTATTCTGTTAGTTCTGGCCCAAGATTCTGATGGGAATAGCAAACATACACATGGAGGAGCCTTGCACACACTCCCCTTCACTTTGCTAGTGCACTGCCTCATTCAGATTTCTCTTTTGTTGGCAAACCCCTGTAGCCAAACCTATACCCTATTAATAAATTCACTGTGATTTCTGCAATATCATTGGACACCAGTAATTACCTAATCCACAGCAGTGTCTTAAAATACCATGAGCCCCACTGGTATCTAATTATTTACCTGGAGCCAAATTCTGCTTTTAAACCCATGAAAACATTTTCCCAGTACTAATTGTCACCATACTAATTTTCATTTACTTCCTATGGCAAATAACTAAGCTGCTGATCTTTACTTCCACTCCCCACTATCAATTATTTTGACTCCAGGACACCGAGGCTGTGATTTAGAGGGAATATGTGGAGCATATTAAAAACAGGCAGAAAGCCAGATTTTAAAGCATGTGTTCACAGCAACACTCTATACCCAAGCATTATTTTAATCAGGTGAGAAAAACAGAAAAAAAAGAAGTTAGTTTGACCAATTAGAATTAACCCACACTTTTCAGATATTGAATGGTAGTTTCTACACATTGAAAGGTTTCCAAACCAGACCTTATTCCTCTATATAGGTATTTGTTATCAAAAAATTGCTAATTTCAGGGAAATACTGCACTGCTACAAAGTGCAGATCAAGAAAATGATGTTACATTAATTAGCTATAGGATAAGGTATGAATTATTTACCAAGCTTGATTCACATGCATAATTCTTAACAGTCAAGAATGCAAATCAGATGAGATAATTCCACACAATCATATGATTACTAATTTCATATCCAGTTACTTCATCAGTGTCTGTAATTGCATTATTATTATAATTTAGAGCTAGAGATCTGATAATATCCTTGTTTACATATTTTACAGACAGCTAGTCCATTTTTGGAGTCTATGTAGATACTCAATATAGAATTTTAACCCCCAATTTCTGTACTTCAGATGTAAAGATAAGGCCATATGCTCATAACACAGGTTTTCATCTAACTGTAGAAGAATATCTTCAACTTCTATCTTTCACTGGTTTGGAAGGTATAAATTATACCATGTTACAAACCAGAGGGATTTTTTTCAATGGCAGAAAACATGTTTGAATATTTGTTTTATAGAGGGTGGACAGCAAATGCAGAGTAGCCTTTTGCTTAAGTCCTAACCATTGCTACCATTAAGCCTTAAGTAACAATCAAATTGCTGCTGCTGCTATACTTGGCAGATTCAGATAGAAACTTAAGAAAACTCTATTCAATATTCAAAATTTTTACTGATGGTTATCTTCAATACACTGTTCTAATTTGCAGTTTCTATGACTACTGTAGCAGCACTAATTTCTTCAAATTAAAAGGAAACACAATTCAATTTTTATATTTAAACAAGAATAGGCATAATTTTCTTCTAAATCTGTTCCAGCAGATAGAGCATATATACGTCTACACATATATCTCCATTTTAATGCAATATCACAGCCGTATATATTCAATTTCAAAGATTTAACAAAGAAGAGAAAATTGCAATCATTTTTAACAATATATTTTTATGCAACATTACGAAATTTTAGTCAGTACTGAAAGAATTCTACTTTTATCTTTTAAAAATATTCACTACAAGCCATGTGAATTTCTTTGGTTAGATGAAAGAAAATAATGAAAAACAGCAGCATAAATATTGCATTTCTTTGTCAAAGAGTTTCCTATACATACTGCATGATTATGAGGCCTAGGGTCTTTTTTTTCCACTGTATACTTACACCTGTTATTTAATTTGAACTCCCTGAACCTAACAAAGAGAAGCATGAACATCTATACAGCTGTTGTAAGATTATGACTCAGTATTGATTTCAGGGGTACCAGTCATGCATTTGTGTAATGCCTTTCCTAGCAACTCCAGTTCCCTTTAAATATTTTAGTGTAGATATTGTATATATATAGTATAAATGTATATTCCCTTAAATATTTTTGTGTAGTCACAAAAAGTTGAATGGCACCAGAAAAGCACACAGCCAAAATAAGCAAAATTCATCATAGCCTCTGAAGATATTTATGTTTGAAGAAACTGGTTATTTTTTATGCTGTTCCTGTATCTCTACTTAGCTTTAGCCTTACCCCTTGATGAGTGTCCTTGCTGTGCCTCCAGGCAGGCCTCACACAGGAGAACTGGCAGCACTGGACAGCTGCTGCTCAGGGAATGAGTTCTGGATGACCACAGAGCCCCCCAGAGAACCAGCTCAACCTCCTTGTTTCATGCCAGCTCACCTGTCCAGTCTCACTTCAGGTACTGAGGGATTGACATAAAATACATGTCTGTAAAATCAACATTTTTTCAAGCCACTGCTATTCTGCCAGAAAAATAATAGCTGGGTTTAAAATTGATTTAAATTTAAAATTTAAATCAATTCATCCTTCTTCCTCTAGTAATTCTATTGTCTCAGTATTCCTTTGTGTTATTTTTTTTCCATGAAAAGCCTATCAGAGGGAGCAGGAAATACAAAAAAAAGTCTTGTCAGCACAGTGGAGGAATGTTGTCCTTTGTTTCAGTTGTGTAGCTATGTGGAGACAGCCTTTCTTAGCTTTCTTGGCTGTCCCAAGGAAGAGAAACATGAAGGTCATCCCAAAAAGACAGTCATATCACATTTGGAATCCCCATTCCACACAATGGAACACTACTTGTTCTGAAATCATTCCTAAGACAGGTCTGGGCAAGTAAAAAAAAATTATTTGAAAATTTTAAGAACAGATAATAATAAGAACATTAGTTGGGAAACAAAGAAAAGGAAAATTCATATATTACAAGAACATGTATGTGTATTAAAGGCCTTCCATCTGCATTAATGGTAAATGCTTCAGACCAAGTAGCCTAAATTGTATCTATTTTTGGCAGAATTAATATAAAACTCCTCTGCCTTAGATTCTTCTCCCTCTGCCATCTCCCCATCATTTAATATCCAAAAGCAAGAGCAGACTATGTGATTATGATCCACCTTTTTCTCTCTTGTGCTACTTGCCACTTGATCATGGCAAGATAACATTCAATTGATTATTTTTTCTCTGCTTTAATGGACAGAGAACTCAACGAGTGCATTGGAGCATTCTCTCCAATTTATCATGTCCATCCATCAGCCTTATTCCAACTAAAATGGAAAAACAGCATTTAGCAAGAACTGTCCATAAAGTCTTACCCCTCCCGTAGCTGCTTGGAGAAAAAACTCTCTGCAACTGATATTTGTAACCACAGTGTGAGTCACCACAGCCTCCACAGACACTGGAGTATTTTTTTCCCAAGAAAAATAGAAGAAAGGGCTCAATCGATGAAAAGTCTGTATTTTTACAGATTTTTAGCTTATGCTGTCATTAAGAAAAGTCAAAATATGTAAGTATATCTGCACATGAAGACCAAGTTAATGTGGCCATTAAGACTTAAATATTAATACTTTTTCCCTGTGTAATTCACACAAGCCACAGCAAAATCCACACTGTTCAAACTGCTTACATTGAGCTTTTGTGCCTCAACCCAGCAAACACCTGTTTGAAACAGTGGAATTGTCCCATTGATTTCAGGTATACACATTAAATATCTTTTGTTGGATTGCAAACTTACTTTTGTCAGCAAAATCCCTTTCACTGGTTATCAAATAATTCTTGGATCTGGCAGTTCTTTGGAGAATGAATCAGTTAAGGGTTATCACTTGCTCTGGGGAAGAAGGCTGCTGGGTTTGCTGGTATGACATGTAATACATGAACCCAGTTAACACCATTCTCATTATGTTTCCAAGATACACACAAACATTTTGTTAGCTTGGGCTTATCTCTGGCTCAAGGCCTAAATATAATTAAGGCTCTAGGCTAGAAATGGAAGAGCTGTCTTTGAGCATTGCAATGGAAACACAATGAATAAGAAAGCAGAAATCTTGACAAATATGAAATACAAGAACTTATCAGGCAATAATGACTTGTAAAGCATGACATGAATTGTTTATGTAACAGCTAATGGAAGGTTTCATACAGCAAAGTCCCTTCCTCAGGAGTCAAAAATAATAAAACTTACTACTGATTAGAATTTGCCACATTAGAAATCTAAATAAATTCATGTGGGAAGAGCATGTGTTATTAATTACAGTTAAAAATAACTAAATATGTAATTTCTGAGATCCATCTATTAAAGGTGATTGTTGCACTTTATGCTAAACAAATTCTCCCCATTTCATTAAAAAACCTAATACTGGAATTTCATGGGCAGGGAAACCCATGACTGTGCAGGAGAGGCAAAGACAAAAATTGAAACTTAAGGAATGAAACTAAAAGGAGCTGTGAAATCAATCAGTAAAATGGTTTACATTAGGATAAAAAATTTTGCCCAGTGGGGACTCAAAGCTGGAGATGACTTTCAGTTGGCACAAAAGTTGTTCTAAATATATTTCAAGAGCATCAAGTGTCTGCTGTGAATTTTTGTTCCCATGTGGCAGAACTTCATCTAAATCCCTGCATCATGGGCGAGCATCCTGTGCTCCCTACTCCAAGTGCTGAACCATATGTGGTTTTGATGTTTCCCTGCAATGGGAGATGAATGCCAGAGACAACTTCATGCCAAGACATCCTGCAGATATGGAGGATTCTTCCTTCTGTCACCCATTAACCCACTCTACTGGCAGAAGCAATAAGATGGGGATTTACCAGAGCTCCATACCACAGTGCTGACTGTGGTAGATTTTATGGAAATTGGACACTTTACCACAGATGCCTTTGTGAGTTGGCCATTTCAGCACCACAAAGCTTTTACACAGCCACAGGTGAGTCCCAGGTCTCTGTGATAAGAGGATACAAGGTCATTGCCAGCTTCACTTTGGAAAATTAGATTTAAACTCAGTTATTTCCATGCTTTAACATAACACCTGACAGCCACAGGGTTCAGTGTTTGCATACACTGCTACATATCTTAAAATGAGTACAGAATTTTGTTGCAGACAATTAGCACAAGAAAAATCATCTCCAACATCTTGAAAGTGGTAAAGAAGAAAATACAAAGCATCTTCAGAATTCCAGCTTCCTAATCTTATTTGGTTTTTCTTATAAAGAGGTCCAGAAAGTCTATTTTAATCTATTTGCTTAATTGTTCCAGCAAAGAAAAACTGGGTGAAAACTGTAATCTAGAGTTCTATATCAAATCTGGATTCAGAAAAATCCATCCATCTTATCCACTGACAATTTCAGTTATATGTCATTCTATGGATCTGATCACAGAGCAGAAATGCATCCATTTTAAAGAGCTTAGGGAAATACATAAAATATATCTTAGAATTATTAGGAATTTCAGATTGAGAAGAAAACTTCAGAGCAGTTCAGTTAGGGATAAACTACATTTTTCTGTGAAAAAGCAACCCCATTTACATCATTAGCAAAGTGTAAACATAAGTAATGTCCCTGAATTATATATATTGAGTTACAGCAAGCAGTGGCAAATAACAGCACTTACTCCTCTAGATGCACACCCAAGCACCAACATTTTCTTCCCTGTATTATCCTTAGAGTTCAGACAGACCTATGAGATACATCCCAAGATCCAAACGATGTGCAGGTAACTAACTTGTCACGTAAAATTTAAATGTTTTCATTTTTCAGCAGTGCCAGGAAAAAAAAAATGAAAGATTCCTGATTAAAGTAACACAGTGAAAGTACACCAAAGGATGACTGAGAGGACATTAATGGCAGTAGAGAAAGAAGGCATAATCTGTCTCAGAAAAGGCATTTTCCATCAGTATCAACACAACCATTTGTAACCAGATGGCTCCTTTACATTTCCAAAATAATGCTGCATACCCTAATAAGAACAGCCAATGGAAGTAACTCCCTGCTGTTATAACTGTGAGGGAAATGTATTCTTTCCACGTTATATAGAGAGAACTGTACAGAAGCATTTCTTAAAACAACAGGAAGGTGAAGATATATACTCTTTTTAAATGTATCCCAGAAACTAGGAATGGCTGTGAACACAGAAACTAAATTTGAGGCTTACATAAAAGCTTTTTCATGCCTCTATATTTCCTTTGTAAAAGTTTAATGCACATAGTACAATATTCCAGACCTATTGCTTTGTTGCCATCTCCATCCCTTAGAAAATAAGGAATAGATCCCAGCTCTTGAAAAAGGTATGAAACAATGCTCCTTTTGGCCAACTAGCTGTGGTCAGCTACAATCAGCACTGAAAAATCAGGTTTGTGTCAGCAGTTAAGCATGAGATAAAATGTTATCTCTTACCACAGACTGAATTCAACAACAATTGCATTTCAGTCTCATTCAAATCTATAATATTTGTCCAGGGACATTTTAAAAAACAATTAAAACTTTAGGATACACTATAAATCATAAGAGAGGAAGCAAGGAGAATTCATGTTACCATGAAATAAAATGGAAATGCTATACCAAAAAAAAAAAAAAAAAAAAAAAAAAAAAAAAAAAAAAAAGTTTAAAAAAAACGGAGGGGAAAAGGCACAAGGGTTTTTTTTTTTTTTTTTTTTTTTTTTTTTTTTTTTTTTTTTTTTTTTTTTTTTTCCTGGTGATTGGTTGGGAACTTTCTTCATTTCATTCATGTTAATTATTCTTAAATTTCTGCTGCTGTTACTGGCCATGAGCAAGGAGCTCCAGACTGTCAACAACTCAAAGCATTTTTCCAGAAAATAATTTCCAAACCTTAAATTAAGTCTGGCTGTTACTTGGTTGAATAAAGAAAGAATTTTTTTAATTTATCTTGTACCTATTTCAGCCTCTCTGAGGAGCTAATCGTATGTGAGTATTTTGGGGTCTTTTATCTCATTTAATAAGGAATTAGTCTTTATGGGGTGAAGAAACAACATGAATTAGGGACAAGAACAGGAGGAAATCTAAAGCCTAAAGAAATTTAAAATTCAGAATAAAAATCTCTCCATCTGTAAAACTACATATCAAAAGTGAATGTGGTATAATTTGAAAGTTAGCTCATCATTAGATCTGTATTATACAATGAAGCATAAACTCATTTTTGCATAAACCATGGAGTATTGGGTCTTAGATTCACAGATCACCAGAACTGAAAGATGTCTGGTTCAATTACTGCTCTGAGATTTTCTGCAGATGTTTCATAACCCATAAATGTCACTTGTCAAAATGCAATTGCATCGCCTCTCTGCCAGCATCAACATTGTCCTTATCTGCATTCCATTTTCTGTCCTGCTCTAATCCCTTTTCCTTTCACCCCCATTTCTTTCTTTTACCCCTTATTAACCCACCAGACTGCAATAGTTCACTGCACACTTGCACCCCTGCAGCATCAGCTGAAGTGCTGTGAATGAGAGCAGCAGAAGAGCTGGCACACAGCTCCTCTCTGGGGCAGGAACTTCTGGCAAGGACTGGAATGCATGAGGGTGACAGCAGAACTCCTAACTGCTCCCACTAAATCACCCAAATCCAACTGTCAAAGTCCCCAGATTGCCTGGTATGAGTCCAGAATAGTCCAGGTTTTAGAAGCAGAAGAGCCAAGGACCATGACACCCCAAGGGAGCTTCTCTTTAGAGGTGTTAGCTCAAACTCTGACACAGTCTGTAACCAGCATCAAAGACAGCTCTGAGCTGGCTCTGGTACCTGTACAGGACACTGAAAAGCCTGAATGTCACTGTCCCCTGAGACTGTCCTCATTGCCTACCACAACAGCACAGCCAGTTCCTAAAACCACAGGGTGCTTTGGAAAAAGAAAACAACCCTGAGTATGTACTAGCAAACTGTGAGCAGTCAGTGTATCTTCAATAGTGATGAAGTGCCCCAGAGTGCACTGTAGAGGCAGGGGAAAGGGAAAAACCTTTTTCCTGACTCTTCACAAGTTTTAGATTGCCCTCACCGCCCTCTCACACCCTTTGGGACAGGCAACACTGACTAAACGACTAAACAACTCATCTAGAGACTGCTTGCCTCCAGGCTGGTAGATGTAATGTGAAAAGGGAAGAAAACTTCCATTCCTGTAGGACAGGGAAAGATACCAAGAATTTCAGGAGAGCAGCTCATCCAAAATAACTGCTCTGCCTGTATAAACACCTTTGAACCTCTTCAGCGTAGGAAGAAAAGAGAATATACTTCAAACAATAGGAATCTGCTTAGCTTTCAGTATAGGCAGTCCCTTTGCATCCCAGAATATACTCATCTAAACAACTTTTAAGGATTTTTAGATTTTGTCACAGATACAGTATATGGAGAAAAACTACACCATTAAGACAATTTTATTCTGCAATAAAATCTAAGCATGTGATAAGAATTAGAACATATCCTATAGGTGATTGACTATATAGAATCTTATCAGTGTTACTCCAATGCATATATAATGCAGAGATACTTCTTAAAACATTAAAAATCAAAATTAAGCCTCATCACAGACATAACAAAAGCTTTTATAGAGGACTAATTTTCCCAAGAATTTATGAAGCAGATGTTTATACAAAAGTTCAAACTCTCAGGTCTGCCTCCTAGCAGTCATTTTAAAAAATGAAATTAAGCTACAAATATTTAAATATACTCAAATGACCAGAAAAAAAATAGTCAGGAATGTTGGAGAACACTAATTAGGTATTGGAGATGCTGATGCACTGTGAATACAGAAAAATCCATTTACAAGACAGCTGAAGAACCAGAGGAGACTTGGACCCAGCTGCTCCGTGTTTATAACCTGTAAGTAATCTTACTCAGATGCACCTAAATATTTCTGGATATTTATTTTTCCTCCACAGTAATAGCCAGTTTTATTGACTGGAAACTGATCATCTTACAAATGCTAAAAAAATGGTGCATCAAAAAAAAATGAAACAACCAAAACCCTCTGCTCTTGTGCTGCAGTTATAACATGTTAGAACTGACTTTATACCTCAAGAAAACCATAGAGAAGTGTTAACAGTTTATTTTCTTAAAAACCTGTCAATCAAGCACCTAGCTTTCATCAGCACAAGGCCAGCACTTGCTAACAATTTAGAAAATATAAACTAAAAAATCTGATTCAGCAAAGTATTCAAATGTGCAATCCAAATTCTTTAGTAGTACAGCAACCTATACAAACAAATACATATTTCTTCTCACCAGTTCCTAGATATGACTAAAAGCAGAAAATACATCTCTAAATGTCTAAAATCCACTTTGGAATCGTGAATTCACTAATATGAACCTTTCTGCAAGAATTGTTACATATGGTCAAGTGAAAACACTTTGACAGATTTTTTAGAATGTTATTCAATTTTAGAGTAGCTTATTTTTCAAGTACAGCGGGTGCTGTGATTAAATAGGTTACTGCTGTGTGTATTTAACCTTCTTCTCTGTGGTGTCAATGTCTTCTTATGAGAAATTTATAGGAGAATTTTTAAAAGCTTTGATTTCAGTCTTAAATTAAGCATTTATTTGACAATACAGTATGACTAGAATGGCCTTGAAATGCATATATTTCAGGAATATTTTTCCACACCCATCCATCCATCCATCCATGTGCCTGGCACACAGGCACAAACATTTATGTTTTAGAAAAGTCCAGTTGAGCACCCAGCTTGCTGCAGCTGCAGAAGCCTCTCACATACAGCCACAGCTGTACACGTGGTAATCAATCCAGCATCATCAGGAACTTCCTCTTTCAAAAGCTTTGATAGAAAGCATGATCAGTATAAAAGACTAGAAGCAGACCTAATCTTTCCTTCCTCCGTTATTTGTCCACATAATAACAGGCTACCTAGCAAGTACTGTTTGTTTTCCTCTCCTGGATGTAGCTCAGCAGATGAGCAAAGCTATGGGAGCTCTAAAAGATAGAGGATGGTAATGACTAAAACATAAGTTCTAGTGCCCAAATACTTTTTTTTTTTTTTTTTTAAGAACTTAATCCCAGGGTTTATGAAACTTTTTTCTGAGTAGATCTCAAATCTCTGGCACATCAATGTGCTGTTATTCAAGGGTGCTGTAAAAATTCAAGGCAGAGTTTAAATCCGAGAAAAACTAAATAAACTGTACTTTAACACAGTAATTCCCAAATCATATAGATTTATAGAAGGAGGTTTAAAGATAAAACATCACTAGTTCTCCTTTGTTTACTTTTGCTAACCAGTCTGACTGGTAGTAAGTTTTAAGGCAAATTTACCAGAAGAGAAGCCACTAGAAATGTCCTGAAGTACACAGAATATCATGCCCTGAAGAGGCAGCAATCCAGAACTGTCTGAGAATCAGGCCTCTAAAGAACAACTCAGAATTTATGCTGTTTCTTTCACAGATATGATTTGATTGTGGGCAAACATGGGAAACAAGTGGCTTCTTAAGATAATGTCAAAGAATGCCGTGATCATAAACAGAAAACTCCTCTGTCATGATGCTCCTGTTCTGTGAATAAGCAAAGCATGAATATTCTGTGGTTTTCTAATCTGGTATCCTTCTAGGGCTTTCTATTCATTGTAAGGTTTCTAATTGAAATAGAAACCAATTATATCTAACCCTTTGCCTCCACTATCATTTATATGCTTTTGTTACAAATTAAAGGTACTGAAGCAGAATTTTTTTGTGATATTATTAATTTAATTCTCTTGGATCTTTTATCTTTCTTGCACAAATTAGTTGCCTGCATTACTTTTAGTATCATCTCTGCTGAGAGGTGATCCAGTAGGTGAGTTATTTTTAATTATGCTTGGGTGTCAACTTCCTTTTGACGCTTCTGCAGCATTCACAGTCATGACTGCAAGGAAAAGGTTGGCACATCTAGATCTGCTATGGTGTTAAAAGAATGCTATCAACTTTAAATTTATACTGAGCCACATCCAGGGAATATGAGTTTCTCCCTACTTAAACCAGAAGTCAGAAAAAAAAAAACCACAGCAGAAAGAAAGGAAGAGTACCAGGGAGGAGGGAGCAAGATTAAATGATGACTTGATGGAGATGAGCTGAGAACAGAGGATAAGAACAACAAAATGGAACATAATGCAACAGGATTGGGAAAAAAGCTAAATACAATAAAAACAAACAAACAAAACAAACAAAACAAACAAAACAAACAAAATGGAAGAAATTGAAATGTGGGAATGTGAGACAAAGCAAAAAAAAAATATTTTCTCACATTGCTTATTGGTTGTAAGGGTATTTTAATAAAAATGAATGGAGGAAAGATGCACATATGTGTCCCATGGACCAGACATAGATGCATGAGCACTGACCTACCTGAGGAAAAAATCTCCATCATCTAGAAGAGCAAGGATTTTCCTATGGATGTCTCAATATCATGTCCTATTGATAGGTACTATCACCACAATATTGAAAAGCTAATGGTTTTGTTTTTTCCTAATTTGTCCCAAAGGTTATTACTGTGAATATGGAGTTGGTTTCTTTTACTTCAAGAATTTGGAAGAAAACATGTACACTTACAGCATCCAAAGTCCTAAAGTAATTCAACTGCAATATGAAAAATGGAAATTAAGTATGTATATCATTTAAATTAAGGATTTTTTCCATTGCAATCTATTTTAAGAAGATGCTTTTGTTCACATAGGTTGGACTGGATGATTTTGGAGGTCTTTTCCAACTTAATGATTCCATGACATTTTATTCTGAATTTAACACCTTCAAGAAATTCCAGGACATCAGCTGTATTTACATTATCAAGTAGTGAGGTGCAAAGGAGGGGTGGGGGATGGATGTGCTACAATCCATTATGGTTTCAGGCCCCCAGAGCCACCCTGGATCTTTACCCACAATGAAGCTGTACAGGCACAATGCAAACTGATACCCAAAGGAACCCCAGAGACCTGCAGTTCTTCTCCCAGCCCTCAACATCACAGACAATGCCATCACAGAGAGGCTGTGCCATTCTGAAAGCATGCTCAGCACAGTTTTCAGCCGGGTTTATGTGAGGAGAGGTGGTACATGTCAATCTGCGTGATGAGCCATCCAAAATGTTAAATGTCTGACACCAATCCCATCTATGAGGTTTAACCAATGACTGCTTCAGCTTTCTCTTGGTGAAAAGCAATGTATTATCCCACCAGAAGGAATATGGGCCAGTAGGAAGTGCTTGACAGAGTAACTGTATCACTTGATAGATCTTGAGAAGGGCAATCCTGTTCTGAGAAGTTCTATAATGCTTAACACACTCAGAAGTCTCTCTGCCTGAAGAAAGATCCAAGGACATCAGTATATCTTGAAGTCACAAAATATGTGTACAACAGCCATGTAGAAGATAAAATTAGATGAACTATAGGATTACCTTGGAGGCTGTAACAAGTTAGGACCAAAAGACAAAAACCAGTGAGAGGCAGAAGCTTCTGAGGGTCATGCAAATCTCAGAGTTGAACAAAGTACTATCAACATTAAGAACTGTTTGGAAGGTTTCCTTGGTATTCAGCTGGTTTCCTTTATCTCTATAGGAAATAGAAAGACAGAAACTTCCACAGATACTGAAGGGTTTGATTTGCAGCCTTGGGAGAAGCTCAGATTGATGTAATAATAAAGGTGCACAGACATTAAGCAGAGAAATTATAAACTTACGTTCCTATAGTTGCAAGTAGGAATATGCTTCAAATAAATAAGAAACTGTATTAGGTAAGAAGGTGAAGGGTTTTATAGCATAGTAATGTAATTTTATAAAGTAAAGTAAGAGTTTAAATATTATAAGAGAAGCATATGTGTGTACATGAGATAGAAAACAATTAGGTTAAAGTAGACACAGTGAGGCAAAAGTAAGAAAAGGTGGTAGGTTAGAAAAACAAAATAAACATCTGTGGCAACTTTATATTGGATCAGAATGTTATATATTGCCTTTACAAGAGTAACAAAGAAACTTGTGACTACTTTTGAGTTATGGCCAACTTCTTACTCCTCTAAAATCTCACAGCCTCTGAGCCTGGTGTTTATCTGAGTAATAAATCGTTTGTAGCCCACCAGTGGTCCAATCCTTTCATTAAGGTATTGATAATACATCTCTACTTTCCAGTGCTTATTAAGAGATACTAAATGAATATCCAACTTAGATCAGCTAACTTCTTCGTTTTCCCTCTAGAATTATTAAGGAAGTGTCAGTGCCTAAAAAAATGTTGCTTAAGAGATTGAAATAAAGTCCTGGTCAAATACTAAGCTTTGTTCATCTTCTTCCTGTGGTCCTTTTCAAAAGAGGAATCTAGAAAAACCTTTTGGAAAGCAAAATAAAGAACATGCAAGCAATAACAGAGCTGATAAATAATTTATGAAAAATGTGAAGGGATAACATTCCCAAATGCCAATCCATTAACATAATAAATACACTCCATTTTAACACAGATAATTAGATAACTGCCATACGCAATCCAGTAGGAAGATGTGAATTATGATGGCAGAAGGCAAACAACCATGAAGTCCTTCAGCCAGTTTCCTTAAGAGGAATATTTCTCAGAGGGAAAATGGGAGTCTTCCTAGCTAGTGTGATACAACCAGTGGATGAATTCAAGCACCTTGAGAAATAGCCTGAATGCTCACATGTACAGAACTTTTCCTGCTTTTACATATCTGTCAAATTGTGGTTTTTACACAACATAAATTCTTTGTTGGGTATCTTTAGTCTTGCATGTTTAAGAATTATTAAGATTCACTGAACTTTACACAGTTAGTCATGACATTGTATGATTATTTTCCATCTGCCTTTCCCCCTGCTAGACATTCTGATTTTACACACGTTAAAAAACTCTGATAAACCAGAAGTGTATACAAACTTAAAGTGGTTAAAGAGATTTTGTTTGGCCTTCAGTACTTAGTGAGTAAAACAAGTTAACCCACCTAGGAAAAGGACAGGAATCCAATGACCTTCTAGAACTGGAAGTAGTACTTTGCTGGTATATTCAGATTCTGAGGAGTGCCAGTAGAAAGCCTGATCAACGTCTGCTTAAACCAACAAAGAGGTTGCATCCTTTAGAAGCATTTTAGATCTGTTTATTCTCTGTGAAGAAAATAAGCTAATTTCTCAATTTAAAAAAGAAAACACTGTCTCTAAGCAGAACAAAATAGAGCAGTCCTCTACATTTACCAGTGAGAATTGGCTTGACAGAAAGACATCAAGGATTTTACTAACAAAGCAATAAAACAAAACAAACAGTGATAGAAACCTGCAAGTAGGACTAGAAACCCTACTATCCTACTAATCCTAAAAAAAAAAAAAAAAAAAAATCTGTAAGGCACATATTTGCACTGTAGAAGTATAAGGTCTATAAGCCTGTTTGAATTATTTAAAACTGACTGAGCTTTCTTTCAGAAAGAACCTCACAAGAACTTAGTAGAGAATCAGAGAAAACATCGCACAAACAGATTAGAGCTCCTTCGTGCTTACAATTCATAATTTAGCTACAGTGTCAAACAGCAAACTAGACTTAAATCATATTCTTCTTATGAGGATTAAACACAACAATAAGTATAATTAGTAAAATATAACTACCAGAGCAATTTTCATATTCCAGCAATAAAGAAAGAAAGCCTGTAGAATAAACTCTGGTTTCTTTCCTTCCAGGTTAACCAACAACTGAAAAAAAAATCCAAAAACATGAATAATTCAGGATTTTACTTTCTTTATGTAAAAAAGGGCTCTGTCTGTAAATTCAAATGAATCCCCTGTTCACTGAAAAATCAACTAATTTACTTTCAGAATAGAAAACGGAGGACATAATTTCCTTTTAGATGACTCCGTTGTATGTCTGTTCTGCATCCTGTTGAACATGCAGTAAAGAATTTACTGGCATAAACATCTCAGCCCCCACCCCAAAGGTGTGAACAGCTCTGGCAAGAGCCTTCTCCATCTCTAATTTTGCTTTTCTAAGTAAGCATTCTTGCATAGACAACACTGTCAAAAATTAGACAGCACAAGTATTAAACAATAGATGAGGATAATTAGATGACATTCCAATACCATTTTTTGTAACTCCAGTGAAAGGAAAGGAATAGAGTGACAAGGGCTGTGATGCTTTTGTTGCCTAATTCTATAAAGTCACTTACTTTCAAACAGCTACCAAAAGTAAAATGGAACAGCATTTCACACAATGGATCATGGCCTTAGTTTTAAATTTGTCCTGCAGCATTGGAATGCACACAGGATCCAAAATAGCAGATTCAAATTTTCTTACTTCCTTTGATCGCACTCATTACACTTTTTTTTTTTTTCTCTACAATATTTGAAAATACCTAGACTTTGGACAAAACCTGAGTTTTCACAATCATAATTTTAATCTGTTTTCCTAGGTTACAATGTAAGATGTGCCCAAAATATGTGTTCTATCACCATCTTCATGAGCTGTTGAAACCAAGTGTTTCCCTTGTCCCCCTCCCTCTGGGATATCTTCTGTTAATGGGCCATCAATGCCTTGCCATGACTCACAGGTAATTCCCTCTGGGAGTTATCTCTGTTAATGGGCAAGCAAGAACCCATTGTATGACTCATAGAATGATATCAGCCCCTTGTGAGATGCTCCACCCAGGGGGAGGAGCCAAGCATTCCCACCTGGATATAATCTGGGATTTGGGACAGCATAAGGAGCCTTTACACCCTGGATGCCCAGAGCTATTGGACCCTTTTTATGGGATCACAGCTTCAACAAGACCACCTCATCTGGACTGCTACCACCACCCTAACTAACAGGGTGTCAGGTTGTATTCTGACTCTGTCAGTGGTCTTTTGTACTATTGCATTTGTTTTATTTTTCTTTCTTTCCCCCTCCTAATTAATTGTATTTCTGATTTGGAGTCTCTCACTGGTTTTGTTTTCAAACCAGTACATCTGGTTTGCACGTCTCTGTACTCTCATGAACCTAGAGAGTCACTAAATATCTGAGACAGTGTTTCAGCTACAGAATTCCTTCTGGTAAAGGCTCTTAGCTAAGTCAGGTAAAAAACAAGTTATAACAGCAACCAATAGAACTCTCAAAGTTTTCATCTGTTGTTTAAAATGAAAGAGAAGTAAAACTGTCTTTTGGCCAAGGTTGGGGGCACCTGAAAAGTCAAAGAATACTTTCATGAACAAAGATTAAGGGGTCCCATTCCCCTAATGTGCCCCCATGCAAAGTGTTGCAGAAGGAAGGACCGAGGATTCCAGCATATCTGTATCAAATGGCAGCTCCTTCATGCAGGAAAGGCAGGCAGCCCACAATCCATTTCACAGTCAGTGTTTTATCTGCATCACAGACAGCTCAGAAGCACTTCCATTAGAATTAATGAAGAAGTGGTGGCTGCCCAGGAAAGCCTCCTCTTGCAAACTGCCAGCAGCAGTCCCCTTGAGAATCCTCTCCTTCTCTCTGTCAAAGGTTAATAGCCTCCATCATTTGAGCTAGACATAAAGAAAGACACATCGACAGAGGGAAGGAGTTCTAGATGCCCTAAAATACAAAGGGGGAGTGGAGGAGAGATAAAAATTATAAACTCCTTTGTGCTGTTTCTATCATTTTGCCTTGTGCATTGCTTAAAAAGAAAAAGTCCTGTAGAAGCACAAATGGATATTTTTTTCCCCATCAACACACCAGGCAGTCTCCAGAGCATAAAGGGATTGTTACTCCATTTCATCTGTAGAGAAAAACAAAAAGGCCATCTGCTTCTGGATTTGAGTCACTGAACTCTGGAACCTTCAGGGAGTCAAATATTCCCTGCATTTCCTGTGGGGCTGTCACAGTAATGATTCCTGTTTGTAACTTTTCACTTTACCTCGTGACTCCATAGCAGGAACTGTGCTTACATCAGTATGAGAAAGTATATATGTATATGTTAGGAATGTGAATGGCATTGCAATTTTTGTTTTCCACTCACTCCAGTTAAAAGCATCCTTCCATTCACATGGCACAATGTTTGAATGCCAACATTCATGTCTAAGGCCTTGTGCCTGGCACCGGGCTTCTGCCCGCTAAAATTCCGAACAGATCAGGATTTATCCCAGATCCAAGCTGCCACAAGTTAGAACTCTGGCTGCCCTTAGAGTTCCAAATGCCTCCTACAAACTGACATCAGGAACCTGGGCAGGTGAATTTGGTTTTCCAGAGAAAAGGGCCACTGCTCATGTCTAAGGCCCTGCATCTGGCACTGGGCTTCTGCCTGATAAAATTCCAAATGGATCAGGATTTCTCCCAGATCCAAGCTGCCACAAGTTGGAAGCCTGGTATCCCTTGGAGTGCCAAATGCCTCCTACAAACTGACTTGAGGAACCTGTGAGGGTGAGTTCAGTTTCCCACGGAAAAGGGCCACTGTTCATGTCTAAAGCCCTGTGCCTGGCACTGGGCTTCCATCCGCTAAAATCCCTAACAGATCAGGATTTCTCTCAGATCCAAGCTGCCACAAATTGAAACCTGGCTGCCATTGGAGTTCCAAATACCTCCTACAAACTGACATCAGGAACCTGGGCAAGTGAGTTTAGTTTCCCATGGAAAAGGGTCACTGTTCGTGTTTAAGGCCCTGTGCCTGGCACTGGGCTTCTCCCTGCTAAAACTACAGCGCAGGGTTTCTCCCAGGTTGATGTTGCAAGTGACATTGGATTTGTCCATAAAATACACCCTGTTTTTCCTGGGTTATCCACTTGAGGAGCGGTGAAGTGCTACAAGTGACATGAAATTCAGTAGTGCAGTTTGGGGGGCACACCTTGTTGCAGTTTGGTTAGATCTGTGCACCAATGGTGAGTAGATTGCTCCACAAATAATTCCTTTTTGTGTTGGACTCTCTAATATTGTGGAAAAAGTTAAAAATGAGACCCAAGGGCAGTAGGGGGAGAGCAGCAAATTCAAATGAGAAGCCTGTGTGCTATTTTAGAGTGTGTGTTTTTAATAGATGTGAGGGAACCTGTTGATTTTCCACCCCTTGAGGTTCTCACTTCAAAGCAGGGGACCTTCCTGGAAGCAATGCTTCATCTGATCAGAGTTGTGATCTCAGCAAAGTAATAAATGGGTAAAATGTAATTGCCTTCACAAACAGGAGTCAAACTCAGATCTTTTGTTCCATCCTGCCCTTATATTCCCTCAATCCGTGAAATTTCTTAGACTGTTTTGACTTCCTCATCCCAGAGTTCATATTGTTTCTTTCTGCATGTAGTTTAATGTTCTAAATTTGTGCCTGAAGGCCAGAGGTGACTTTTTTCTTTTTGTTCCTCGAACACTAACTTGAAGGCTGAAAACATTCCTGTTTTTCCAAATCTGGAAAAATGCAAAATGGTCATATTACCAGAGAGAGAGGAGGGGAAAAAAATAAAGAAAGAAAAGGAATACTGTGTACCCAACAAAACAGAGTCAAGAATGCAGGAATGTAAATGTGTTACAGGCTGTTATTAAGATTTTGGATGCAAAAATAAAACTTAGAAAAGACTGAAGTTTTGAAAAGGCATAATACAATCCAGTTTATTTAGACTAGAAATTGCCCTCCCTAGATTGCTAAGGTGACAGGAAAAATTATGAAAAAAGATAATCATATTTTTTTTAAGTCTGGCAGTTTCCACTGAAATGCCTGCCTCTCTATAATAGTTTTTTTGAAGGAAGTGCCTTGGGGAATTACTAGAAAAATGATCTTTATTAAGTGTTCATGGCCATCTGAACTATCCACCCATCCAGTATAAATGTGTTCTGGCAAAACAAGTGTTTGTGTTGCCATGGCCTTTCCCATGATGTTATTTTCTTAAGCAAAAGCATTTTTCTAGCTGAGATCTTAACAAGGACACAGGCAGGGCGCCATGATTCAGTCCTTGAAGAGGAAAATAATGATTTGGAAGGAATGGTGACAGAAAATGATGGTCTCAGAGGGGGTAGAACACAAGGCTTGGATGTCTGGTGTCTCTTTTGCCCAACAGAAGCAATGATTCCTTCTCCTAATCACCCCAGTTCTGCAGGAGAGCAGCACAGCCTCCACCAACCCTGCAAAAACTGATGAGCCCAGTGCTGAGATCCTCCTGAGGCATCCTCAGGGTAGGGAAAATCTTCCTTTAAAACAGCAGCTCAATTCCTATTTGCTGAGCAAATCACATGCCTCATATACAGGCTTCCAAAAATCAGGTCATAGGGCCCTGAGCTGTGCAAAGGTACAGGGATTCTGCACAAAAATGCTTTCCCAAGGTATGTGTGGATCCATGTGTTGTATTTGACAGGTTTTAACTGTTCTATGTGCTTGGGTTTGGGGCTTTTTCTGCTTTTGTCCTGCAAAATCTCTTTGGGAAGGTGCTGCCTAAGGGTTTCCCACTGGTTTCTGTTCTCTGGTGAATACTTCTGCAAATGAAAGTGATTGTGAATTTTACTTTGTTTATGGATTTATACTCTGGATTCAGATTAATATCAAAGTGTTTTAGCATAAGAACAGGTGAACAGATCTCATAAGCATTGAACAATGTTATTATAAAGTCACAGTGACTAAGGCAAAACTAATGGGTACTTACATAAAGTGCCCAAGGACAAGGCAGGTGTTGAGTCCCCCTTTCTCTGCATATCTTCCCAAATTCCAGCAATCATCACTTTCTGAGGCAGAGGTCATCTCTGAATCTGTCTGCTTCCCATTTGCCAAAGGGCCACAAATTCCTTCCTGAGGGAGTAAAACACAAAAAATGAGTAACAGCAGGCCCAAAGGCTGAGGCTTTGCTCTCATAGGGTTTTGATGAGATTTGGGCTTTTTCCTTCCTTCAGGTCCTGTGAGACACCTCTCTCAAACTGCTTTCATAGCCCTGAGCTCCACAAGTCACATCAGAATACTGATCTCAACAGAAAATGTGGAGGAAATAAGGTCCATGAATGCTGAATGTAGGTCTAAATCCAGTTAAGTATCTATTTGTAGAAGAGAACATATTACCAAAAAATCAAAACAAAACAAATGGGGAAAAAAACAAGTAACAAAAAATAAAAATGGAGTAGGCCTATAAAAATAAAATAGGCAGGGTCACCATGAGAGGGTGAGTTCACATCTCAGTGATACCTGAACACAGCACCATTTTAGCAAAAAGATCAATTACAGAACTATGCCAAAACAAACAAAGCAACATGGATCATTTTATTTGCCATTAAATTAAATTAATTAGTGTGACACTAAGGCAGTAAATAGCATTTATAGATATAAAGATTAGAATATGTTAGAACTTTGCTCCATAAAGTGCATAATGTGACCCCTCAATTACTGACACCCATTCACTCTCATGCTCCTGCACTGAGATTACTTTTAGAAATCCCAGGAACTAAGCTCTACTCCATCCTCAGGGAAGCAATTCCTCAGACTAACACCCCACAATAAGTTCTTCCTCTTCAACTCAACACTTACCTGCCATCTCACTGATACTGCTGAAGTATCTTCAACAACATGAACTTCACATCTTTCACATTCATACTCTCTGGAAAAAAAAAATCACAAGATAACAAATCTAAAGCTAAAATCCACAGAAAGAACATGAGGAACATGAGCTAAATCCAGTTTGCTTTATGCAACTAATTCCAATGAAATTAAAAGGCTATTTAAGGGAGGAAACAAACTTACAGCATTACATAACACTAGTCATGTTTTATTTTAATACAACCTTTTGAAATTAGATTAGAGAAAAAAATCTGAGTTAAAATTGACTCAATTAAGTCTCCTGCTCTTGCAGTTCAAGATGGGCATGTCTGATGCATGAGGCAATAATGGAGCTGCATGCTGTGGGATGTATCTGGCTCATGACTAAATCCTAAGTGGATTTAGTTGTCTTAGTGTGATGTAGAGAGCTTGCAAGCTCCATTCAGCAAGAAAAGGGTTGACCTGGATAGTGATTCTGGAACAGAGGAAAAGGGAATGAGCTGCAGGGAAGGACAGGGCTTCCAGGAGAGCAGCAAAGATCACCCAGAATGTAACATCATTTAAAGGGAGACATTCCTAAGTTGATGCTGACAGGAATTCAGAGATGTGGGTGAACCAAAAAGAAAAAAGATCTAGAGGCTGGCAATATAGAGGGCCCTAAATTGAGTTTACTTGTGCTTATCTGCTGCTACAAGCAGTGACAATAATTTATAGGTGTACCTCAGTTGTCAGGAAAAATTAGTTAAAATAATCTATGAAAAATGAAAGCTTCTAAAATAGTCCATCTTCAAAAAAATGCTGGAGAACACAATGTAATTACAATTTACTTCCAAGTATGTACTTTATTTTTATGAAAATTAATAATACATTTAATTAATACAGAATTATTAGGAATGACATGTTTTACTGAGGAAATAATGATGAAATTCTGAATATTAGATATGTTACGTGGTTCCAATGATAAAATATTTTAGCTGCTTCGCTTATTAAAGCATTTAGAATTGTCCCAGTTTCTTTACTGGTAAATAATTAATGAAATACTTTAAAACTATTCTTCCATATCTTGTAGAGAACCCACCAGTTCTCAATCCACCTCCCTGTTCACTCATCCAGTCCCCACTTCCTGAGTTTGCCTGTCAGGATGTTGTGAGAGACTGTGTCCAAAACCTTGCTGAAGTGAATGTAGACAAAATCCACTGCTCTCCCCTCACCCCTCTGGGCTGTTACTTCATCATAAAAGGCAATCAGGTTGGTCAAGCATGATTTACTCACAGTGAATCCACCAGATTCCACCTTCTTGTCTTCCCTGTGGACAGAGATGGCCTCCGGAATGAAGAACTCCATCTTCTTTCCAGGGCCTGAGGTGAGAATGACTGGCTGGTAGTTCCCTGGGTCCTCCTTCCTGTCCTTTTTGAAGACTGGGGTGACATTTCTTCCAGTCCTCAGACACCTCTCCTGATCACTGCTGCCTTTCAAAGGTGACCATGGGCAGCCTCACTATGAGGTCTGCCAGCTCTCAGCACCTATGGATGCATCCCATCAGGACCCATGGATTTTGTGGATCAAGTTTGCCTAGATGTTCTCTAACCCAATCCTCCTTGAGAAAGGAAAGGTCTTCCTCCCGATATTCCTTTACCCTAGTCTCAATATTCTATGAGCTTTGCAATTTAAATTAAAATGTAAAAATTAAATTATTCAAAATTCTCTAATTTTACAATATGTTAGTGTCTTCCCCATATGCACATGTCAGACCCCCAGTTCTCTTCATATTTTCAAATAAACTGTGATTCTAAATTTGGATTAACATTTGTTCCAGAACCTCATTTATTATGTAAATGAATAGTAAGACAACTCTTTTGCTTAGGACTTAAGGATGGGCAGTGGGAGATGTGGATTCTAATTTACAACCTGACTGTTAATCATGAAAAAGCTGTTAAGAACCAACATTTCTTTGTCTTGATGGTTTATCTGTCAATTAATTAGCTGTCCTTTATGGTCTAGTATCATGGCTCTTCTGATGCAAGCTGAATTGCATAGTCTAGTTGTACACCTCTTATATTTTCAATAAGAATGATCTGGTAATATATTTCTCTTTTAATTAGCAATTGAGCAGCTTAAGTTCATTTTTCCATTGCTTTTTAAATGTTGATGCATGGTGTAAATAGCTTAAGAATGACTGTCATCATTGGTCTGTCACAGGGAGGTATTGTTCGTGTCCTGAGTCTTTGGAGGAATTAAATTCTCTGTTCAGATTCCTAAACAATAAGTTGTTAACTTCTTGAATGGAAATTAACACAGCTGAGAACACCAAATAGTGACACAGTGGGATTCAGCTGCAAGGAGAGGCCTTCCCAATGCCTATGGCTTGCTTCTTCCAAAGATTTTCTTCTCTGCTGTAGGGACAGTTGAACTGCATGAAAAACTGGTCTCAGATGAGCACAGAATCAGTGCTTTTATAGTGGAAAAGCTTAGAAACCATATAATCATAGAATGATTTCAGTTGAGAAGATGCCTTAAAGATCATCTGGTTCCAATCCCTCACCACAGGCAGGGACAGTTTTCACTAGACCAGGTTGCTCAGGGCTCCATCCAGCCTGGCCTTGAACACTTGCAGGGATGGATGGATTATTCCACTTCACTCCTGTGGGAAAGAGCAAAGGACAATCATGGAGACAGGCAGCTGAAGGCCATCATCAGTTATATCTGCCAACTGCTATGTGTACTGAATTCCCTGTTTTCCAGAAAGTGGTTGGGCATGGCCTGCTCTTGGGAAATAGAGAATTAATCTTTTGATTTGCCTTTGCACACAGCCTTTGGTTTTGCTTTATTAAGTTCTGTCCTGTCTTATTTTCTCCTCCTCTGTCCTGATGAGAGGAGTAATAGAGCAACTTGGTGGGCACCTGGTTGCCAGACAAGATTAAACTCCTGCACTATCCTATCTGATTGGTTTTTTTGGAAATGTGATGGATTTTACTTTGGTTGGATGCATTTTTATACCTGTAAAGGTTGTGATAAGGCCAAGAAATGGAATTCCATTCTTGTCCAAATTCTCTGTTTGTCCTCTGTATTTGAAGGACTGAATGATGCTTGCCAAACTATTCAGTTGTTGATCAAAAGTTGGAGGAGCTACCAGAACATGTTCCTCTAATATTTATGAACTACATGATTTCAAGCATCTTGTTGCCAGGATTTGAAATACAGCTAAGGACTCTAAATCTCTGGTATAATCCAGAAACTAACTAATTGTGAATCTAATCGGTTACATAAGGAGATCAACTACCTTAGAACACTGAGGCCCCTCACAGATGTTACTCAGGAGAGGTTTGTAGCAAGTGGTCTCTGATTTCAGACTCCTAGGAAGAATTTGAGAATAGGAGTCAGTTCTCTAGCACAGTGGTGAAATGGGTGAAGGGGGTGTTTCTTTGGGGGTTTCTTTAGGGTTTTTTTGCCCTAAACCAAATTATCAAGGCATAGCCAGTTTTGTAAAACAATGAAAACTCTTCTGGTTTTGGGTTCTGGTCTCTGGGATTTCCTGTAATTGCATGAATGGAAGACAAAGAACAGGGGCCCTGTACATTGGCACCCTCAGGGAACTGAGGCCAGCGGTAGTGTCTCATCCTTTCAGGAGGTTGTGATGTGGTTGTGACACCTGGGATTGGTTTGAATTCCCATACTATCTAAGAGACAGGCATTATAAAATTAAGCCACTCGAGGTCACATCAGTGTTGGTAGGCACTAGACAGCTACGCTGCTTGGTGCTGGGCCATTCTCCAAAGCCTGCCTTGGGACACATCCCAAGGATACCCGCAGAGCATGAAAGGAGTAATCAGCCAAGAAAAGCAGGAAAAAGTGTTCTTCTGAAGTGAGGGACGGGATGCTGTTTGTTTTCTGATTTTAATCTGCAGAAGTCCAAGAAAGGGAACCAAAAAATTAAAGAGTGGGAGGACTGAACTGGAGGGGAGCGGAGTAAAAGTATCTTTTTACATCAAGAATAGCCAGAGCAGACCACTGTTTAAACCTTGGAACTTCATTATTCTTAGTCCAGCTGGCAGTCTGTTAGAAGAATCCTCCTGACTCCTGGGTATACAGATTTTGGAGAAATGCAGGTTTTCCCATTTCCACTCTTGCAAGAGTAACAATTTCCTTGCCAGAAACACCAACATGGGGAAAGCTATGTATCTGGAACTCTGTCCCAGAGTAAGGTCAGAGAGAGCTCAGCTGCTGTTTCAGAAGCCTGGAGCGGGCATCCAGGACAAGGCCAAGAAGAATCTGTCAGTGTTGGTGTTAAGGACAGGTAACCAACTGCACTGGTTGCTGTTCACAGAGACTCCCTCAAAGTGCTGTATTAGCCAAAGCCTCTACTACGCTGTACAAGTCAGAATTCCAAAGGTTAACTGCTTTCTGGCAGGAGAAACTGGTTTCTGTCTCCTAGTTTCCTGCAGAGCTTTCAGAAGCACAACATAAGCGTGCCACTGGAGCCACAGGAAGCATGTGGTTTGTCCTGCCTGGCAGTCCCTGAAAACCCATGTCTTCCCTGATGCTTTTTTGTTTAAGTGTTTGAAAACATGTCACTGAAAGGTGCTTGCCGGCAATAGACATTTCTCTTAACTGCTTCAGTAAAAATGTCCATGCTGGCAAATTCAATGAGACAAACTGTGATGCTGCTTGAAGAAGGAGTACCAGCCATGGCTTTTTTCTGTGGTCAGTGACAAAGGGAGCAGAAATTAGAGACCTGAAGGTAAAGCGTATGCATCTTCCTTGACCTAGCTGATCCAGGCTAAAGGGTGCCTTGATATTCTTGTGAGACCAGAAAGTGTTTCACTTTGTTGCCTGTATTCTTTTCAGTGCCTTGTAGTAGCCAAAAAGAGAGGCGAGAGATCCATCCAGTGGCATATCATAGGGAGAAAGAGAAATGTGGGGCAGAAGAAGGCATTTTTCTGGAGAAAAACTGGAGACTGGGGGAGATAAACTGAGCTTGATTTTATTTGTGTTGAGTTCAGCAACATAAATCACAAGCCTGTAACTTTTAAATATAATACTCTATATTGTAATATAATACAGTCTTTATGAACTCTTATTGTGAGAGTTCATACTTATGTTCTTACTTATGAACACTTACTTTGTGTTTCAAAGCATTTTGAATTTCAAAGTCTTCAGCCCAAGCAAGTGCATGTCCACATGTACTACCTAACCTATTTAACCATGCATATGTGCAACTTCTAAAAGAATTGTATGTGGAGGGGAACTAACCAAAATAATAAAAACAGATAGTCCTGAAAGCTTAACACAATAGAATCAAAATTGTTGCATTTTCCATTTTCTTAAATCTCCAACCAGCTTTTTCCAAAGTAAAACAGAAATATCTTGGCACTGGCATACACATACAGATTTCATCTGGAATTTTCAAAGGTCAGTGCAGAGCAACTATGTACTTTGGAAATCCATTTAGAAGCACAGATAGTATTCTTAGACAGTAAACAAATGAATATGGATGTCTATGCCCCTAGCTGAATGTTGCACAAACTTAAAAAGAAACACCTAAATATATCTGATACCAGATATTGTGGTATTCTGGGATTCTATGTATTTTATCACTTCTTAGATACATTTATTATCAGTTAAAGATGTTCTTAGTAGTCAGATATGTCATTTCCTAGCTACTTCAATATTCTGGATTAGGCATTGTTGTCCATAGTGTGTGCTGTTACTTGCACTTATTTTTCTGAACAACTTTTATTGCACAAAGAATATTGTTCTGTGAGATGTACACAACACAGGAGTACAAGAAACAATGTCAGCAAGCCCAGTAAGAGAAAGGTTTTGCTAAAAGAAGTAACTTAATTCACGGACAGAGATGTCCCCACAAGCTCACAGACAGGGTCCCCATACCAGCTCATCTTTCTGATTCTGTAGTTTCTGAAATTTCCATCAAATGTAGCTGTGTTGAAGATTGGTATCTCAATCCCCAGCTTATCTGTGTAGCCACATTCTTCATAGGTGGCAGTGAGGCAGGAAAGTAATTGTAATTTAACATTTGGAAAGTTGGCACACACTTGTATGTCAGCTTCCCTTTTTAGCTAAATGCTGTTTCAGAACTCTTCCAAGTTAGACATGGATAAAAATAACTCAAAGTTTGGAGGAGTTTTTCAGACAGGAGTCAATAAAACAAAAAAATTCTGCTCTATCTCTGCCCAGGACCAGCAATACTTGAATATTCCAGGCATTCACACAACAGTTGGAGTTGCAGAAAATCTGTACTGAACACAGACCATAATCTTTCCAATGGCATGTTAAATTTGCTGAGCATTCTGGCCGTGAGCCAGTTATCTGACAATGTTAGAAAGAGGTTAGGTCAGAATGACCTAGACACATGCAGAGAAACCATTACCTTCCCAAGGCATTCTGCTTGGGATAATCATTCTGAAAACTACAAGGAATGCCACGGCAGTGAACTTAGGAAGGAACATCTGGGCTAATGAGTGCTACAAATGAGACAAAAGCCCTCTGCTCTGAGGGTTTCTGATATATTCACTTTTTTTCTCTTGTTTCTGTGGCACTAAATATTTGAGAGAAGTCCCAGGAAATCCAGACCAAAACACTAAATGGTAAGCAAAAATATTTTTCTCCCCCTCTTGATTCCAAGGCTGTGAGCTAAATCAGGATGTTTGCTTTCCTTTGCTATCCACTTCTAACACATAAAGAAAGCAACCACTCCTCTGTTGCAATGTGTCTGAGGTAGCTGTAATCACGCTGTTGACTGACAGTAATTAGTATTTGCTTCAGTCAGCTTTAAAGTCATGCTAATTAAAACTGATCTTCCTACTCACATATTGAAAGAAACCAGTATCTGGGGGCAAGATCATCTGGGGAAAATTTTAATAAATCCTCAGGCACCGATGTCTGCCTCCCTCCGAGCTGGGAGCAGTGGCCACCCTGTTCTAAAGGAGCACTTTGTCACAGTGTCACCCCAGCCAGCCACCAAGCTCCAGGGACTGACTCCCTCACTCTCCCATGGGATCAGGGAGAAAATCAGAAGGGGAAAGGCTGGAAAACTCATGGAGTTGAAATAAAGACAGTTTAATGGGCAAGGTAAAAGCCATGCACACAAGAAAAGCAAAACAAGGAATTAATCCACTTCTTTGTGTGGGCAGGCAAGTGTTCAGCCATTTCCAGGAGAGCAGGGCCTCCTCATGGTAACAGTGATTTGGGGAGGCAAAGGCCATCACCACAAGTGTCTCCCTGCTTCCTTCTTCTTCCCCATGATGCCATACAAGATGGAACATCCTTTAATGATTTGGGATCAGCTGTCCGGGCTGTGTCCCCTGCCAACTTCTTGTGCACCTGCAACTTCCTCACCAGCATGGCCTATGAAAAGCAGAGAAGGCCTTAGCTCTGTGCAAGCCCTGCTCAGCAATAACAAAAACATCTCTATATTATCATCTTTGTTTTCAGCACAAAGCCAAAGCACACCTCCATTCCAGCCCTGTGCAGGAAATTACCTCAGCCCCAAAGCAGCACACATCTTCTTTAGGCTCTTGTCTTCTCCGTGTGCATCAATGGTTCTACCACTGGGACCAGGAAAGCTTATTATGCTGTGTAGCAAACCAGCACATATTGATGGCCAAGATGTTGGAAAACCAAAGATGTTTACTATTTTTCCTGAAGTTCCCTTTCTCCAGTTCTTCACCAGAGCACTTTCTTGAGCATGTATACCATCCCCAGAGACCTGTAGAACAGGGAATAGAAAACACAGAGGAAGAATTAGGGAATACAGTGCACAGTTCCTCAGGTATGGGCTTTACTCAGGACACTGGGATCAGTACCAAATGCCCAATAAGCTCTCTAATTATGACATGGTTTAACAGTGCCTTGAGGTACCTTCTGTGGCAATCCTTACTAAGCTGGTTGGTTATGGATTCAGCAGGAAGCACTCACCTTGGAGCCCCAGCACACTGTGCTGGTTCAGCTGGGTGCTGGCCAGCCAGTCACTCTGCTGATGTTGGGTAAGAGGAGACTGGAGTCAGAGGCTGCAGAGCAATGTCCTTGTTCTCTAACCTCTGACCTCTGTAAAGGCTTCAAGGTGGTTTGAAATCAAGCAAACAGTTTTCAGAGGACGCCTTGTAGTTTCATAAGATGTTACATGCTATCCCTTACAAAAAATGTGAAATAGCTGCCAGGAAAACTGAAATAAAGAACTTGAAAACCAGATTAAATAGATACCAGTGAATTTTCCAGGACTCCTCCATCCTTCATTTTCTAACTTGTTAATACAAATGCAAGAAGTAGGTCAGTGCTAACAAGAAAGTTATAGTGTTTGCATCTTGTCCAGTTTTAACTAATGCTATGTTATTTCATCAGTGTTTTTTGTAAACCATAAAACTAAAGATGTACTTGCTTCAACATCCTCCATAAGATGTTGCCAAACTCACATTAAGTACATACAAAGATTTTGTAACTAAAGCTACATGTGTATCATTTTATCTACGTTATCATTTGACAGCATTGTCATAAAATGCTATTTTTAGTGCCACTGTTGCTTCCTTTAGTAATTTTATTTTTTGTTATTCTGGCAAATCCAAAACTTGTCTGAAAATATACAAAGAACTACAAAAATTGTAGGTTCCAAATGACAATAAGAGCTACAAGTTGTCATGATTAATCCAGATTTACAGCATGAATGTTAACTTTTCATTACTCTGTAGCAGAGGACCATACAAAGAAAATAAACTTATTATGTTGGTGTCAGACATTTTGACAGCTTAGTAGACATTGCATTCCTATTTTCTTTCCTGTCTCATGCAGCACTGCTGTCTTCCATACCATTTAGTAGTTGCATAATTGTTCCCTTTCAAGCATACAAACAATGAGGTCAACTTGAGTCATGTCAAACAACTGGAGCAAATACCACATATGAAACCATTTAAGATAACAAGTCATGTAATCACATATATTACCCCTTGCCTGGATTTTCTGGATCATGCTAGAAGTGTGTTAGAATGCACAAAAGCAACAGAGCTCATCAACTGGCTGTTTTGCCTATGATAGGCAACTAATGAGCAAAGTATTTAATACAGACAAGCTAGAATTGAAAGTTACCTTCCTCTACATCATCATGCTTCTTCTTTACTCTGACCTTTTCAAGGCAAAACCTGTGTTTTCCTGCAGAAAAAAAAACTGACAGGGATGAAGGTTTAATTTTCTTTTAGTGGTTTTAATAACATTCAGCTATGTTACATTTTAAAGCTGCCTAATTATCAGATGTAACATCTGGGATACAGTATCTATCATACTGTGTTTTATCCAAACTGGGCACAGGTACAAGAAAGTGTTATTCGTATTAACTGGAACATAGAGAGAAAGGTCATCACTTTCCCTATTCATCCTTCATCAGCAGAGAGCCTGGTAAGAAAAAAGGGTAAAAGTAAAACCCTTAATCAACAAAAAATTGTGCCTTCAAAATGTGCAAGACACATGAAAGCAAATAAGAAGCTTCTTACCTGTGCATTTTTTCTTCTATTTAATCATTCAATTGAGCTATAGAGCATGTCACAGACCTCTTCTGTTCTCAACTGATGCCAAAAGAAGTGATTTCTCTCTTGCTACAGTGGTTGACAAGAAGCACTGAAACATTGTTCATAAACAAGCAGCAATTAAGAGAAAGCAGAACATGACTAGAATAGTTCCTCTTAATATGCTTTATTCTACTGTATATTCCATTCCATAATCTTCCCAAGTGCTTGTGACAGTAGTAACAATTACTGACTCTTCAATGTGACTTGTTCTGCCTCCAGAGATTTTGAGTCTTTGTTTTTCCTGCACTGCAAGGCCTAACTGAGCAGAGGTGACTTTCTTCTAACCTTTCAGTCCTAGAGAGTGTCAGGCTGGAGGGTGTGTGGGCACAGGGATTGAACAGCCCTGTTGGTGTCTGTTCTGGTGTGTGTTTCTAACCCCATACACCCTCATGAGCCAGTGTCCCAGTCATCTGCTACAGCACAGCCACCATTCATGTTCTCAGTGTAGCACAGCAGAGTGGCTTTTCCTGCATGGAGGGGATGCTCAACACAGGGGCTTTATCCAGAACAGCACAAAAGTGCCTGACTGGGTTACAACAGCAGCCTGTCTGGGCCAGTGTGCTGGGCCAGTCTCCTGCAGTGAAAGGGGATACTGTAGGGACGCTGTGGGGACCTGGCCACCTCCTGTGGTCTGTTCTCATACTCTTCCAGCATCACTGGATTAGGGAAAGCAGCTCTGCCTATTGCCTGTAGCATTTGTTTTGATACTGTTATCTGTGATACCATTCCCCTGCTAGTTTCAGTGGCTGCCTCCCCCGTTGTGATTGCAGGATTTGATGTGTGACACTTCACATTCATTTACCTTATCAAGCACCCTAATGATTCTCAGGACCCTTCCTGATGGTGCCCAACATACTGACTTCTTGCTGCTGCTGGGCACTGAGCTGGAAGGTCACTTTTCTCCCTCAGCCTCTCAGATGTGGCCTATCACACAATTCTGGTCCCTTTCTCTATCACAGATTTTTTTTTTTCTCCAGTCCCATTTACCTTGAATACATGAGAGCTGTCAAAGTTAAAATTCAGTCTAGTTTAGCAACTGGTGGCTTCAAAGCGCCATGGTTTTAATCAGAAAACAAAACAGAATCCTAACTGGAAAACAAAACCAGATCTAGAACAGAATTTGAAACAGCATTTTGAAACCCTTTCCAGACATATATAAAAGCTAGTATTTCAAAACACTAATTTGACTGAAATCTGGAATCCCCTAGCAACTGTGCAGGGTTTAGCCTGGGTTTTGCACAGGCCTTTGTCCTAGGACTGAAGGAAGGGTTCCCTGGCTGATGAGTGCTGCTCTTCATGTTCTCAGTGGGCTTGTTCACTTGGGGGCCTCCCCCAGCAATCTCCAGGCTTTAATGGAAGAGGGCTGACATATGTGTGGGTTGCATGGTTATTTCTGATGCCATGCCCTGGAGGTGACAGCAGGCCTGTTTCTCAAGCCTTGGCAGCTGTGTTTACTTGTCTGTGTTTCTGTGCTTCCGTGATCTACATGAAGTCCCTGAAGTAATGTCCTGGCTGAAGGGCCACGGTGTGCCTCAACCAGTGAATCCCTGTGTATCCAGGAGAGAGCAAAGGTTACCAGCACTGATTTCAAACCATTTCAACTACTTATTTTACACCCACTATGAATAAAAGGTTAAATCTTCTATATCAGCATCATACAGAATATAATTTTTGAAGAAACTCTACAGTCATAGAGATGAAAAGAAATATATTGATGGATGGTCCATTTTTCAATGCCTGGTTGAGTTACTCAGCAGGATTAAAAATAAAATTTAAAAATACCTCAGATCAGCCAAGAGAGCTTTACTATCTTTGGCTTTTAGAAGTCATTTCTGCTATCTCTAGCTGCCTCAGGTAGAATTTGAAGCAGCCTTTCATATCAGTTACGATACTTCCTTGTTGCTTAAGTGTTTTTTGATAATATGTTGTAACAAAAATATTTTGCAACATGCCATTCATTAAAATAAGAGTACTTGTATTACACTGTGTGTTTGAGTTACCTAATTATGTAGAGTAAATACAACTGTGATTTCAATCCAGCTTTTTTTTTTTTTTTTCCTGAAAATAATCCCTTCTGTTTGCATCAGTTAGATGTACAACTTCAGTTCTTTGATCATGGGAGCTGACAGCTCATACCTGACTACTGCTGAGATGGTGTTTTGTTTATGCCTGAGGTAGAGCAACAGGTCAGTCTGACTCAGCACACTGTCCTGATTCCTGCCTTTGAAAGAGCTCTGTGTGTAGAAATGAAGAGCATGTGCACATCTCTCTGTGGGTCCTCCTGAAAAGGCACTACTTTTTTTTTCTAACTTCAGCCTTCTTTACTCTTCAATGAACAGGTCCTTCCTGCAGCACAGGAGCCAATGTTCTTTTACCTCTTCATGTCACACCTTGAAAATACTATTTTCTCCAACAATGCTGCTACTCTTCTCTTGGGAGCCCAGAGTGGCAAAAGTGGTATCAGGTTAGTTCCTTTCTCCATCTCCTTGGAATATGTAAAAGTATTGTGCTGTTCCTGCTTTTTCTGAGTAAAGCTCAGGAGGAATGAAAAATCTGAGTCTCTGCCTTACTCAGCATATTGAGTAACCAGCCCAGGGCAGCTATAAAACACTTTTAAAGCCAGGCCTCCCTCCCCACTGGCAGCAGCTCCGTGCCACTGGCATCCAGCTCTCATTTTAGAGTGATTTGTTTGTCTTCAGGAGGCAGCAGATGGCAGCAAAGTTGTACAGATGCACCAGGAGAAGGAAAATATCTTTGTGCACACACTCTAACAACATTCCATGGAAAAAACGTATCATTTGTTTCTGTCTGTCTTTGCAGTGCGGTTAAGACAATAAATCAGGTTTGTTGGCCCTCAGGCACTTGTAACTTAAGGGGCTGTTTTTTCCCCATTACCAGGAGGTAATGAAATCAGGTTGGGGTGAGAGGATATAAATTATTTCTCAATAAATCATCTTCATCTCTGTAGGACTCACTTCTTTGTGCAAATCTCTTTATATCCTTCACTAAACAGATACTGATGGCTTTGTGCAAATATAACAAAGTGCTGGTGTGTGCACTTTGATTGACTGCCAGTCTCTGCTGTGAGCTACGGAATTCCTCTCTCACTTGAGCTGTCCAGATACATCCATTTCCAACACTTCAAAATAGGTAGCAAGATTTTTTTCTTAAACATAAAAACAAAAAAGGAGGAGGAAGGAAATGCTACTATATAAAGTCTTAGTGTTTAAAACACTCCAAAGTCCTACTGCATTAAATAAAAAAATGAAGTCTGGGTTTTGGACAAGAGCACTGGAAGTTTCTGGGATACCATCCCTGCTCATGAACACATTTAGTGACGCACTTGACACATGTATGCTTGCTGAAGTTGTCTCTGCCAGCAGCACCACATCCACTTAGAGAAGCAGCAATAAGCATACATTGCTGAACTCATTTCAGATTGCTTTCTTTTTGACAGGGATCCCATTCCTTACTTGAAGTTTCAGTAGTTTCTTCAGTGTTCAAAACCAGAAATTGGGAATAAATAAAGTATAAAGCAAAATTTACAAGACAGACTTTTGGTATAAAAATAGACATGTTTTTGAAAGAAAGCTGGGGCTTAGATTTTCTTCCTGCTGAAGTCAGTAGAAGTTTTGTTTCAATTAGATGGGATCAGTCTCAGGCCTGGGATTTGGTGCTAAGATTCCTGTCTGACTCCCCAGTTCATCACACCAGCATGTCTGATGTCTGTAGGCAGTAAGGAGATTAATGATATATGCCAGTTGCATATTTTTCATGTTGTTTATCAATAGAGGCCAGACTATGAATGTGTTCCTTATGCAGAATGAAATGCAGGGCTGCACAGCCTCGGGGAAAAAAAAATTACTTAGAAAAAGTGGCTTAAAATCCCCCACATTTCTCTTGTCTCTAAAGAGAACAGACATATTTTACAAGGTGCAAAACTTTGCTTTTCTCTTCCAGCGTGCAGCTCAGACCTGCTCCCGAGCCCTTGTGGACAGGCAGGGAAATGTGGTGGCCTCTGAGACAGAGACAGCAGAGCTGGGTCACGTCAGGGGAAATGAGGAGCCCACACACCCTTCTGTGCTGAGCTCTAACAGTGGTGGGATGAATTACACGGTGCCTTTCAGTCTTGGAGTGATTCAGCTCCATGGAACTCCTGCCACAGTAACCACCTCTTAAAAGGACAATAAGAGTGTTTGTTTGATGAACAGCTCAGTCTGCTCCTGAACTAACAGATAAGATCCGGTTTGTTTGTTCTCTTTCTGCCCATACTGCTGGACATCAGAGATTAAGACACAGACATTTGCTTATTTGTTTTTACACCATGTCAGAAAAGTATGAAGAAAATATAAACCTTTTTCTAACACATGCAAAAGTTGCATGTAATTTTCAAAGAAGTGACAACTTACAGAAAGTATTGGAAGAATATTTATTTTGCAAACCTATTCTAAAGTTAGAATTTATTACAAAATATGTGCCTTCAGTGGGCAGAACAGATCTTTCTTGACTTTGGAAAACCCCAGGATTTTGTAAGTGGATGAGAGACTCTAGGAGGTCTAGTTAAATGTTTTGTAAAAGTTATCACGGAATCAAAAAAAGTTTTAAAAAATCATTTGGCATCCTCACTGCTGTTGTGTTTGCTGGAATGTTGCATGCAAAACACTCCAGTCTTATCAAATCATTAACATTGATTCTAGTCTTAATGGGACCATTTGTTTTTCATTTCAAGACATTACGAAGCATTTTGACCAGTGTACATAACTTGTAGTAAAAAGGCTTTTACATAGCAAAGTTCTTTACCTCATGAACAAATTATGCTCCTTCTTCTCCTGAAGGATACATGGCCTCACTCCAAAGAATTAAGTATTTAAAAATTAAAACAATTTCAAAGCTGACACAAATTATTTGGTGAAAAAAGCCGTGTTCCTTAAAAAATATTTGGATAATAAAAGCAAACCCTTGTGAATGCAATAAACAAATTTTAGCTAGGCATAATTGGATTTACTTATTGGTTGTACTCAGTCATGCTGGAATTCTTTCTCCTGATGCCTGTGTGCTCTACACTACTTAAGTATGATGTGAGATAATATGAAACGGTGAATTGACGGCACAAGGAAACTATTTGGATGGCTGTCTGGAGTTGCCATTATTGGCTTTAATTATGACTTGCTGTCCTTTGGGTACTCAATGAGCCAGAAAAGGCTTCATATGTGCCAAAGTATTCATTAGTATTCCCCTTTCTGTCATTGTGCTTGCAGAAAGAGTTTATATCTGGCACCTGACTGCAGTTCTTCTTAGCACGGACCGAGATGCTTTGCAGATTTTGATAATCATCTGAAAGTACACCAGTGTCTCTACTTTTTGGATGCAGTAGAAGTTGTTCCTAGGTAACAGTGGAAGAACTCTGACCACTTTCTGATGTAACTGGAGAACAAACAATTTTTGCGGTTGTTCACGTGACGTGACTGCTTAAAGAAAATTTGGTGATACCAAATGGAGAAAGAAAAATAATTACTTGTCTTCCTCTTCCAGGTTAGGAGACCTGTCCTTATACATCAGCATTTAGGCGCCTTGCCATCATTCCATATAGAACTAATAATGAAGCCAAAAAATCTTTCTGAAATAAAAATAGCCTTTGGAATCCATTTTTGTAATGAAAAATTGTCTATAGAGAAGAATTTTTTTGTCTGCCATAGGGTGTCCCTAGGGTAGGTACAAAACACAGTAATCACTCATAAAGAATATTCCATGAACTCTTCTGACACTTCACTGTGGAGGCTGTGCTGAGAATGGTGACCACTCCTTTGGCATCTGCTCTTGAACAGGCTGGTGGACAAGGATGAATTCCTGCTCCAATACATATTTACCATTGCAAAACTTAATTTTAATTTAGAACTTTGTTTGAGCTTCGAGTCATGTTTTTAGCAGCCTTTGAAATACTGTCCTGTGGGACACCAGACTGTTCTTAGAAACTAATATTTTAACTAAGGTGGTGTGTAAACAGATACTCCTGATTTTGGGAGGCATTTGATGACATATTCCACTTCTCATCTGTCACATTACAGCATAAGCTGGCTTTGACCTAAGTACAAAGTTCTTCTTGAACTTCTACTATTACAGGAGGATGCTCACTTGCATGGGCTGTTTCAGAGTCTTGTTCTCCCTGATCCCCCAAATCCTTACACTTCTCAGATGTTTTAATCTAGATCATGGATGAGTTTCAGCCACTATTTATCTCATGTTCAACATTTTGCTTTATGGGATGAAGTGAAAAGATTCACCTGGGTTTTTCAGTATCATCCCCACCTTGGGCAGGCGGAAGAGCTTTCACCTGGGCAGCTTACACCTGGGGCTGGTGCAGAAATGGATGAGAAGAGAGGATGCTGTCTTGATATATTCTACCCCTTATAACCCCATTCCCTGAAACCTGGAATTGAGACTGGGGTATGGTGTTAGCTGTGCAATGGGCAAGAGTCCCTGCCTGCCATTCTCCTGCTCTGCCATCTTCCTCCAGCTTATTTAGCCTGGCTTAGCCAAAATCCACTGACATCATGTTTCCAGGGTTTCCTTATCTGCTCTTTACACTCAAAGAGTGTGCCATCTTTGGGCTGCTCACATGTCTTCTGAAATGTCTCCTTCAGCAGTGTTTGTGCTTTAAAACACATGGTTTCAAAGATTGGTGAGGGAATGGAGGGAACTAAAAAAATTCCCTGTCTTTCTTTCCTTTAGTTGCTAGTTTTTGCAGAGTTTTGTTTCTCCTTACAGGCACGGCAGGTGGTGCTCTTGGTCCTTCCAAACACAAGTTGCACTTCCTAAACTCCAGCCGGGTCAGAATTGTGCCATCCTGCACCAGCTGGCTGTTTGGAGCCCTGTCTGGTTCAGGGCAGGGTCTTTCAGCTTTGAGTGAAGTGTTTTCCACCAGTGAAGAGGAAAGGAGGGAAGAAAAGGTACTCTCTGGGGGTTTTGGCAGGAAATGAAGTAAAAAGATCAATACAAACAAAAGGAACTAGTTGCCAAGTACATACTTAACCACACTGTAGCCCAGTCCAGCCTTCTGTCCCAAATGTAGGTGGCAAAAATGCTAACTGTGGAATTTATAAGGAAAACGTTGTAGCTATTAAATTAGATGGTCCTTTTGCCATTATTTCCTTGTGGTGTGCACATTAAGTAGGATTATGCTTTCACCTGAACATTGTAATTTCTCACAGCAAGCACCATGAAACTTGTAACAGCAACAATTCTAATTTCCAGGTTTTCCATGGTCTGAGAATAGCCACTTGGTTGTTTGTCTGCTGGCAGCTATACCCTGTGCTGAAGACTATGCCTTTGTGTCATCCCTTATATCTTGCAAAATCTGGATCTGAAAGGCCATTGGCAGGAGACAGGTAAATTTTCTTCCAGCTGTTAACAAACAGGTAATTAAAACTGGCAAAGTGTCATTATCTTTGATTTTCTTATTTTTTTTTTAATAATGTTTAAAGTTGAGAATCCACCTGTCAGGATTTCAAAAATCTTAGTTGATAGTGCTTAGAAAGTAACTAAAAATAGGCAATTCTGAGTAGAACTTCAAAGTTTGGAAAGAAAAATCACAAATACATGGCAAGCATCTCATCACTAGATCCCTACCCAAGATGTTTGCAACAGTTTCCTGGAAAGGTGTCATTGCCAGTTCTTTTCAATTTTTCTCATAAATGTATGTTCTTGAGGAATTTATTATTAAGTTAAAAAAAAAAAAATAATAATCTCCACTTCATTTATTCTAGAGGCATTGAGTTCTGCTGTTCCCCAGTCCTCTCCTGTATATGTTAACCCTGATATGTTCAGAGATATGGTAAAATAGAGGAAATGCTGGGTTTCACGCAAGAAGTTATTCAAATACACTTGTTTAGGTTTTAGGTTTGTTTTCTTGAAGTGCAAGGAGAAGCCACCAATAGATGGTGCTGGTGGTGCATTAATAAGGTTCAGTCTCACATTTGTTTTCTGGTCTGTGCTTGGAATTTGTTAAAAAAAAAAAGAGAGAAAAAGAGAGAGAGAGAGAGAGAGAGAGAGAGAGAGAGAGAGAGAGAGAGGAAAACAAAACAACAAAAAAAGAGCAAAACAAAATCCCTCATGCTAAGCTTTTATCCAAAATGTTCTCCCTGCACTGAACCGGTCACCGTTTAACTTTAACCTGAACTGTGGCCCAGGAAATCCTTCAACATAAATAACCTTGGAAGCTGCCATGACCATTTTTGGAACGTGCTGCCTCAATAAATCTGTTACTTTGTTGTGCAATGTTGAAGTGTGCAGTTGTTTCTCTGATTAATTAGGGCAAAAAATAAACTTGCACGATCAATCCAAGCTGTGACACGTTTCAGCCCTGGCTTCAATGTGTGGGCAGAAAAGAGCCTTAGAGCCTTCCTGACAGACCTGCCCTGGAATTTTAGGATGCATTGCTGGCTCGGAGTTTACACCATTTGATGAGATAAAGGTGGCTGCTAACAAAGTATGCAAGGGAAGAGTTTTGGTCTGTCCCAGGACTGCCAATCTAGCTTGGCATGAGTAGGACTTAACACTGAGAAATGATTCATCTTGACCACTGCCCCCACTAAAGACAACATAACTGAAGTGTTTTATGTAATTGTGTTTATTTTATTCCACATATTACCCATGGAGAACAGCTGATACATTCTCTATATCTTTCACCAGTCTGGAATGCAAGATAAAAAAGGTATGGAAAAAGAGTTTAACATTTGACATTCACGATATGAAAAATAGAGGGGATACAATGTTTTAAAATGCCCTTATGCAATATATATATATATATAAACCGTATAAAAATAAAATATATTTTG
>WEIU01005323.1:690291-739865 GCA_013389925.1 Aegithalos caudatus | reverse complement strand
TTTATTTGTTTTTTTTTTATTTTTTTGTTTAATTTTTTTTTTTTTTTTTTTTTTCCCCTAGGCATAATCTGTGGAATAGTTTTGTAGTTTTGTATAAACAAGCAAACAAAAATGCTGCACCCTCCCCCCCAACCTGTGTATCAGCAGTATTGGGATGATAAACACATGTGGTTTTTACAGAAGGGTGTTTATAGCAGTGACTGCTCTCCCAGGAGAGCCCCACTGTGTCTGCTGGCTCTCCTCTCACTGCTTGTATGGATTTATTTACATGTGCCAATGTTTGCCATACCCCTGAAAATGTGGTGAAGGTGCTGATTTCCTGGGTAGGTTATCTGGCTTTACTCAAAAAACATTAGCTGTTAATATCTTAAAATGCAGTGTTTATGTAGTTTAGGAAAACATTTGTAGGTTTTTCTTGTTTTGAAACAACTTTGTTACTGATGCTGCAAGTTTTTAACCAGCATAGTCTTCAGGGGAAGTGAAGAGTTTTATTGCCCTGGAATACACCAGAGTGTGTGACCTTGGGGAATCAAGCATATGAAAGTCCTGTTCTGGTCTAGGCCTGTGTAAATTGATGTTACAGCAGTCCTAGTGCTGCCCTTCCTATTGTGTTAAATCTTCCTTTGGTTTCCCACTCAGTTTAGGATGCTGACCTGTCCAAAAGGCCTTGTTTGCTGGGTGTGTTACCTGTGTTACTGTATTACCTTGTCCTTGGACTACTTTTCTGCTAATTTTTCAAACAGTGTTGGCTCACCAGGATGTCAGATGAATGCCAGTATTGACATAAAGGAAGGTCAGAAGCATGCTGGAAGACAGATCAATGCACCCTGAATTTATATTACTTTAAATGGTCCTAGAGCCTCGGGCATAAGGATGTTAGTGAGGTGGCTTAGTCTCCTGCATGCTCCAAAGAAAATCATGGGAGCCCTTGGATCATTTGCCTAACAGGCAGTTTATTCATGCTTGGCAAGGTGCAGGAGGCTCTGCCTGAGCAGAGAATGAGCTTTGCTGTTGACAAGTGTCAGTAGAATTGCAGGCACTTGGGAGCTGAGAAGTCTCTGTGTGAAGGATGACCTGATTCACCCAGCTTTTTCTGTGCTTCAGGTACACTGGTCTGTATTCCCACTTAAGTTGCTCAGTCTGTGCCTCTCATAAAACTAAGCTAGATGGACCATAGTTTAATGGCTGTTGTGTATTTTAAGAACTCATTCTGATCCACTGCTCAGGGCTGCAGTAGCTGGTGTTAGAAGTGCATGTTAAATGTCCTGACAGAGTTGGAGAAACCAGATTTATAAATCCCCCAACCTTACTAAACCCCTTTTATTGTTCTAACAGTGAAAGCATGAAGGATTTCAGTGATACACAGAGTAAAACAATCCACCTTGGTGTATTTTGCCTTCAGCTGAACCTTGGCTGAGGTAGATAGCCACATTTTTCCCCAGCATATCAGCACAGTATAAAGCTGTTACATAACAGGCTACAAAAGGCACTTGCAGAAGTATCTGAAAGGAGCAAAGGTGCTACTAAATGTAGACATTCTGGGTTAACAGCTAGGAGAAGTCCCAGGAGGCCTTACTGTTTATGCATTTTATTTTTTCATGGATTTTGAAGTGTGTTTGATGTGCTTCACCAAAAAATTCTCATTTAAAATGTATGAATAATGGAATGTGGATGGGATTTACGAAGAACACAGATGTTTGCAAGGATCACAGAAGGGCATGAGAAAATGCCTTTTTTGTTTTGTTTGTTTTTGGGTTTTGCTGGTATAAGCCCTAATCATAAATCTATCCCCTGAATTTACATATAGTGATGCTTGGAAAATGTAGAAGAGAGAGCATTCTGTGTCTTCCTTAGCTCAGCAGCTGAAAGGTAAGTATAAAGAAGAAAGGATCCAAAGACTGGATTTAATAAATTATCCCAAACACCCGAAGCAGCTTTCCTGTAGGATGCTGTTTTGTACCCAGAAATTAAAGGAGAAAACCTGTGAGGTGAAGCAAGGTGTTTTCTGTGAGGTTTGGTCGCTCTAAGAAGACAGAGGAGTGATTTGTTCTTGATTGTGTGTGCAGTTGCAATGAGTAGGACAGAAGGCTTGCAACAGTTATAGCAGTTTTATTTGGCTGTTGTCACAACTGATAAATGCTGGTATAACATGTGTAGGCTCTGTTGTGGTTGTTTCTGTTCTGATTTTTATCAACTCCTCTTCAGGGAAGCCTTTATTGTGTAACATAGCTTCCTATCTCAGAGGACTTTGAAACAAGACAAGTGATTGTTGATGGAGTGGGAGAAATTTCTAAATGGAGTCGTCTGATTTATTTTTTTTTTCCCCCTGTGAGCAGATTTTGCCTGTGAAGAATATAATATGAAGGTTTTCTGGTGTATTTGCTGTATATTCATGGTTGGGCATTTCACTGAGCTAGTGTGTGTATAAGGAGTGGATGATTGCTTGATGCCATGGCATGCAATCTGTGTAAAACAGAAAAGGTTCTGTAAAACAGAAAAGAAAAATAAGGGAATAAATCTGTTACTTCAGTGGCTTTCTTATTTGTGCTGTGGCTTAATTTGATTCAAATGCAATCCAGGGAGATCTCAAAGGGATTAAAAAAGCAACAAAAACTAAATCCTTCTTATTGTGCCAGGAGAATTCTTGTAGCTGTAGTGGAATGAAGCATCAAGTGTAGTTGTGGAACTGAGCAGAATGCAGAAGTGTGCCTGGGCATTGCTAGGAGATGACTGTAGTTGGCTGTGGCTGGGTAGCCCATGGCACCCCAAAAGCCCAACACAAACTAGTTGCTTCAGTAAATAAAATTATCTCTTCCTCCAAAGCTTGTGCTTTACTTTTCAAATACAACAGATTCCCCAATATTATGCTGAAACAGAATGAGGGGAAAATATTTCCATTGCATGTGGTTTTGTTTGTTTTGATTGTGGTGGTGTTTGTTGGGGTTTTTTTGGGTGAGATAAAGCTCTCTTGAAAGTCTGCTTGGAAGACCCACAGTATTCTTTGGTAGCATGTATTCATAAAAGATGTTCAAACAGTTTCTTCTAGTACATAATGTTGACTAAAAATTATTTTGACTTTGGTTTTTGGATTTATTATTTTGGAGAAATCTTAAAATCAGTAGAGATCATGTAAATCTTCTTTCCCTCACGTGTCTGTAATGAATGCTTCTAAAGAACTTGGATTTCAGACTCTACTCACTGAGTCTTGCCATTATAATAACAACAACAATAGAAATACTTTTTTTTCAGCCTTTAATTTTAAACTAAAATATTCATGGAGGCTGATTTTTTTTCTCTGTAAGCTATCTTCATTTGTTCTGAAATACGAAGACACAGATTATGTTGAGGGAAGTAGCATTTCCTATCTTTGTGTCTAAATTGCAGTCAAGGAACTCTCTCCCCTGTTCTGTCCTGGATTAACTTTGTGGATTATCTGACAAAAGGACACTTTTCCTGCAGCCTGTTCATGGAAAACAGTTTGTTATGCAAGCCTGAATACTGTGTAAGCCCTGACCCTCTATAACCACAATCATATTTTTCAGTGGAGGGACAATGAGGCTGACATTTAACTTCTCCAATGTCCCAAACATAACAGTCTCGTTTTATAACAGTGAGGAAGAGAATTATACTGCTGTGATAGTGCTCTGACATGAATTTAAAGTACCAACTACCTCCCCAATTACTGGTACTCACAAAGGAAAACCACAGTGGGATCGTCTGTAAAATGTGTAACAGCACATTCACAGTTCAGCCTTGATGACTGTCAGTGAAAGTTGTATCCTGCAAATATATACTGCTGAGTAGGAGGTTTTCCTTTGGTTCATCTCTCCTCTTACTCCTCTTTGCAGTAGCATGAGACTTTCAGGCTCCTTGCTTATATAGTCAAAAAAATTATTTCTAACAATAGCATTATCAGATTGATGCGATTAATTTTCTTCTGCCTGGTGTTTTGGGAATTGTGTTCCATTTATATGTGTTTGTTGAAATAAATTACTCCTGTGGTGTCAGTGGTATGTTCTGAAGTCAAGGACAATCCAATTAGTGTTGATTGGGATTTGGCAGCTAAATCCCTGCTCATTGAGCCAAGAACATGCTGGTTATTGCTTATCTGCTAGTGACTAGATAGATCATGATTTCATGTCTCTAGTGTTTACAGCTCTCAGTTTTCAATCTTCTGCAAATACTATGAAAAAATGCAGTCATTGAACACAGCTCGAATTCTTTGTTTCCTTTCTGGTAGTGTTGTGCTCAATGTGTCAAAGTAACCACAAAATTTCCACCCAGCTGGACACAGGTGACTGGCTGTCACTCCTGCAGCCAGAACCAGCACTTGGTGACAGGACAGTCTGGGCTTGTGTGTAGCTGTTGTGGAGGAAAGCTAGGAGACAGAGAAAACAAACTCATCATAATTTCGGATACAAATTGAGGATAGTTGTGTGCAAAACCCCGTTGGACTATGGGAGACCTCAGTGGATAAAAAGAGACAAAGGAATGCTACTGGGCTTACAAAACCAATCACTCAGAAAGAAATTCAAGGGGGAAAATATAGAGGGTAGGAATAGTGTCCTTTTTGTGTCCTTTTACTGTGGTTTCCTAGGATTGAAAACCCCAGAAAATCCATTACCTGATACTTTGATCGGACTTTGGCAAGGTAGAAAATACCTTTTTTAAATGTTAGAGTGTCAGGTTGGGTCTGCTGGAATAGCAACCGAGAAGAAGATGAGATATTCTGGTAGAGGATTTCTCAGATGCTTTTGGATGGAAAGGGATGACAGCTCTTTCCTTCTGGAACCTTGACTTGTGGAAGGTTGTGCATTTGGAAAACGGGTTTTGTTGAGCTCCCTTTGCCAGCTGCTGTAGGCAGGGATGCCAGGAGTATGGAGTGTTGTCAGACTCTGTAGTGGGCTGAATGTCACTTCCTTGTGGTTTAGGAACCCCTTCTTCATAAGACATTGGCCACTCCTGCCTACTGTATTTAACACATTCTGTTATTTTAGAATGCTTTCTGTCTTCTAGATTTACTCCAGAAGAATCTTTACCATCTCTCTCTCCTTCCTTCTCTCACTCTCAGTATCCATTTGACTCTCTTTATTGACTCTGTAGTTTTCTGAGATGAAGTCCTCTTGGCCTCTGTCTGATTTCTTATGGTTTTCATCTTTAAATAAACAGATTCCAATTCATCACATAAGCACCAGGTTTTGTAGCTCCTGTAAACTTTGGGCCTAAAAGCATGTTTGGTAGAATTTTAGTTTAGGCCAAAAAAAAAAAAAACCACCAAAAAAACCAACCCAACTCATTTTCTCCCCAGTCTGATTTCTTAGAAGCAGAAGAAGCATTTGGTGTGAAGTTTTTCTGAAATAATTGAGCTGGAAACAGATGTCAACCATTGAGACTTTATATGGTGCATTTAGTTTGTTTAAGTAAAAAAGAATTGAAAATAGTTACAGAACAAGATAGAGCAGCATTAGTGGTGCCTATAGCTGTTAGTTATTTGTGTATCTAAAAGCATTGCACTCTTGTTTCTTAGTTTGTTATAACTGCACCAGTTAAAGCCCAATAAACCTTTTAGCTTGACCACTGTGTTATTGAAGTCTTTCACAGCCTAAAAAAGTACATTTAATATTTGTATTTTTGTTTTGGATGAAGAAATGCAGATGCTCATCCTTTTTTGTGACTATTGTTCTCTGAACTGTAAATCTAATTCCTAAATGGCAGTAAGAATAAGTTGTATGTGTGACTAACAAAATACTCAAGACTCAAAAGACAAAGTTATGATCTTGTCATAAATTCAGTTGTAATGGAATTTTAATTCTTGAAATATTGTCGAATGGGCATAGTGTACTCTTTAAGAAAGGGTAAATTAGGAAAGCTGTGTTTTTAAATTCTATTACACAGACTGCTTTTCATAAACATGCAAATTGAAATTGCATAAAAATAGAAGAAAGCCACATGCTTTGTTCCTGCAGAGCTGTTTCTTCATAATTAATCTATTTTCCCAGAAAAACACGTAGTAATTTTCTGAAGCTTGTGTGATGACTGGGCTGTTACTGGTCTATATTGTTGGTATATGCTATTTTTAAACTAGGTTTAATACAAAACGTTCTAGTAGAACTTACAAGAGGATTTACATTTTTCTTCTTGTTTTATTGTTTGTGAAGAGAGAAGTGGTAGATTTGATATTTTTGAGAATATAGAACTTTTTAAAGAAGGTTTCAAAGAAAAATTGGTGTTAAAACCAAATTTAAAAGCCACCCTAAAACACGGATTTAAACCCACATTTCCCCCCACATTTTTTGGGTAATTTAATCTGTTTGATTAAAAGACTCTGTTAAAAGAGTCTTCCCCTTTTAGGCTGCAAGTTCTTTTAGAATCTTCAGTGTGTGAGAGGTTTTTTCCCTTCAGTATATTCTGTTCAGTGGGCTGCCAGGCAGAGTTTGCTTTTTGTGAAGTATCTCAGCCTGGGGCCTCTGCCTGAGCCATAGGTTGTGCCCGACTTCAGCTGAGGAACAAGTTGGAATTTCCTGCTAAGGGAGGGAAGAGCTGCTGCCTGAGCATCGCCTTTGGGATTCTCCCCACATTTCTTAGAAGTGCAATTATTGAATTATTCTTATTTTATGCCTTTCAGGAGCTGCTTGCTTTTGCAAAATAGGAAGTTAATTAGCATGTGTTTCTCATGATCAGTAAGTTTCAGCACTGGTAGAAAGCCCAGGGTTTGGAATAGATGCTTTTAGTGTTATTTCCAAAACAAATAAGATAACAAAGCACACACAGAGAATAAAAGGATGTTTTCTGTGGTAATAAATATTCAGTTTGTGTTTAGAAATTCATGCAAGTGTTCAAAGTGTTGCAGAGGAATGTTTCTTCCCTGGGTATGTCATAGTGAGTAAAACTGAAATGCTAATTTTCAGTGATAAATTCTGGTCCCCTTTGCTAAGGTGAGTTAAGATAATGCCTGTGAAGGTCTCAGATTTGCCCTTTAGCTGGAGGCAGCTGCTCCTGCAGCAGTTTTAAACACTGGTGCCAGTTCTGTGGTACTCCCACTCATGAGCTGAGGTTTTGACTCAAGCTACCTGTAACCTTTAAGCTGAGGCACCTGGATTTGCACTACACTGGATGTTCCCTTTTCCAGCTTGGAGGGGTTGATCCTTCCCAGCAGGGAAGCAGCAGAGAGACCTGGAACATCCCAAAGCCCCTCAGCCTGCAGCTGTGATGGCACTGCAGTTCAGCAGGGCAGCCAAAGCAAGTGGCGTGTTGTTTCAGCTTCAGGCAACTGAAAAGAAAACAAAGCCATAGGGAGCCACATGTTTGTGATTTGGAATTCAAAACTCTTCTTTCAAAAGATTCTCTTTCCTGTTTGATTAACGTGCATAAATAATGATACCAGGTTTGCCACTGAGTAAACAGTGTCCGTTCAAGTTGTGATACTTTTGTGGGGTTGTTGTTTCAGCACTGTGTTTTCCAAATATTTTGTTTATAGTGTTTATTATTAAAAGAGATGAGATCATACATATTTCACAAAATCTCATGGAGGCTGTTTTTTATCATTTTGTTCTCTTTTGCCACATGGCATCTTTTTGGAAGAGGCAAGACTGTCGCTCATTTTTTTTTGTGAGAGAGTGGTCTTGAAAAGAGCTCAGAAAACATGCTTTCTGCCTTTCTGACCTTGTAAGATGTTTTTGCATTCCTAAAAAATCGTTTACATGCTTGTTTATGGGTTTCTTTATTTATTTTTTAATTTACAAAAATGTGGCCAGTGTTTTAGTAAATAGCCTTTTTTGGAAAACAGCAGTTCAAGAACATGTGGGTTCCCTGGTTTTCTAGACATTGTTTTTGATAATACTAGATGCTCATCTTGCTGATAGCCTAGTAGGAGGCAGAAGGTAGCAATTTACATCCATACTTAATTCTAGCCAAAACTAGGATTGTTGCTCTTTACAGTGAGGTAGGATTCGTGAGGCCCAACTCAGAAGACTATTTTTTTTTCATAATCTGTTGTTTTCTTGAGAATACGTTTACCATTATTTGAAGTTAAAAAACCCAGAGGTATGATTCAGATAAAAGTAATAACAACAATAATTTCTTTAAGAAAGGCCTTAACTGGTCTTTAACCCATTGTTTCTATGTTGTGGAAAAGACCTTGGAGATGTTTCATTTCCCAAAGTTATGATGGTTAAGGATAGGATGCTGAAGAGTAAAACCCATGGATCTCCTGTCTTCCTTTGTAACTGAGTTGTGTGTGTGTTCTGCTTATTCTCAGCTAGTGTTCTTAAAGTTATAATAAAGTCTGTGGGTTGAGTTTTCTCTCATGCCTAACTTCTTTTCTCCTTGTCCTCCCTGACTCCCCAAAAATCAAGAATTCTTCTTGTTTTAGATTTCATGTGAAAACAAGAAGAGTCATGGCTACTAATAAAATACTTAGAAATTCTGGAGCAGAAGACTCAAAATACAGTTCTGTTTAAAAATCCCCATATGAAGTCTAGAAATGAGCAATAGAAAACCCTCATTACTTTCTTAATGTGGTATGTACTCCCTACCTAGTCTTAACTGTTCTCTTACAAGTTTGAAAATAGATTTGCAGAGACCAAAACATAAACTGTTTGTTTTATTAGATTTGATTTATGGTTTTCTGAAGATTCTGGATCTTTCTTTATTCTTTTGCATTTGATGGTTACTAAGAGGAGCTTTGGACTTTAGTGACCTTAATGTAGTTGTACAAAGCACCATATGCTTTCTACAGTTTTCACAGCAGATGGACCAAGGTTTTTGTCAACATGGTGTTGCCAAACTTAATTAGCAGCAAATTTTCATGTCTGAATCTAAGCTGTTCCTGATTCAATGGTAAGAGTCTCAAGAGTCATGTGTAGATTAAAGGATCATAGAATGGTTTTGGTTGGAAGGGACCTTAAAGATCCTCTGGTTCCATGGGCAGGGACACCTTCCACTAGATTGGGTTGTCCTTCATGTATTGGGGCTCCCAGAGGTGGGTGAAGTACTCCAGGTGAAATCTCAGGAGAGCAGAGTACAAGGAGAGAATCACCTCTCTTCATCTGCTGGTAAAGGATGGGTGCAAGTGGTCCCTGTTCATGGGCAAAATTGGTGGCGTGGATTCTCAAAACTAATTTTGCAGACCTTTTTTTTTGTTCAACTTGTAAATATCAGGTAAAAAGGGAGGTGGAATACTTAACGCTTGAGACTTGCAGATTATTAAAAGAAATTAAAACAATTCCGAATAGCTCAATCTAAAGCTTGTGTTGAAGGGCTCTAGACAGAGTTCATGATACTGACTAGAATGTTAAAATTTTGCATGAAATGCAGTTTTGATAAATACAAGCTAAAGTACATTCAGTGATGAGAAAGAATTCATAGCAACGGTCTCTAATTTAGCTATTGTCACTTAGTGGAAAAGTTCTTGGAATTTGTTGGGACAGTTCTCTGTAAAAGTTCAGCCTAATGTCTGGCATGGCATCAGTAAACTCAGAAATAAGCAGTGTGGAATTGTGAAAAAAACCCGCCCAAAACCACTGTGGTATTGGGACTTGCAGTTTGGGGGCCAGGAATGGGTGAGGTGAATCCTAGAGGTCCTGTTCAGCCCTGGTTTCTGTGATCCAGGACCTTAGAGACTGGACAGGATCTGCAGGAATTGCCGGATCCGTTCTTCTCTCCCAAGGCACAAGGAGCTGGAGCCTTTGGTGGCTGGGGCAGATCTCAAAGCCCCTCAATCCCAGCACTTCCACAGCCTTCTCTGTCAGCCTATTCCAGCGCTCCTCTGGCTGACTTTGAGGAGACTTTTCATAGTGTTTGAGTCGTGTGGCTTTGAGTACAGCTTTCAGCCTGTTATTACTGTTCTCCTTGAAGTGTGGTGACCAAACTGGATGTGGTAATTTTTACATGAAATCTTACCAAAATACAAAGTGAGACTGGTACTTGCTGGTTTTGTGGGCAGTTCTGTGCATTGACATCACTCTGAGCCTTTTATTTTTTATTTTTAGCTTTCAACATCACAACACTGAGAGTCATTTTGTGGTTTGCTTTATTCTCTACATCCCTTTTACCTAAAACACGTTTTGGCTATCCCCTGTATGTGCAGTCAGTTGTTCTGGCCCGACTCTGCAGCTTTGCAGTTCTCCCTAGTCACACTCTTAACATTTTTCTGTAACTTTTTCTCGGTCTTTCAGGATCACTTTGACTTCTTATCTTACCCTCTACTCTGTTTATTATCTGCATTTTCAGAAAATAAATAATTCATGTGTATATATATAAAAAATATTATATATATATATGTTTGTATATTAAAAGAACAGCTGCAGTTATGTTCTGTGTATTCAGCCTTCAGCAACTTTAATCAAATCCAAAACAAAACCCACTCCAAACCAAAACCCGAGCATTGGACCCCACAATGACTCACATATCATGTCTGTGAGATAGAATTAATGCTGCTATAAATATGATTGAGTGTGTGTAGCGAATAAATTTGCAGAAAGCATATTTAGTTTGTGTCCCTAGGCATACTAAATATTGGGTTGTTTGGGGTGCATTTAAAAAGGGTTATATTTTAAGAGTCAGGGACTTTGAGAAACAAGTTAGCAAATTATTTCCTAAACAACAGAACTAGTGACGTATTTCTGCAAATTTTCGTCTTTTGTCTGGAGTGGCCCTGGTAGTGCTGCTACAGACAAGGAACAGGGTGTCTTGAATACTAACTTTTGTTGAGATCAGGGTCACTGTGTATTTATTTATTTGGGTTAAAGGCCATTGGTCACACAGACGTTGTTTCTGTAGGAAATCTCTCTGCAAGTAGCAATCTTACTTGTGAGAACACCATTTACTATCACTTAGGAGAATATTTGCCTGCCTTTGTGGCAGACACATTATAATACGCTCCAGTTAAGATTCAAGGCCTGCCACAGCCTCAGAAGGGAGAGGTTGTGTTCTATTAATTAATTACGGGCCCATAGTCAAGTGGCATTTAATTGTTTGCTAGGACATGGATTTGACTCTGTTTTCTTTTTTTGTTCTTTCATTTGAGACAACCAGTTTCTTCGGTTTCTTACAATTGCAAAATATGTTAAAAAGTTAAAAATTTATTTTTACTGCTAATGGTGCATGCACTGGAAATGCATTTGGATGTGCAAAATCTTGGCAGTGTAGCTTATTTATGGGGCAGGAGATGGCAGTAAGGAAATAGGTGATTTAGCACAAACACAGAACCACACTTTATTTTTGCATTATGGTTTTAAGAGAACTCTCAAAAACCCTGAAATACCATAATAATTGTTCAGATTTACGCATTTATATTTATTTTATGCCTTCCTGTTTGATTTTTTTTTTTGCCTTTTTCCAATCTGGTAAGTATTTACCAGCATTTGCAGTACTTGTTTAGCTGTGCATGGAAATCAGGTGAAATACTATGTGCTCTGTGAGCAGAATGCAATTCACATTATGCAAAGTTCAGCTTTAGTGAAGACTGCTTGAGTTAGAAGAAATACAAATACACAGTAACACTTGTGATGTTTCAAAGTCTGTGTTTGTGGATTTAAAAGAAATTTGCATACAGCATTATTTTTAAGAATTCACATGCTTTTTGTTGGTCCCTACTTCATTTAAGTCACTTTGGCAGCTGTGTTCTGTGGGCAAGGAGGGAATGAAATACTGTTAACCTTTGCAAGCCAGAAGGCAAACAAACAGTGTTTGAGGACAGCTGAGAGTGTTTCAAACAATGGTGTTAATTTTGATTGCCTGTTTGAAGTAGACCCTTGCTTTTTGTTCTCGGTTGGGAAGCAAAACATGTTGTTTGGAACTTGTGTGCAGCTGTGAAGAGCCAAGTTTGTCATGCAGGAGTTGAGCAAGATGACATCATGAGATGACTGTGACCACTGTGGCAGTGTGCTTGCATTTGCCCCTGTGTAAGTGTGGTCACTGGCATGGATTTGTTTCATTTGGGGTCAATCAAGCAGGCATGGATGGAATTGCATCCTGTGGATATTTACATGACCCTTTGTTGGGGGCTGTTGTTGTTGTGACCTGGAAGCCACGCTGCTGGATCTCTGTTCCAGTGTGTTCCCCAGGTAAGTCCTCTTGTCTTCAGGCAGCAGAGCGTTCCTGCAGGGAATCAGTGGGTTAACTCAGGGTGTTTGGGTGGTGGCACACCAGCTCTTTGAAATTCAGGCATGACAGAAGGCCAACAACATCCAAGGATGGAGCCTTGCTCACATCCCCTGCACATCCCCAGCTTATGGTGGAGAATGTGGAACAAAATGTGCCTAAACCCTCTGGGCCAAATTCTCTTGAGAGAGAACAGTGCTTCAGAGTCTTGGCTTGCACATACCAGTGTGGGGTTAGCTGGTTCACGGGGTGACCAGCCTGAATGTTGGCATTGATGCCAGTCAGGCAGGTGGAGAAGGAGCTGATTTCTGCTAAATACATATGGGCCATAAGATATGCTCAGCTTACTGGAAGCTCTTTGTTTTTGCTCTGTTTTTAGTCTATAGTTAGTCCAGACAAAATATTTGTCCTACCAGGATATGTGAATCATTCTTTGTAAAGCATCATTTATCATCTGTGTTCTGAAAGTGTTTTGTATGAGGAAAACATTGAATGTACTCAGAAATTTTTATTGTTAACGTGCGTTTTTACAGCTGTTGTATAAAAATCTTGCTTTGGTGAGATCAAAATATTATTTAATTGTTTTAGTCTATTGGAATCACAGGAAATATACAGGGTGGGAAACTCCCAAATGACTTGTCACTCCTCATCACCTGTAAGTGAGCAGTGGCACGCAGACTTAAATAAACAAATCTTAGCTGGTTAGTTCTCGGAAAAAAGAGAAAAGAAGTAGTTCCCTCATCCTTTGGTTGCATATACTTCTGTATTGAGTAGGAGAAAAGCTTTTGAACTTCCTTAATCAGTACAAAAGTATATGTACAGTACAATTCTGTTCTTAAGGATTGAGTGAACAGGTTGAAATCAACTTGTGTTCCTTTTAGTCTTGTTTTAAACAAAGCTAAACCTGGTTTAAAAAGAAACTAATGCATGTGAGGAGGCTGCTGTCTAAAATTGTGTGTGGACTTTCTGTGAGCATCTCAGTACCCAAAGATCTGTCACAGCTGATGTGAAATTGAGGGAAAAATAATATTGTAGTAGAGAGTTGAGGTGACCTTCCAGTCACAAAGTTCTGTAGGTTTTGAACAAATTTTATATCAAGTATGATGCAGAGAAGTTTGCTGACGTGATATGTATAAATGATACCTGCTGGGGCGTGAACATGTATGGATCCTTGTTCCAGTTCCTCTCATTAAAGGACTCTGGCTCTGTAAATGCTTAGAGGCAGGAAGCATTATAGAAAAATAGTATTTTAAATAACAACAAGGAATGGAAAACAGCAGTGGAAGAGGAGAACTGCAAGATTACAGACATGGTCTTTTAGAGATCAAGTGTGCAGTGTACAGAGGAAGAATCCTGTGAAGATAGTGGAGAGAGAGCAGGGACTTGGAAGTTGAGGCAGCTTCCTGTTGCAGAGGGTTGGAAAGTAGATCAGGAAGAAGTGAATTGCAGAGCTCACATCTTGCATGTTGAGATTTGCTAAGTAATATTTACAGGTTGGGATGAGATGTGGGTAGCTTGAGCAAGCTCTGGAACAGGAATTTGCAGTGATGTGTGATAGGGAACTACAAATAAAGACTGGATTTAAGGCTAAAGTGAGGGAGTTGGAGAAATGAGTTGCATGTTAGCTCTGCAGCACTGTTGCTGCGTGGGCTATGAGATAAGGAATCCTTATGAGGAGGATTCCTTCTTTACACATTTCAGATTTGAGGGGGATTGTTTTGATCTGAGGCAGATGAAGGAGAGATGTGTGTGAATATACAGCTTTTGAAAGAAAGAACTGAAGACAGAAGGGATTTATCTGTCTCTGCTGCCTGAATTATGTTGTTCACAGGCCCTTGGTTGAAAATTTTAGATGAGCTGACTTAGTCATATATTGCAAGAATATCTTGAACTTACAGAGATGTTAACTTTTAACACAGTTGGCAAACAGTATCCAAAAGTAATTTTAAATTTTTGGAGGTCGTGATAATTCCCTAGCTCTGGAGTGACAGTGTGCCCAGTGTAAAACAGCATTAAGTTGCACTTATATTGCAATTTAGCAGGAAACATGGATCTTTCACATAACATCTGGGTCAAGTATAAATTTCCTTTGATTCCAAGCAAGTGCTTTTTACTAAAAATCTATGGCTTTTTTTGATACCATGGAAATATTCCTTTTATTGATCAACTACCCAACCTTGAAATGCTTTTAGAAGTGATGATTGTTTTGCTTCAAAGTATGTCCCACCAAATTTAACAAGTTACACTCTGCTGTTTATGTGGACCATCTTTCTGGTATTGAAAACATCAACCCACACTACATCTAAAATTGCAGTAGACTTAGAGCTTTGGTAACCTTCACCTTGAAAATTTCAGAAAGTTCATTGCCTTCTGTATAAAGAATGTTATTTATGAAGGATTTTTCCATGTATTTGAAAGCAAGATGCATACTGTAATGCATGCTTACTTTGGTTTCTGGTTTCTTGGCTTCAAGAAGGGGCTGCTTTTTTGCTGCTGTATCTTTTACACAGATGTGCGTTTTGCTTAATTTTACTTTAATCCTTCATGTGCACTTTTGATGACAAAGAAGTAACAGATCCTCCTTTACAAAACGTTTGGATACTTTACTGTGTGTACCAAAGCATGACTTTGAACTCTGAAAAAATTAGTGTAATGAAACAGCTGAGTTCCAAACATGTCAGAGTTGAACTTGAGATTAAACATTCTGCATTTTCAGCTGCTCTGTGTCTTTTTGAACATGAAATATATGATTACTATGTGTGAGAAAATGAAAAGCACTTTCTATTTGATGTAAATACTGTCATAATGCTCTGTGTTCTACTTTATTCTTGTGTTTATGATAACACTTTGTATTATTTGGTAAGGAGGCATAAAGAGCTTCTAAAGAAACATCACAAAATAGTCCAAATTATCTCAAGGATAAAACTGATTAAAAACCAGACAAAACCCTTTTCCTTTCCAGTCATTAAGCAGACATGAAGTCCAAATCCTCAAGCTGAGGGAAAGAATACTGCTCTGTTACAACAGAACTTGTCATTCTGCTATGGAGGGGTTTGTAGAGCTTGTGAGCACAGTCCAAGGCAAGTCCTGCCCTTTCAGTGGGAACAGCTGAAGGAATATGTCCAGGAGGATATGCCTGCAGAAGGTCTCCACTGTGGGTGTTGCCACGAGGGGATACAGTTTGCCTATGGAAAGCTCTGCAGAAATACCTGGAAAATCTGGAGTAAAACTCTGATCACTTCACACTCTGCCTGTAAACATGCAGCTCTGAGGTGGCACATCTACAGAGAATTCCTGTGCAGTGCCAAAGAGAGTGTGTAGAAATTCCAGGTGTGTGTTGTGTGTTCCTGTAGGTGAGGATATTCCGGTGCAGGGGGAGGTTGCTGTAACCTTTGGGAGTTGCTCCGGTAGATTTGCTCTACATCTCATTTCATCCTGCAAGTAATGTGGGTTGAACTTGGGCATTCATGCTGCTGAAAGACAGAATACATTCTAGGTCCATTATTTTATTTCTGTAGGGCTGCCTTGTTAGGTCTTGCAGCACTGAACTAATGTTTTGTCCTAGTGGGGAACATTAGAGGAGTGGCTTTGGCCTCTTCAGTTTAAACTGAAGGTCATAATTAACTTTTTCAATAGTTGTTCTGTTTGGTTATGTTCTGGTTTGAGTCATGAAGGAGTTGCCGAGTTTCCTTTTTTTAATTTATTCTGATGGACACAATAGAGTTGGGGTCCGGTAGGATTAGTAAGGCAAGAAGAATTCTTGCTGGAGATATATCCAGGAATGGGAATTTATTTTTCTTTTTTTCCCCTGGAGGAGAAAGATGCTCTAAAATTAAGTCAAGATCCAGACATTTAGTGTAGGAGAAGGGAATACAGGTGACCTTGCCCCGATAAGTAACAGCTGTGTTAATTACCCATTTCAGCTTCCCCTGATGAATCACAGCTTTATCCAGTAAGGATGAGTGAGATAAAAGGGAGTGGGTTAGCTGCTCTGGAGGATTACGAAGGTGGAAGGATCTTGAGGAAGAACCTTGAGGCAGATAAAACAGGTGGATCATGAAGAATTCTGGGGAGAGAAAGAATCCCTGCAGTGAGGTCAGTGTGGGTGTGCAGTCAGAGCTGTTGTTGGACCCTGCAGTCACAGTCCAGCTGGGTAAAAGCCTGCATTCAGAGGCTGCAAACTGATCCCTGCAGTCAGAGCTCAGCAGGAAGTACCCAGCAGTCAGAGGCTGCAAGAGAATCCCACAGCAGGAGCTGCTGCAGGCAGAGTCAGGGAATGGTTGGGGTCAGGATGGCTGAGGTGTGAAGAGGAATAAACCAGGGCCCTTTTCATGCTGTGATAAACAAGGAGTCTGTGTCTGGGCTCATTTCTACCCTCTAACGAGGGGGCTGCTGTAACAATTTAGCAAATTTTTATTTTTTTCTTTTTTGAAATTGAGAGTAGTTATCCTAGTTTATAACTTCCTTTCCATTTTCTGTAGCAAATAATGTACCTGCATCAGAAGAATTGGGAGTTTGCCATTTTAGTTCCAAAGCAATGACTAAACATTCTAAATTTTCTCTGTGTGCAAACATTATGGGATTTTTTTTTCCAGATTTTGAAAGTCAGTTTTAAACTTTGGAAGTACTGAAGTTTGAGTACTCTATCTCCAGCAAGATCTTTTTTCCTCTGTTTTTCTGTTGGCAATCAACAAGAATGTCCATGAGGCTAAATAAATAATGATGGTACAAATCAAGGATGAGGGAACAGGATGATGTGTACAAACATTGCAGCTCTTTTTTGCACCTTTATATTAAGATAAGTTGTTACTAAATAATACAAGCCCTCAGAGACCTGCTCTGTGTGAGATGTGAATACAGCAATTGAAAGTCATGGTGATGCCAAAGAATGTAGGAAGTTCTATTAAAAATTAACACCATTTACTGTAAAATAGGGCACAAAATACTGTAAAAGCCAGGGATACAGTTTCATGGCTGCAGAGTTTTCAATATATTATCATTTGAGACTTCTGAAAAGCAACTTTTTGTCAGCTGCTAACAAATTATTTCTGTACAACTGTTTTGCTAAAACAAGAGAATAGCAACAGATTATGGATGTTCAGTAGTAAACATCTGTATCTTCTCTAACTGCAGGTTTTCTCTATAATTTTCAAAATACTTTTATTCTTGTTAGAAAGCATTTAGTAACTTCCCTCTGCTGCCACTTGAACAAAAGTCAACCCCAAAAGCCATCCCTGATAAGCTGCACAAAACCAGGGGAGACCTTGAAGGCAAACAAGTACACAGATACCACCACAGAAAATCAACCAAACAAAAACCCACAAACCACCACCGCAAAAAACCTGCTCAAAACAAAACCAAGAAACCTCCCAAACCCCAGGAAATAACTTATTTCATTTTCTGAATGTTTTCTATAGAAGTTTGGGGCCTTCAGATCCACAAGTGGATTCTGTCATTTCATTTGTTGAAGTAACAGGTAGAAATAGGTTTGATAGTGTTTGTGTTCAGCCACTTGAGGGGGTAATGCATGGAAAGCATGAGGATAAAAAGGTAACACCTGCTTCTGCCACACAAGAGGGATTTACCTCTGTGCCAGGGAGACTTTTTTGTTAAGTATTGTAGAGAGTTTGGGCAGTGACTTGCAGAGCATTTTCTCGTGTTGAACTTCTCTTCTGCAAGCTGTGTAATGGAAGTACGTGCCTCACTTGGTGATCTGCACTCTGCATGTAAATTGAAATAGTTCTGTGTTTCCAGGATGGGAGAAGGAGGAAAGCAGTAGAGAATATATATATATATATGTGTATATATATATATATAAAAAAAATTTTTGTGTGTCTATGAGTTGCCTTTTAGGGAGTGTTTTGGATATTTTCCTGTTTTATTTCATTGTAACTCTGAATTGAAATCTTTCTCACTTCTGTTCATTTCAAGTTAATGTGTTTTATGATTGTATTGTGCGTAAGTAGGGCGCAACCCAAAACCTGGCTGGAGTACATGGAAAATTACTTCAGTTTAAAGATAAATGATTGCTTTAAAATTGAGTATTTGTGCTGCCATATTAATTGTACTTTCGTCATACTAATTGATTTGGCATGACCTAATAAGTCTGTCAGGGGGCACCTTATTCTATCCACAGCACTTTAAGGATTTAAAGAAAAAATTCAGAAGTCATTGGTGTTTTGTTTTTTTTTTTTCCCCCTCTCTTACATTCTTTCACAGTGTATAAGAAAGTAACAAATGAGGAAACAAATCTAGCAAGTTTCTTTTTTTCTGATTAATTTAAAGCTACTTTTATTCAGTGCCGTAGCAGTTAGAGATACAGACCTGAAAAACAGGTCTGTAATTGTAACTCATTCTTTCCTGCTGCAGTGCATTAATAGTTACTCTCGTCATGGGGAATGCAGGGAAGTAAAGTGATGAGTAATGAGATGGGTTGGGGAAGGTTTCCTTGCGTGAAGTTGAGACTGGGGTTAAGTGGGAAGCCAAGAGAAATGGAAAATGGAGATGTCTAGGTAGTGTGTGCCTGGGGGAACAGGGTGGGTAGGTAGGAGCTGTGCTGTTACATTTATAACCAGATGAAGTGGATGTTGTACTTCCAGGTAGCTCTTCCTGTTTTATTAGTATTGACGCTCTTCAGACTCTTCTTTCATTCTGACAGAGAGGTTCTGTTTTCCCCTTAAGTCTCCATGGAGACTTTTTGTAGTTGAAGTTAGGAGAGGTTATGTACACACAACATTGTCTTGTCATCCATAACTTCTCAGTTCTCTAAACTAATCCCAAGCATTTAAGTGTGTGATGGCTCAATTGCAGTCCTGTACGTAAGAAAAGACATGCTAGAGAGGAGAAGGCTGTTTGCCTTGGACAGTGTTTTTCTGCCATGCTCATTTTTTGGTGTCAGGCTTCTGACTGATGCCAAATGCTGGTAGAATCAGTAAAAAAACTTGCAGTGTATAGATTCAGAGAACAGCTCTCATATGTATTTCAATTATTTGGTGTACTAAACCAAAAAATCAGATAAGGAGATTTCAAAGTGCTGATACTTTGGCTAGTAATAGAGTGATAAAACTTTTTACTTTGGCAAACAGATTGTTTGCAAGATAGAGTTTTTGGTTTTGTTGATGATACTTATCACGTACATTACCTGTTAATTCTTTGTTTTTGTGACCCAGGCTGACGTGCTAAAATGTCTTTTATGCAAGGGCCTGCAGAAACAGTTTTCAGTGTATTGTATGTTATATTCTGTATTATATGTCATATTTCCTGAATTCTGAGTCATAAGTTTACAATCATTTCTTATTTCAAAAATAAGACACTAAAATACGTAGTTCTAAAGTGTATGCTGTGTATGGGTGTATTTTTGGGTAGCATCTGAAAATACTGCCATCCTGAACAAACTAATAGACTGTAGTAATTTTTTTTTTCCTTTAATGGTGTCTGTATCAGGTGTTCCAGTAAAAAAGATGTAGTTTGTGCAATTTGTCTGTGTTATTGAAGGGCTTTTTTTTTTTTTTTTTCTTCCCTTAATCCTCCCAGTAACCATCAGTTGTGTCGGGAAGGTTGGAAAAGCAAGGAAAGAATAAACCTGAAAATGTAGGGCATTTTTCTTACACTGTAAAAATAATTTCCTGAATGGATAAAGCAGTTAAACAAGATCTTGCAGGTCCAGTGAAGAGAAATTCAGGGTTGTTGATGACGATGATTATTATGGAATTATAAATCTGGAAGCTTTCACATTACATCAGAAGAAAATGTGACACAGAACACCCTGGTTGTCAGTGGATTCATTAACTTAAAAAGGAGAGATTTTACACTGGCTGCTACTGCTGATGTTGTAGGTTGATTGGTTGTAGGTCAGTGGTATAAGAGTTTTGTACTTAATTTGTCAGGTTAGGGAATGCAGAGGGCTGGAATTGTGTTGATGCACAGTAATTCTATAGCTGATGGATCATTGCTGAAAGAAGCTCTTGTGCTGCTGTGCTGTCCTGGCAGTTCTCAGCTGGTCTAAGAGCCACTTGAAGGGCAACTCTAGGAACTGCCCTTGGGCTTTTTTGTGCAGAACACCAAGGATTGGTCTTATTCCTACCAGGCAAAGGGTAAAGGAAGTGGAAAGGTGGCTTATAACCAACTTCCACTTGCCCTCTGGTCCTGTGCTGCTGCTCTGGGGCTCTGGGCCAAGCATACATAATGTGGAAGACGTGCTAGTAAACCACATCGTTTGAAGATAGAGAATATATGCAATTTGCAACAATTTGTAAGGATTGCGGAGGAGGTTGTGTTTAACGTGTAGCTTAGAAACAAAGTTATGTTACAGACTTGTTTAACTGTGTGGGTATTTTGTAATAATGGTGAGTTTGCATCTCAGTAGTGTAAAAAAAAAAAAAGTCAGAGTACTTCCAGACATGTTAGTCTCATATGACAGACTCTTCATTCATCAGGAGTTGAAATCTTGCCTCTTTTCCCCTACTAGAAAGTAGCAGCTCCCTTGTACAATCCCAAAGGCTTTGTGCATTCTAAAGAATGTGAAAGGTATTTCTTCAAGTAAATTCTTTTGTGCTCAGAGAAAACTTACCTCCACTGTTTAAATGTTTAAGCTTGACTGAGGAATAAAATAATATTTTAGTATGAACTGTAGTTAACTCAGGTCATTTTGGTTGTTCTGTACATCTCGTGTGCAGGACTGAGATGGTTACCAGTGGAGTATTATTTTCAGTGTATCAGGACCTGATTTTGCCTTTACTCATTATATTAATTTGTGTCCTTTGAGGCCAGTTTTTAAGTGTGTCCTGTCTTTGGCATGCTAAGCTACAGCATTAGCTGCTCTCCAGAATGTAATTAAATGATTGGAAGTTATTGCTACTAGGGGAAAGAAAACATCTACCGTTCATCCAGAAATAAAACATTATAGCAATTCAAGCCAAATAGGATAAATAGCCCCAGGCTTTTCTTTTTAGAATGTCTAGGTCAAATGCCTAAGCTTTAATCATAAACTTGTTGGTATGTGTGGAGATATTTACAGATATTTATGTTTTTCTCTTCAGACCTGACTTAGGTTTGAAGGTTTTTTCTTTTACTGTTACTGAAAACAATAAAACTCCATGTTGGTATGCATTGGTCAAAATGTATAGCATATTTATATAATAACCCAGCTTTTATGGGTTTGTTTTCTTGCTTTTGTGAAATGCTGTGTGATGTAAAATATTCTGATGCTTTTACTCATGCAGAAGAACTCCAGAAGGGCTGCTGAAGTTGAGTCTGTTGCAGTTACTGTGCAGATTGGAGTTGATCCAGTAGAGAAATCCTTGAGGTAGTCCATCACAATCCATGAAATTGCTGAAAAAAACTAAAAAAAGCCATATTTAAGCTAATAAGGAGTAATTGCATCACCTCTAAAAGTAAGAATAGCATAATATAGATAAGAATTTAAAAAAATAAATTAAAGCTTAAAATTATTAGGAGTGAAGTCCATTCCTTTTTTTGTGAAGTGAAAAGAAATGGAAAGTTTCATTTCTTAAGGTAATGTTTACTTTTAAACCTATGCCAACCTTCCTCTACAGCGTGCATTGTCTACTTCAAAGCTGCATTAGATCATTCATTCTTTCATTAATGAATCACTAGAATTATTTGTTCGACAATGAATCACAAAGCAGGTTTGAATGAAGCTTATTGAGGAGTGTATTATTACCAAATTTGCATCACAAATGCTGCAGCATATATTTCATTTGCGTTCATTGACTTACTGATCCTGTTTTTCCCTGCTTCTCCTTTCCTTCCGCCCTGCCTCATTTTATCTCATTTTCTGAAAGGACAGCTGAAATGCAAACTTAATGCCTTTGATAGCTGTTTAATTTTCTTTTCTCTTGCTTTTATATGATAATTTGCCAGCCCATCACTTCTGTAGATAAGAATCTGTCCTGGCTATAAAGTGCATAATTTGCTAACAGTATTTCTTACAAGTAAGGTTAGAGGTAGAAATGATTACTACTGAAATTATCTGGGTAGATGTTCAGAAATCTATCAAGTGCAGAATTTTACAGCATGAAATTAGCCAAGAATATAGATATTATTTTCTGAGTCACATTAAAGAAAATATGAGGTGCTAGTGTCTGGAAGCAGTCTACACTTCTGTGTCGCCTGTGGAAGTCTGTTATTTAAGTTCAGTTATTATTCAGCGTAATTCCTAATACTGCCCTTTTTTTTGGTATCATAGGTCAGTTTTCATCTGTGTCAGATTTGAGTTACAGGTGTGTTTTGACTTTCAGTAAATTCTGTGTTATCTTCAAGAGCTTTCTTCTGTTCTTCAGACGTGCAGTAGTGTCCCTGTTGTAACAGTGTCATGGGTGGCATCTTGGGTAGCATTAACAACAGATCTCATCTCTGAGAAGTTAACATGCTGAACATGTTGGTCCAGTTAGTAAACCCCCATAATGTGTTTGTCCAGTCAGGTCAGCATCTTTGACTGTTTCTGAATGTACTTGATTCTTGATAGAAGAAAATTGGCTGGGTAGTGATTGTGGGGGGGATAGTTCCTAACATGTTGAGTTTCTCATTTGTTCTACTTCATTTTGTGTGGCTCATAATGCCCTGGGTAGTTGGCTGGAGGATGTTCGTGGTGGAGTAGTGGGGATTTAGTGCTAATAACACTTTCAGAAGAGCTGCAAAATCCTTATTTGCTTTGGTATTGGGTTGAGTTTGTTCTAGATTTTGTGTGACTGTTTGGTGGTTTTTCCTTATCTGAAAAGGAAAAACATTAAAAGTCAAAAAATCAGAAAAGATTCAACACCATATAGAATTTATGGGTGAACAAAAAGCCAAGTGTATATATATTATATTAATAGGCATTCAGTTTTGGTTTACTGTGTGCAGTATTTGAGTTTGTGTCTAACCTGACTTTTTTTTCCCTGAAATCCTGTGGGCTAAACAATGTGCAGTCAGACTGTACCTTTTTCCAGTGCTCGCACCTTTCCGTTTGTTTCTCCATGTACTGTCAGGATGTACAGGATGCAGCCCTTGAGTGGTAGAGCTGTTTCTTAGTAGGTGTGAGATTTGAGTTTGCTCTTGCTAGACAGTGTCAAGGAGCACAGCAGCAGCCTCTGCTGCCCTCTCCTGCTGTGCTTTCTGGCTTGTGTGCTTGGAAAAGTCAGTGACTTTCAGGATGGAGCCAGGACAAAATGGGCTTTCAGCTTTGGAAACTGATAGGGTAGAGAGTTCCATGCACCCTGATGCTCTTCTGTGGAACAGAAATATTTGTAGCTTAATACTATATTAATAATAAGTTCCTCAGCCTTCTCAGTTTTAATTATGGGCTGGGGAGAAAGTCCTCAAACACGTTACTTAAATTACCATGAAGGTGAATAAAAACCATGTGAAATTCTCAGGGTAGTTGTCATGGGGGTATAGTTTCTGACATTTCAAACAGGCTACTCTTGCGTGTTCAGGGCCTTGTAATATATTTTTTTTTTTTGTATACATGGGTCACAGGTAATAAAAAACCACCTTAATTGTATTAGTGGTCCAAGAGAAAAAGTTACTGAGTATATAAGTTTGTAATTTGGGTGATCTAGGCAACATTTGACCAGACGCAGGCTCGATTAACAGTTTACTTTCCTTTTTAAAAAGCCATAGTCTGTCATTTCATAAAATGTTTGCATATCTAGTTATGCAATAAGGAAAATTTTATTTATTGAAAGGTTTGAAAATGAAAATTCTATGTAAAAATATGTAATAAGATATGAAAACCTGTATGGTAATTCCTTCTCTAGGAATTCATTGCTCTGAGGATAGTTGGTGAAAGAACTAAGGAAGGGATTAAAAGTGTCATGGAACAAGAGTCATGTGGGATTTTGTACGTATGCCATTAAATGGTTTGACGGTATTTTAAGGGCTCCTGTTTTGGATAACAAATAGAACACAGTTTGGAGAGAGTGTTTGAAAACTCATTTAATTGAGCATTGTATAAATATGGACTAAAAACAACTGGGACTTGGATGACATTGCACAGGACAAACAGTACTTAAAGTGCAGAGCTCTGGTAAAAGTAGTGTTTACTTCAGAAAGTATGGGCTGTCAGTTTGATAATTAAAGTTTAACTGGTGTAAATTGCTGTTATAGAAGTCTCCCTACGAGAAGGTATTGCTAGAATCTAACTGCGTAGTGAAACCTTTCTGAACGTGTGAATCTCAGATGGCGAGTATCTGTTTGGTCCTTGTTATGCATTTGTTGTAGCCAGCCTCATTACAAAATGTTTTATTTATCTAGCATGCTTTTGGCTTTCAGGATCCGGTAGGAGAGGCTACAGCCCTCTTTGCTAATTCAGAAGGCATGTGTCTTATGTGGAAATTGGTCTGACAGTCCTGAAAATAAAAATACCTTGTAAGTTGTTATCTCTCCTCTGGGGAACATTGTAGGTGCATTTATGATGCTATCAGCGGCTGTTGGCAAGTGCTTGACTGAGATCACAGGATCATGTTCTTCCCACAGCGGAGACAAGTTTGTTTTCCTCTGCGCCGCAGGTGATGAGGGCTTCTCCAAAGGATTTAGGAAATCTGTATATTCTGCAGTAGGTGTTGAGTCATTGGTTGGGTGTCTAGTGCACACTGATTGACTCTAATTTCCTGAGTCTAATTTGGGTCAAAACTCATTCTAGAAGAAAAGAGTTTCGATGTTTTAAAAGTAAAGCTCGGTAACGTCATGTTAAAGCCAAGGTGCTTTGCTGTAGAGTTTGCCAGTGCCTGTTGCTCACTGTGCTGTGTCCAGTTCTGGGCTCCTCAGGGCAAGAGACACAGAGCTCCTGGAGCAGGTCAAGGGAAGGCTGGCAAAGCTTATTTAGGGGCTGGAGCATCCCTTTAGTAGCGCAAGAGGCAATGGGCAGAAACTGATCCACGAGGAAGTTCCACCTGAAAGTGAGGAAGAACTTCTGTACTGTGCAGTGACCAAGCACTGGGACAGGTTGTCCAGGGAGGTCTTGGAGTCTCCCTCACTGGAGATGTGCCAGAACCATCTGGACTCAATCCTGTGCCATGTGCTCTGGGATGCCCCTGCTCAAGCAGGGAGGTTGGACCTGATGATCAGCTGTGGTCCCTTCCAACCTGACCCATTCCTGTGATCCTGAGACAGCATTTGGTCGGTTGAGGACAAACCTGAAACTGAAAAAAATCTGCACTGAATTAAGGTTATAATGTGCAAGGAAGGATATCTTGGAATAGTTTGATGTGGCACTTGCAGCATGCACAGGAATTCTTGCCTCTTTTTAGTTGTATTGATCTGGAAGGATACATTTAAGAGCAGTTGGAAGTAATTTAGCAACTTGATGTTCAGACTGTACTACACATGCAAATCACATAGGTTTTCAAAGTTTGTGGGGCTTTTTTCACTTCAATATCCTTTTGCATGTGGTGGCAGGGCTGGATAATAGCACAGTACTTGAGTTTGGAGGTTACATTTTAAAAACAGTGGTGCTGAAGCCCCAGGAGGTCTTCAGTGATAACCTAGGGCAGGAATCAGTGAAACAGTGCTGTCACGATATGACGCAGAAATGAAGGCACAGTACTCAGCGAGCTCGAAGGCAGGAAAAAAGAGAGAAAGTTTATTTACTACTTAGGTTTTATAGTTTTCCAGGGATTACCCCTGGATTGGATAGAGAAGTTACCACCTCTCCATCCACACTGGTGGAGACAAAAGTCCATCAAATGTGTCTCCTTGAGAAAAGAATGTAAACAAAGATTGTTTTCCTACAGAGTCCTTGAAAGGACTCCACTTCAACCTATAAACATACAAAAAGAACCTCAGAAAATTAGAAGATTTTAGAAACTCTCAGAAGGCTTTAGAAAATGTGGGTGACACAGTGCCATACTAGTTTGCTCTGATTTTGATTTTAGTGTTTTAAAACCAGAAGTGCCAGTTTCAGTAGAGGCTTTATAATGGGGTTTCAGTTTTGTGATAGAGATCTGAGTAAAAGCAGTTGAATACACTCTAGTGTACGTGGTTCTGGGTAAGAACTCTGAACACTTTGTTAACATTTCTGTGGAGTGCTATGGTTGTTGTATGTGCTGCATCCAGTTAACTGCAATTATTGTTGACTTGTACACGTAGACTCTCCTGAATGGCTTAAAGGTAGGACAGAAGGTGTGCCAGAGCCAGAGCCAGTAGTGGGATTGGATATGCTAGTTTGTCTGCAGACATGAAGGCTTTTTTATTTCTGTTTGTAGATAGCATAATTTTAATAGTAACAAATCTGGTGTGCCACAGTTCTTCACCATTTTGCAATATGTGCATATGGGTTAGATACAAAAAGTGAAGCAATCCTTGCTTTTCCTAGTCATTAATCATTTATAGTGCTCTTGTGGTTTTTTTCAGCGTGTTTGGACTAACAGCTTAGAGTTTAAGATGATTCTAAGTCAGTGCTCTTTATGTACAGGTGATGCCTATTTCTGCAAGAGTTTTATGATAAGTTTTTCCACAGTTGAACTCCAGTAACTTTCCTTTGAAACAGTTGCAATTTTCATTTAGGGAGGTAAGAGTGGAGTCTTGGCTTTGGTTTCTTTCCTAGACTAGCTTTTTTTCCTCTCAGTTTTCTTTTTTTAAAAATTTTTTTCAAGTGTTCTCTCTAGTGACTGCAGCTTGTCACTGATAGACAGGCATCTCTCCCAAATTAAATATTTAAAGTTTAGTCATGTAAAGCATATATTGCTGGAGTGTGCCAGAAGGAAAGGACTTACTCTGATACATCTGGTTCTGTTTCAGAATTGAAGGGTTCAAAAATAAGAACAAAAGGTGACAGAGAACACCAGTACAGAACAGTTGTCCCTGGTAACTTTTTGTCCTTTGTTCCAGAGGGGTAAGAATCCTTTTGGGCACAGCTGATAAACTTTTTCTATAGAGTTAGTGCAGAAGAAGGACTTCCTCAGACTTTCAATAATAATATTTTTTAATAATACATTTTTCATTTCAAGTTCCACAGAATTTGTAGTTCTGTATTGGAATGTGGCTCACATGAATTTGAACACACCACTTACTATTGCAAACTTGAGAAAGGGGAATATTTTCCTTGTGCAGGCTCTGTAGATGGAACACTCCTGCTCCATGCGTGGAGAATGAGAAAACACATGGACACATTAGCTGGAATGCATCTGGCACGGCTCTTCCTTGGGGAGATGGAGTGTTCCATAGCTGTGAGTTGTTTTCTTTTCAGAGTGGCAGAAAGTTGTTCCATATTTGTTCTTTTTCCAAGATGTTCTGGCTTCCCAAATCATTCTTTTGCGACTTGAGAACTGACTCCATCTTGTACTCCACATGTGTTGTATCCCTATTCCCACAGAGATGGAAATGTCAAGATACTCATTCATCTTTCATCAAAACAAAAGGGGTGAGATATTTACCTTGGAAGATTTTCTTCTTGAAAGGGCATTGAAGGGCCTATGGATGTCACAAAGTTGACATCACCTAAAGTCAGAGCTTTTAGCAGTGGCAGGCAAGTTTTTGTCAGCCAGCTCCTTGGGTGCTGCCATCCTAACAAGTCCATTTTGAGCATTTTCCCTCTCTGTCTACATGGTAAATTTGACAACTGTCCAGCACTGGGTTATTCAGTAAAATCCAGAAGTACAATGTATGCTCAAAGTGCTCTGTTCCTGTGTCTTGGAGGGCATGGCTGCTTGTGGCAGGGAATGGACCTAAGAAGCCAGAGTTGTGACAGTAGCAGTTGTCCTCATTCCCTGTGAGTTCTAGATATGCCTCTTCAAGACTTGTGTTCCTTTTCTGTGGCTATAGACCAGGCATTCAGCCAGTGCACATTTGTATAATATACTTTCACAAAGCAAAATAGTAAAAATTTACTTTAAACAGGTAATCTTTACTTTTGCAATGAGAATTTCTCACCTTCATGGAATTAGTATCTCAGAACCTTTCCAGTGTTCAATGTCTCTCAGAGCCATTATTCTATTCTTAGGAAAGGTATATACTGCAGTGATAAAACTTACTTAAATAAATAGAAGATCCTACTGAGGAGTCCCTCTGTGTAGAAGTAGAACCATGCTTTGTGGTCATGTTTTGTTATCTGCCTGCAGCCTGGATGCCGTTCCCTGTAAAGGAAATCTGACAAATCTCCTGAATCTTCTGTGGTGGGTTGACCCTGTGTCTAAGCCCCCACCCAGGTGTTGGCTCACTCCTCTACAGCAATACTAGGGAGAGAATTAAAGGGGCAGAAGTGAGGGAAAGCTTTGTGAGAGACAAAGAAGGCCTTGATGCTGTACAAGCATTGCTGAGTGACACCTCAAAGTTTGGTTTGTTATCAGCACTGCTGCAGTCACGTATCTAAAAGACAGCACCGTTCAGGCTGCTTTGAAGGAAATTCACTTCACTGTGACTGTACTCAGTACATTCTGTCACTGAAAGTCTCCAAATTTTGTTACTTCACTGCCCACAGAGTAAGTGGGGAATACCTTTTTTTTAAGGAACTAAACACTTGCTTTAATCCTTCTTCTTAGCTAAGCCTTCCAGGTTCAGAAGCATTTGCAGCACAAGGCTGATTTCAGCAAAGGCATTTGTTCCTTTGCTTTAGTGCAGTTGGGCTGTCAGATTATTTCACACTGCTTTCCTGAAGTGGCCAAGCTGTTCCTCCTTGACTTCCTGCCCACTGAAACCAGACAGAATTACTTCTTGTTCCAAGTTGTCTTTAGGGCATTTCTTCAGGAGTTGTTAAGAGACCTAGATGATACTGGTCTGTGGAGTTAGCTGTTGTGCAAAAGCTTAAACACTGTACCAGTGCAAGTTGTGGAGTAACTGGATGTATTCTTGATTCCCAAGTGAGGAGAGGTCTATTTCCTATAAAACTGATACCAGTCTGTACGTTTGGTTCTGTGATTGCATACTCAGCTAACAACTCTGGTAAATCAGTATGTCCCCCTTCTAAAATAGATGACCCATTTATCTTATGTGACTCATTGTACCAAATGTTACCTCGGATGACTTGAAGTATCTGGAATTGTTCTGAGTCCTTCTGGCAAGCATTCTTTTGGTGAGTGGATCAACATTGTTCAGATTTGTTGTGGTAATACTGTTCAGCACTTGAACTTCCCCGAATCCTCCAAAAAAGTGACATCAGATGTGTTTCGTGACAGTTGGGAAGCTCATTTTCAGTGTTGTTGTGCAAGTTCTGTGGTCTTGGTTGGAAGAGACATTTTGCACCAATGCTATGGGGCTGTGCACTCTTGGAAATGGGTGGGCAACCTCACTGCCTAATATGAGATTGACATGTAACATAGTGCAGTCATTTCTCTTTTAATAAGCAAATTGGGGTTTGGGATAGATATTGGAAATTCACTTGCCAGCAATTCACCCAAGTGAAGCTTCATACTCTAATATGTAAGTTTAAGATGTCTTGTTACTAAACCATGAGCAGCAGATTCTAATTAAAATGTAGAAAGTGGGGTATCAATCTGTTTTTCTTCCTACAGCAACTGGAGGCTCTTCTGCTCCTTAATGAATTCACAGACAAACATTCTTGGATATGCTCCCAATTACATCAGGGTGTCTGGCCATATTTTTATTGTGGTTCCACTACTGCAAATCTTTCTAACCCAAGGAAAGACTGTGTATGTCACTGATAATCCATTTCTTTTTATATAGGTGAGAAAATTTTGATATTTAGACCTTCTGCTAGTTTTGTTTTGTGTGAAAGAGTAGAGAATTCAAGGCCTTGCTTAGCCTTGCTGTCTTTCACATGTATTTATGTACCTTATTTTTCAAGACTGGTTGAATGCATTTCTCGCTGTATGTTAGAATGTTCTCCAGACTCAGGTGACAAGGTATTCAGCACTGCATGAACACTGCCTAGGATCTGGATAAGTAAACTTCCTGTAGAATTATTCCATCTCTGTTGTTTCCTGGTATTGTATGTGGAGTGTAAAAGGCTTCTTTCAGTCCCAGTAGTTTGCCTTATTCTGTGCCAGGTAACTGAATTGTGAAGCTTTTTATGAGTTAGAATTCATATTAGGTAATTTAATTTACATCCTGGTAGGAATTAAAAGCATGTGAGAGTGTTCCTAGGTGATGTTTTCTTCAAAGCTACTGCATAACCAGAAATGCTATTGGAGAATCACCATGCAGTGCCCGTCTAACACTGAATTCTTCTGCATCTTCTATATGTGGTCTACATTAGGAAATCACAAAACTGAAGAGAATTATATGTTAAAGAAGCTCTGTTATTAGGCCACAGTTGAGAGCAGTTTATGGCAAGAATGGTTTTCTGTGGCAATTGAACAACTTAAAAAAAAAAAAAAAAAAAAGGCTTTTCTAAGAGTTTATCTGCACAGGGACACAGGTACTTAAACCCTTAGTGGAGATATTGCAGTTGGATGTAAGTAGCTGTAATGCTGTCATTTTTGGTGTTCAGTAATTAATCTTTCACTGAGTATAAAATGGGGATGTCCCTGTTTTGACAGGTCATCTGTCTTTGGCTAGAAGTGTTGTGATACTATGATGGAAAGTATTTTATAAGTTGAAACATTAATTTTGTGTTCTGACATCTGGCACAAGGGAAATGTCATTTGAGAGCAGCTGTTAGGTTGAAGAAAAATTAGCAGTCAAAAACTTGCAAATTAAATTTTCTCTTTAAATATAATGGTTCAAGCTAATGATGTATTCAGTAGGGAAAAAAGAAAAAAAAAAGTGGAAGTGATGAGCTATTAGCTTCCATCTCTGTGAGTCACCTCTGACAGAAGAACCTCATGGACACTTTTTCTTACACCTCATGATGTGGCCACTGCTGGATCATACCGAGTTTTCTGCCTTGAGGTTGAGGGCTGCATCTGCCCTGAAGCACCCCAATCAACATTGCAGCTGTCATCATGAGATTTGGAAATAAAGCTTTGTTTTTTAGGAACTGAAGCAGTAGATTATACAGATGCTACTCCTTTATATAAAGTTACCAGAAGTAAAATGTTTCAGACCTGAAGCTGATATGATTCTGTTCCTGTAACAGGAAACAAATTCAGTAACCACTGTTGAATCTGTGCGTGCATATGCTGGTGCAATTTAACTAAAAGGATCTGACCTATTAAAGTTTGTAAGGTCAAACTAATTTGAGGAAAATGAAAGCTGAGTGATGTTAATTTATAGTTCCTTCCTACTTATGAATACCTACATGCTGCATATTAAATCTGAACCTTACATTTTTGCTTCTGTTACTTTCTGGATTTAAAACAGTGCATTCTTGCATTCCTTCCCCTTGACTCTCCTAGAATCCTAGAATGGTTTGAGTTTGAAGAGACCCTAAAGGTCTCTATTATCTATTTCTAATACCACCACCACAGACAGGGGCACCTTCTACTAGAGCAGGTTTCTCAAAGCCCCATCCTATCTGGTTTTGAACACTTCCAGGGATGGGGCATCCACAGCCTCTCTGGGTAACCTATTTCACCATCCTCCCAGTAAAGAATTTCTCCCTAATATCTAATCTAAACCTGCTTTCTTTCAGTTTAAGGCCATTGCCCCATGTCCTGTCACTACTTGCACTTGTAAAAGGTCCCTCCCCAGCTCTCTTGTAGCCCCTTTGGGTACTGGGAGGTGCTGTAAGGTCTCCCTGGAGCTTTCTCTTCTCCAGGCTGAACAGCCCAACTCCCTGTCTCCATAGGAGAGGTGCTCCAGCCCTGTGAGAGCACCTTTGTGGCCTCTGGACCCACTCCAACAGGTCCATGTCCTTATGTGGAGGGCCCCAGAGCTGGATACTGTATTCCAGCTGGGGTCTCAGGAGAGCAGAAGACAGGAGCAGATTCACCCCTTGTCCCCTGCTGTCCATTCTTCTTTAAATGCATTCCAGGACACCTTTGGCTCTCTAGGCTGCAGGTGCACACTGCTGGGTCATGTAGAGCTTCTCATCAATCAACACTCCCAAGTCCTTTCTCCTCAGGGCTGCTCTCAGTCCATTCTCTGCCCAGTCTGTGTTTGCGCTTGGAATTGTATGTATTCAGTTCAAAATAGGAAAAAAAGATGTCTGCTTTATAGCAAAGATTAGTCTTCAGAAATAGAATCCAGATATTCTGCTGCAAATGTGTGAACTTGGTATATAGCTAGAGCTGTCTTCTGGTGCTGTGCTTGCTTTTCCTTGTGGGATGGAAAAATCTTTTTAGAATCATCTTTTTGTCTTTCAAAACTGACCTCTCTGCTCCCTTACCATGGATCTGTGTGTTGGTGAGCCCTACGTTGAAATGCAATTATCAGCCAGCTCTGGGAAGTGCTTTGCTTACTCTTTTGCAACATTGCATTCCCTGTTAATTAGATATATCCGACTCTCTGGTGCCTTTGAAACAAGTCAATGCTTGAGAAGACACATTTGGTCTTGTACAGTGACAGTTTTTCTCATCAGCAGAATTTTCAGGTGATAATTCACACTGGTAATCTAATTTTATCTTTTTTCAGAGATAGAATGTGGTAGGGATAAGATTCTTCTTGCAATCTGAGTATTTACTTGAAGTCTCTCTGGCAGGATCTAAATGATGTTATACAAACCCTAAGTTTTCAAGGAAAAATATTTGTGTTGTACTTAGTGATTGTTAACAGGGAAAGTGTGTAATTTTACACTGGTTCTGAGAACCCACTTGCTTGTTATTGTTTCCACTTTTTATTTTGAGATAGGCATGAAAACTTTCCTTTTGGAATGATCTTTCCAATCACTTTTTATGAGACATTTCATTTCAGAGCTCTTTACTTTTTGACTGAATTTGAACTCTCTGATTCTCTCCCTCAAAGACAACCACTTGTTCAAACCATTGGATACAAATGTGAGCTTCAGGGGAAGTCTCACTGTTTGCCTTAGAAAAATGTCTTTGTCCAAGAGTTTACATCTTTTATAACGCAAGACCCAGCCCCAAATTTTGTGTATGCTTATTCCACCCTGTATACCCAGCTACTACTAATTTATTCTCCCAAACAGACCAGCTCTAATATTTTTCTGTTAGCATATGCATTAGTTTTGGAAGAACTTGTTGAACTTGAGACACTCTCTCTGTAAAATAATTTTTCCCTACTCAAATCCTAGAATAAGCAATAGAAAAATAAGTGGCTTGAATTGAATAGCAACTGAGTGATATATTTCATGGTTTGTATTCCTGCTCTATTGTAAGTGTGCCCATAGCTGAGAGCTGAAGGCAGTGGAGAGAAGCTGGTGCACTGCCCCAGTGTGCACTGCAGAAACCTCATTTCCTTAGGAAACCAGCTGGGAAATGGTGAAGAGATCCTGTCAGAGCAGGAGAGCTCAGGCTCAGGAGATGCTGACAGCACTGAGCTCTGACAAGTTTTTGGGAAGAAGCTAGACCCAGCAGCAGAACTGTACAAGTATTCAAACCTTAGAGTGCAATAACAGTGGTGTTGCACACCAGACTGCTGTGGAACAGGGGTTACAGAGACAGGAAAAATTGATCAGAGCCATGGACTGAGATTCTGGGAGGGATCAAGACTTTTAGGAATTCAGGCATCAGTAGCTTGGTGCTCACAAAGTTACTTTTTTTTTTTTTTTTTTTTTTTTTTTTTTTTTTTTTTTTTTTTTTTTTTTTTTTTTTTTTTGTAGTTTTTATTACTTTGTTTTTTGACTTTTTTTCCTCCCCTTACTTTTAATTCTTACTGAGCACTTTTGAAAATGAAAATGGAACCACAATATTAGGAAGCTTCTTAGCTTCTTCAGGCTTTTTGTAGAGGATTTAGTCTGCAACTTTCCTATATTCTGTAGGCCCTGAAAAGGCATATTAAAATTTAAATTTTCTGAACACATATATGGATTTTCCAAATGAATAATTAATTATGGTACTGTAGATAGCACTTCAGATGAAATTACCTTAAGCATAATTTCATTTTTTACTTTATCATGTGACTCATTTTCCCCCAGAATGTCATCAGAAGGAATCTCTGTAATGGCTTTATGACCTTTTTTATCAGTGTTCACACAAGTGTGAGTGAGGAGGATTTCAAAACAGCCCTAAACAATATTACTAACATTTTCAATAGAGCACAGTAGCATATTTCCATATTCAGTTCAATGTGCCAGCATTTTGTTGAGTATTGCTATCTGTATTGTGCCTCTCATAGATCTAATTATGACTTCTTCTGGCCATCAGCAAACATGATTAGATAATTCCAGAAGTTATTTTGTGTATCTGAACCAATAGTGTACAGTATGTATGTAGATGTGGGATTCTCACCCCATGGCCTCAGATTAGCTCTGTATGCACTGCTCCTCAGAAAAAATCTACATAATAGGAAAAAAAAAAACCCCAAACCATAGTAGAAGGTGAAACATGACTGTACTTAAATAGTAAACCAAGTGTTCCATCATCTTTAGGGTATGTTTTAAGTATTGCATTTAGACCTGCATCTTCATGCTCAGGAATCCTGTAGGTAAATCCTGAAACAGAAGAACTGTTATATGTAGTCTTCTTTACCTGTATACTCCTATAAAGTGATTTAGGAAAATAAGATTTAGCACATGAACAAACTTCTTTAAGAGAAAATGTGGAAAGCCTTTCCATGAAGTTGTTTCTTTGCTGAATTTTAGAGTATGAATAACTTTTCTTTATACTCCACCAAATCATATTACAGTTGCAGCTACTTACATCTCTGGAGTGTAAAGATCTGAAATCTGATTCTAACTTTGTCATCTGTGTTTGGTTAAAAAAACCAACCATACAAAAAGTAAAAAAATTTGTAAGAGAAGTATTTGCACAGGCTGTGTTTTTGATGTATTCAAAATTTGTATGCTGAAATGCATTCTGATAAAAAAGTTGAAATAGCAATATTGAAAATGTAAAATTGTTTTGGTAAAATTAGAATCTTTCAGTTATGTTCAGGAAATTTCAAAGTAGAGGGTTTTTTTTATTCATTTGGTATATCAGATATTAAAGATAATAAAGATATTAAAGATAATTCCAAAGGATAGTTGTAGAAAACAGTCATCATATTTAGTAAATAGGACAGGGTTCTTTTTAACGCTGGGCAAGTAAACACAATTTGTTAGAGCTGAGAAGCTGCCTAATTTTTTTTTTCAAACATTTAAGACATTGATTCAGAATACAAAGCTGAGTATGGTTTTGGCATCCTGATTTTCATACCTTCCTTGAAAATAAATAAATTTTTTTTCCAAGTCAGTTGGGAAGTCTTTTTCAGTTTGGTGTGTTCAAAAGACTGTTTGTTTAATATAGAGTGTTTATTTTGAAGTCTGATCTTTCCTTCCTAGGCAGGAGCTGGCAAAAGTGATTTGTTTGCAAACAAGAAGGGGAATTGTCAGCAAGCAGGAAACTTTCTCCTTGCCACCTGCCCAAACTTTTTTCCAATTTCTTAAGTATTATGCCAACCATTGGGTAGGGAGTTACTTGAAAATGATTTTACATTCATTCTTGCTTTCTTGTCTCTTATTGTTTTTAAGGCTTTTGCAAAATAACATTACTGTCCACCCAGCAGAATTGCAGTGTTTGTCCAGGAGTGTGTTACATCCCAAATTTCTGTCTGGAAGGAAGAGTCCTGAGGTGCAGCTGTTGCAGCCAAGCTGCATTAATTGTATCAGTAACTTATCTAAATGAAATATTGTGGGAATTGGAATCCTTGTGAAAGGTGGAGGATGGTGATGTGAGGGGGGCTCTTCAGGAGCAGCTGGCACCTTCATAGGTGTAGGCCAGGAAAGCTTTTTAAAGGACAGCTCGTGCTGTTGCAGAGGTTCCCACACAAGCTCTTAAAGATGAGAAATGCAAAGGCAGCAAAGTCAAGTAACTTTTTACAGAACATTGTGAAGTGTCAGTGAGTTCACTGCCACTGGTCACTAAGGTTTTGTTCTCAAACGTGGCTTTCAGCATGAGGCAGCACTTTGCACGATAGTTTTCCAAGGACAATACTGAGTTTGTGGCATTTGGCACGTTTCTTCAGAAGGATTAGATGCTGTTGGAATCTTGGCTGCACAGATCACTGTGTGCAGCCTCAGCCAGTGCTGTTGTGCTGTATCACATGAGCAGCTTTAGAGGGACACTGCTGCTGCAGATGAATAGGCTCTAACCTGTGGTGATGATTGTAACATCCCCATCAATTCCTTCTTCTTTCTCCTCATTCTGCTTCCCTTTTCTCCGTTTCCTTCCTCTTCTGCTTTTTTATGGTATTTAACTGTTTTCATTTCACTTGGCACTGGTCCAACTTCAGTGGATGAAGTTCATCCCTGAATGTGAATTTCCCTTAGAAGATCTCTCTTAGATGCTTCCTGAGTACCAGTGGCTCACCTCCTTTTCAGCAGAAAAGACAGCTGATTAAGTGGAATGAGATATGGCATGTTTTACCATATTCCCACTTTACCTTAATTAAAATACAAGCTGGAATATTTTTCCTCTTTTATTTACAAAGCATCATAATGATTTCTGATAGCCAGGAACAAGGAAAATGTTGGCCTGCCCAGGAGAATATCTACTGTAATAGTGGGGAGGATGATCTTGCAAGTAAGGCGCTCATTTGTGATTTGGGTGGTAATGACTGAGCCTGTTTCTTGGGCATCCCTTTCTTTGTGCTCTGCAAATCACAAAGGTGCAAAAATCAAATAAATACCAAGACATTCAGGATTTTGGACCAACCCAAGTATTTCAGGTAGTCCTGACTGCAGTGCCAGTACATTTGGCAGAAGATTGAAATGCTACTTTTTTTTTCTCCCACTAAGTTCAACAAATTTTTCCTGTTTACAAAGAAAAGAGCCTGAGGATCGCCTTATCCCATTATTTGTTGCATCCTTGATAATATGGCGAGCCTCCAGAATGTCTGCCTTTCAAATTCCCAGGATTATTGTGTGCATCTCTTTGACCTGGTTAAGATGAACTGACTCTGAGTTGTGCCAGTTGTACAAAGAGTGTCCATGGTCATTGTGGAAAGCCCATCTTCATTCCATCTTCCTAAACATACCAGCATTTTGTTTAACCTTTTGTGGCCATTAGGCTACAATAAAGTCTTTATTCTCTTGGATAAATCAAAATTAAATGCTGTTTGTGTAAACTTCCATGCCCAGGCTACCTCAGACTTTAAGATGCACATGGCTTGTGATGTGCTGGTGGGGGTTGGACAGATTTTTTCAGAATTCCATGTATTTTAGGCCTACCAAAGAAACATTTTTCTTTCTAGGTGTTTAATATTAGCTTTCCTTTAGCTTCTTGTTCCCTTTTGTTTCAGCATGCACTTCTGTATAGAGACTGATTTAAAATGGGGATATCTTCTGTAGTATTTTCTGTCTTCTGGCATCAAGATTTCTGTAGTCATGTTTACAAGGGTACAGGGAGGCCTCGAGCATTTCTGTTCCCAGGATGGAACATGAGTTGTCTTTGTACTTCCATGAAGAGCATTTCCAAAACACCTGACAGTGACAAGAGTCCTGAATAGTTTAAAACTTCTGCAAGGTTCAAATTAAGAACCTTGACATGAAAAAAAATTACTTCAGAGCAGATTTTAGTGATAAGTTTAGTGCTAGGTCCTGTTTTGAAAAGGATCAGAGGTACTATGCTCTGCCACCTGCCTGTGCATCTTTCACACTGGCAGTCTGTTTCTAACTCTGAACACGTAAAGTTGTACTTCTGAATACTTGAAATTATTTCTTACCTTTACATTACCTTTACATCTACAGTGGTAGTTTGAAATTATTTTCCACGGCGTAACTACTGATGTTCTTTGTGATCTGTTGTGTGTTTCTTCTTCGGGCCTGAAAGTTATACCTTTTGTAACAGATCACCAAAATGCTTCCATTCAAAGCTTTGCATGTTAACAATACTTAGTGCTCAAATGCATTTTTATCAGGGGTTTGTAAGTGAAAAGACACAGTTTATCACAGTCCTCATTAATTTGGAATGTAAGTTGCACTAACAGCTCGCTTCTGGAATTTCAAGGGCGAGCAAGAGATGGCATGCGACCTTTCATGGGGAAAGATTTATATAAGGAGGGAGTCTAGGGGACTAGGGTTCAGGAACCAGAAAATTATGCCAGAATTTTAATGTGCTGCATGTTTATACTGCTTACAGAAAAAGATGGGAACGGGAGAAGGGGAAAGACGGCAGATAGAGGAAGTTAGCTGGGGAGAAAAGTTGCTTTTCCCTTAGTAGCTTAAGGTGCAGACTACTTGATCAGAATTCTTACAGGCTGAAATTTGGGGCTTGGTTTGGCAATTCATTTTGTGTACTATACATGGGCAAGAATGTAATGTCTAAAAATTTGAAGCCGAATTTATTTTGAGGTCAACTGTGATTCTTAATGGATTAAAGAGTTAAGCCTTCCTAAAGGTAGAAAAACTACTGGATGAGAATGATGATTATTTTAATCTGGCACCTTTAGTGAAAATGAAAATGCAATTTATTGCTGTAGGTGACAAATTACAGTTTTGAAAAATGGCTGCAATGCTTCTACAACTTTTGTACTTCATTTTATGTGACAAAACTTTGCTATAAAATGAGAGAAAAAAAATGCAAAATACTTCAGTTGAAATATAGGAATAATTTTTGCTTTTTTAAGAATGACTATTAAGATAACAATATGAGTGTTTAATAATAATGATAATAATGGCAATAGGTTTGTTGGAAGTACGTCTCTTGCTACTGCCAGGCGTGTTTTGTATATATAATTAATAATGAGAGCAATTCCTGTTTTATGTGGAGCACACTGTTAATGTGCAGTGATTACCCATGCTCTGCTCACACACACAAATACTGCATTAAGTAGATTGTTGTCTGAGTGATGTCTGTAGTGCATCTGAGTTTAAGTGGCTTCAAAAACCTCCAGAAGCTTCTGTCTGTTTGGTCTGAATTCAGTGAGCAGTGCTAGCTGTGGGCTTTCCACCATGATTTTGGGCAGGATTATCCTTGCACATTATTGGAAAGGATACCAAAAAACAAACATCCTTTAATTGTTGATACAGAAGTTATTCCTGGTGGCTGTGGCTATCTGAAGCCATCGACACTGGAATGAACTGTTTTTCCGGTTTAAAAACAAGGTGTCAATGTTAATGAGTGACAGTTCACAGAATCATTTAGGTTGGAAAGGATCTTTGAGATTATCAAGTCCAACTTGTGACCCAACACCATGGTGCTAACCAGACCATGGCACATGCAGTCATTCCCTGAACACCTCCAGGGATGGTGACCCCACCACCTGCTGGGCAGCCCATTCCAGTGTCTGATCACCCCTTCCATGAAGAAGTCTTTCCTAATGTTCTTAAAACCTCTGAAATCTTGGTAGGTCTGTAAAGCAGATAATATCAGGCTCTAACTGAGGAGGTTGCTACTGTGTTCGCTCTGTGCATGTTTTTATTGTGGTGTCACATTTGTTTAATTAGCTGTAATTAACAGGAACTTCACCAGGATACTGATGGAATGTCCTTTTAGTGTTAAGGACCAATAAAAGGGCCTTGAAAGAAGCCTAGGTACAGAGTGAAGGGAGTGTGGTCAAAACCTGAAGTTATTAATGGAAAAATCTGAATCACCTTTTTTTTTCTTCATGTGGCTTCAATATTTTTGTGAAGTTGTCAGCAGTTATCAGTAGCATATATTGAAAGAAGTGATACTTGTTGAAATCCCATGACCTGATACTGTTCTGTCTCTCCCTGTTGTGCCAAAGCTGTCAAGAATTCAGATTCACTTGGGTGTTGAGTTGCAGCCACCTCTTGAATAATCTGTTATCTTCAGAGACAACTGCTCTGCTGAAAGTTGGATAATTTAATATAAATTAGCTGAAGGCAGGTAGTGTCCACATTCTCTCACCCACCCTAAACCATGGGATTTAGGGACTCACTGCAATTTTGCTGTTATTTTGCTGGTTGGATTGAAAAATATCAACAGAGTCAACAATAATTGCAGTATAAGTTATTGGGAAAACGTGGTGAGCTTACAGTGCTGGATTTGGTTTATTATTAAAGGAAGTGCAGCTGCTGGGTCTTCTCTTGCACAGAAGGTTCTTTCAAATGCTCTGGGTCTAAGCTTTTCACAAAGAAAGCAACTTGCAGTTCAGTAACTTTTGTAATTGAAAGGAATATTTTATTTATTTTTCAAATTTATCAAATTGCAATGAATTCTACCTTGTGATTATGAACATAGAAAGCTCTGAGATCCTGAAGAATTGGCCTAGATTTGAAGGAGTGTAGATTTATTTTAAAAAGCAAAACCAACAACCCCCCCAAACCCAAATTTTAGTGGGATAGAAAGAGTGTTTCCTACCTGTCTATATTGTATTCAACTTCAGAAATCATGTGAAATAGTTAGATATTATGCATTATAAGTAGACTTGTAAATCTGTATCACAGGACTTTTCTGTGGAAGGATTAACAGTGCTTTTTCTGTTGGTGTTTTGCTTTATTTTTTTCCTCATATCTGATGTATGTGAACACTTTTCTAATGCATGTATCTTGAACACAGAAGTATTCACTTCCCTTTTTTTCCCTTTAAAATGTTGCATTTCTATGATACATCCTTCATGCACTGTTCCATAAACTTTTTGAAAATTTTAGTCTTTCTCTGTTAAAGATGATTTAAATTCATAGTTTCCTGAAGATTCAGCTTTACTGCTATGGGCCTAAAGTCTGAATCTTAATACCTGGAATATTTGTGAAGCTTCTGTGAGCTGTTTTGGAACGGATCCTTTTCTAAAATTTTTGAGAACTTGGATATCAAATCAGTTGTGCCTGACCTAGAGGTAGCTAGAAAGCATTTTTGGTTTTCAAATGTTTTCCCAACAGTGGAAACAGGCTGGTTCTGGGGACACAAGGAGAGACATGTTGCTGCACCTCTTGGAGGGATGTGCTCCCTGGGATGTGTGGAGTGATTTCTTTTTGATCGCAGAGGTGACCTGAAGTGCAAGTTCAGGCAGCATAAGAAGTTCAGTCTGGCTTTCAGAAAATGTTCAGAGGCACATTGTTTTCTTCAGGTAAATTCTTATGGAAGTTTAGAATCCTTCTTGAAAGCAAAATGGAATTACATGCAGAAAGCCCTAACACTGGTGGCCAGCATTAGTGGCCTAAGGAAAGCAAACTAAAAAAACTGATAAACTTTTGACATAAAGGAAAAAATATTAAAAACGTTTTTTAAAAAATGTACATCTCTTAATTCCAAATTAAGAGCTTCCTATACTGTAATATATGGGAGAGTTTCTGTAAATAGAGAACTAGAAGGATTGATAGCTTAGGAACATGATGAAGTAGAAGAAATTTTGAGCTACTCTCCTGGATAACATTATTTATAAGTGTAGTTGGTAATGTCAGAGGTCTCAGTCTTTTGTGAACTGGATTCAGAGTTTAAAAAAGTCACCTGTGTTCCCACAGAGAAACTTAGGGAGCATGCACATAGCAGGGGCTGTTTGCTGCTGTAATTCTTTGATACTTCCTTTCCCAGGAAGTCTGGATATCTCTGTTCAGCTCCATGCTTCTGCCCTTTCTTGCTGTTGGCCTCATCCCCAGGCTGTGCCCTGCCTGCAGGGTGTTTGTGCTCCCTGCTGCCCTGGGTACATTTGTTTGCTGTTTCTCTGTGCCACCTGCCAGCCCTAGAACAACTGGAGGAAGAAGAGATTTGACAGAGATATGACTTAGGAAAAGCAGATAACATGGTAATTTGAGACTTTAACTCAGTAAGGGGAGAGGTTTAACACTGAATCAATGAAGGAACCTTTATACTCCATAGTCTCTACTATTCCACTACTACTGTCTCCATAAAGGAATGGAAATGCTTTGATAGAGTGCATGAGAGAACACTTAAACAGTGGAACAGTGACTGGTGACCCTGTTCAGTTATTACAGTCTAGTAGAGAAGTCCTTTTCCTTACAAAAACTGCAGCTGTAGCCATGTCTGTGTTTGTTCCTTGATTTCTGGCACATCCTAGCTCTGCCTTCTGAGCATCTCTGCAGCTTCTCTAGAAGAAGATGCTTCCTTTGGCTTTTAATTTGCTGATCTCATACGTAGAACTCATAGCTAACCCCATGTGGTTGCAGTTCGTCAGCAGGCTGCCCTTGGGAGTCACAGTGTGTGCTGCCTTGGGGGTGAGATTGCTTTGGGGAGTTTGATTCTTTGTAGTTTGTATATCCATTGTACTGAGAACATCTGTTCTGAGATTATTCTCAAGAGACAGTCACAGAAGGTTAAGTGTAATTATGCACAGAGTGGAGAAAAGGCTTCTTACTAACCCATCAGATTGCTTCTGCCTATATATCTTGTAAGGTGTATTGTGGGTTTTAAGATAGCAGCTAACTCAAACTGTAAATTAGCAGAAAGCTTAGAGGAAGCCTTTTTTTTTTCACTGTACACCAATTTATGCTAGCAGACTTGAGTTGTGTCAGACTGAAATGGTTTTTTATGGTAAAGCCAGGAGAGTAATGTATTCATTGCTGCTGCCTGGGTGTCTGCAGAGGAGGCAACACATATGGACTGCTACTACTAATACATAAATTGGACTGCTTCATAATATCAAGTACAGCTTTGAGAATTTGACAAGAAAATGTTTAACAATTTTAATCTTTAATCTCAACATTTTGAGATACAACTTCAGAGAAAAGATGATTCAATTAGATACGATGGGTCTGCTATTGAAAGTTATTTTAAATTATTTAAAATTTCAGCTTTACCATTGATGTATGGACAGATTGAAGAATGAGACACTCTGGACAGGAGCCCCGTGGAAGGGGACCTGGGGGTCATTGAAGTTACAGCTCCTTCGTGATGGGGAGAGGATGGGCAGGCACTGATCTCTCTCAGCAGCAGCACCTGAAAGAATGGCCTGAAGCTGAGCCATGGGGGGTTTAGGTTGGATATTAGGGAAAGGTTTTTTCAATATTTCCTGCAGGATTTCAGCAGGTGAAAACCAAAAGTCCTGTTTGCACGTGCATTCCTGTGCCATTCAGGATGACGCAGCGCTATGATTGCAGTGTATTTGTGGCGTTGCCAAAATTTATCTATAGCACTGTTGCTTCCAAAAAAAGGAATGTGTAAAAAAAAAGAAGACAGTTGCATCAGAAAAGTTATCAGAAATCACCAGCTTTTCTTCACATCTTTCTGTGTGGAAAACCACTGCTGACTTGTCCAAGGAAACCAGTGAGAAATACTGGCAAATAGTGTTTCCTGGGTTAATCATGTGGAGTTTTAATCTGCAGATTTATTTTAATCTATAGGCTTCTTTTGGAAGATTGCTTCTTGGGAAACTTTTGCTTTTTTTTTTTTAATATCATATTATTCATTTTATTAGTCTTTAACTCACTGCTTTTTGTAGAGACCAAAATTATCAATAATCATCTGTCATTTTGAAAACATTCATGAGAGGTGGAGGCTGGATGCAGCTTCATTTCCTCTAGTGATTCCATGTGTTACTGCTGGAAAATGTTAAGATTGTATTTATTGTATGACTTGCAAGACACATTTGAAGAGTGTGTTCTGCCTCTTGTGGCAAAAAACTTAGTAATATTGGGTATATTTTGAAAATATTCTCAAATGTATGGTGATTTCAATCCCACCAGTTTGCCCTTAAGTAATTGAATTTTATCTTTCAGCAGGACCAACCGAAGGTTTGGGGAAAATAATACAAAGATTTCCCCAGAAGGACTGGGAAGACACTCCTTTTCCACAGGGAATAGAGTTGGTAAGTTTGCACTACATTTTACAACTTTTAGATTTTCTTCCACTTGCGGTTGGAAGATACATCTGCTTTCATGTAATGATCTCTCTTATTTAACTCAGCAGGGAATGGGTAGAAATTAATGAGCAGAGGGGATAGATAATGGGTTCAAGAACAATAATTTTGGCTAACAGAAGATAACTTGTTCTGGTATGCACAGCTAAGTAAATATTCCTAGATTATAGAAAATGTCTGCTGCAAATTTATAAACAGCGTGTTTAAAAGAAATGCTTATTTGTGCCCCAATGTTTTTGTGAGCAGCCTTCAGATGGCAGGTGACTTCTCATTGTCACATTCAAATTACAAATGCTTATTTGTATAATGTAGTTTAAAATAGAAATTAATATAATATCCCAATAAACTGGATTTATTAAAATGGTCAGCAAGGCTGGTGTGCAGGGATCTATTTTAAACAGACAATTCCCAAGATACTGCTTCTTGGTCTCTTGGAGAAGGGAAGAGACCCTTCCTTGGTCTCTTCTTGTGGGATGCAATGAAAAGGTGTCTTGTGCATCTGGATCAGGGATTCACTCAACAGCTGCCTCTAAAAATCCTGAAGACAAGGGAAGGACTGTGGTCATAATCTGAAATGAGGTTTCTGAGAAGTCAGAGTGAAACTTTCACTGCCATGAACTTAGCAATTTCTGGGACAGGATGAGCTAGAGGAGGGGATGGGCTGTAGGAAATGTTGCAATAGGAGTCTTTGTACTGTGGGGCAAAATCAGCTGCAGAGGACAAAGACACCAACTCTTTACTGAGTTTATTGCACAGATACAGCAAACAGAGCAGCTTTTACCAATCTGGTACCTTTCAGGCAGTGTTCAGCTCCTTGCTCTGTGCCATTGCCCCGTGCTGTGCTCTCCATGAAGGGCAGGGAAGGGGACTCTGGTGCTTGCTGCTCTCCCTGGTGCAGCAGAGTGTGTTTGCTCCCTGAGCTGGTGTATGTGGCTGTTTTCTCTGGCTCTGTGGTTTCATTTCTCCACAGCCTGGCATCATCCTGGAATTTCAGAGCTTGCCATGCCCTGAGTATTGGGGTGGGCACGATTTCTCACCCACAGCATGGGGAATTGCAGCCTCTGTGGTGCACTTGCATAACAGCAGGTTTGGCAATGCTGAGCTCTGCTGAAATGAGGGAAGCTCCAAGGTTTGACCAGGAGAGCTGATCTTGCCTCCAACAACTGCAGAGGCTGAGTCATGGCAAGATGTACTCTGTCACACAGGCCCTCCTTACCTCCTTCAGAGAGAGCAATGGGCCTGACTACCTCTGAAGATGTGAAATAAATAAGTACAGTTTCTCTTGAAGCAGAGAATCTTAGTCTGTGTCCAGGTGTTATCTCCCATTTAAGTTTGATTGTAGGATTTTTGCACTGCAAGAAACTACCTTTCTAAAGGAAGAGTTTTTTTTAATGCAACAAAACATTATTTCTGTATCAGTTCTCAAATGATTCACTAGGCAAAGCCTTTAAGACTTTAAACTTTCCAAATAAAACAAAATCTGACAATTTAAGAACATTGATTTGGCCAGTTGGAAAAATCTTTCAAGTTTTGATCTGCTTTCCAAGCGTGGTAAATAAAATTTTACTTAATGAAGATTAAGGAGTTAGAGATACTGCAAAGATCAAGTACTAAAGTAAATCACTTATGAAAATCAGATCTTGGCAGGAAGTTTTTTCAAGGATGAGTCCAACAAGAATCAGCACTAATTCATGGAAAGGAAAGAAGAAAAGCTGTGTTACCATATTCTGTTCATCACCTTAAGGGCAGATTTAATATCATTTAGGGGGTAATAGGCAAACCTTAAGGAAAAAGAGATGGGGAAAAATGTAAGAATAGAATAGTTGACAAATGTATATGAGTCTGAAGAGAGACATATTTATTAATAGCACTTAGTTCTATGAGAAGTTTGAGTTAATATCCTCTTAAATGTACTTCCTCTTTGAAAGATCTGTCTGAAATTGTTTGGTTTCTGTTCAATGGAAAAAAGCCATGGTTTGTATCTGAAAAAGTGTCAAGCTTTCTTCACTGTGTTTTCATGTAGGAAAAAGGCCAAAGCTTTTCATGCTCAATGATAGAATTGAGGGGAGATTTGCTGTTTGAATCTTGTTTTCTTTCAAAGGTGGTTCTCCCACTGTGAAAACCTTCAGCTGATTATTTGTGATGATCTCAGTGTGCTGCTGACTTCTCCCCACCCCTCTCAGCTCTTTTGTGAATTCTTTGCCTGACAATTTAGACATTTGTGGAATTTTTCTAACTTTTGTTTGTTTGTTTGTTTTTTCAAATAAGGTAGGTTGAATGGGGTAATTTGTATTGACATGTAATGGGTGATGATCACAGGATCACAGAACAGCCCTGGTTGGAAAGGGCCTGGAAACATGCTTTGGTCCAGCCTTTCATGGGAAAGGAAGCATAGCTGAGATTATCCTACCACCCTGTCCAGTCTTATCTCAAAAACCTCCAGCAGGGAGAACTCCACTGTCCCTAAATGATCTAATACTTATGTGCTATTGATGTTGTTAATGGCATTTTATGAAACAAGACAAGGGGGAAATAGTGGAAAAGACCTATGCACACCCCACCTCTCAAGCTTTAGTGCTTTAAGATGGAAAATGCCTTCTGGGAACCCTTGTGGTCTCTGTGGCTTCTAGAGGTGCCATTAGTGCAAACTCCAGCCAAAAACTGATAGATGAAAATCCTCTGAGAGTTTTTGGAGGGCTCTTCTCTTTGTCAGCCCTGCATGCCCCCCATCCTTGTGGGCTTCAGTTCATGTGAACAGATTTCTGAGGCATAATTAAGGCAATTTAAAGAGTGGAGCTGTGTAGGTAATTTTAAAGTTAAATAAGAAAACCACATCAAATAACATTTAATTTTTTTTCAGTCCAGTTTTGATAAACAGGCTCCTATGGGACAAATCAGGTCTACTGGACCTGCTCTTGACTGACTGAAAAGGGATCATTTTGAGAACATCTTCCCTAGGAAGGATCACCCAATTTCACCTTTTACTTTGACTGTATTTGTAGTTTTGGTAATTTGACACAAATATGTAGAATTGGGTCATAAAACATAATTGCAATCTGAACTTCACTGAAGGGTGGTGGTGTATTTTGGTGTATGTGTGTTCTGGATTAAAGGATTATGAGTTATTCAAACTGCCTATTTTTCTGTGAGCAGCATGATAGCTATGTCCTGTACATGAGATTGGGAGTAAACACATTGTCCAGAATTCAACAGAAATATACTCTATTCAGTTTTATTCAGGTCAAGTACTTTGTCTTGTCCAATAAATTGTGTGTTCTGGTTGTCAGTGGTGAGCAAAGCCATGAGTCTCTGCTGAGGGAATGATGCTGTCAGGAGGTCTTGGTCAGTGTTTTTTTACACCTCCTGCTTGTCTGCGTCCCCTGAAACTACCTAAAGAGATTTTTCTTAACCTCATACTTTTTGCATTTGCCATTTCACTAAAGACTTCACAGCTTTCAACTTTGTTCTGTTTATAACTGAATGTAGAAACTTTGATAAGCCACCTGCAAATTTCTGTGAAACACACCTGAAGTCTTTTGCAGTGGATTATTGATAATTACAGAAACTTCTAGTGGCCCGAAGACTTTTTTACCATTTGTTGTGTGCTCTAACTGTGAGTAAGATATGATAGTTCTTAATGTTTTATAGCATACATATTGAGTGTTACTTCAGAAGCAATAAAATGCTCTTCTTCCATTTGCTAGAACATTTTGTGGGCTACTTCAGAGAAATACAAGGAACAAATTCAGTTTAGAATCTGAGCATCTTCATATTACTTGACAAATAGCAGTCCATCTACAATTTATTGACAAATGCAAAGTCAGAGTGAGTTTCTTCCAGTTCCTTGAAAGTAAGCTGACTTTGAGGAGTAAAGAGAGATTTATGCTCATTCTTAATAAAGTATTTGGCTCAGAAAAGCATTTCAATCATTGGTTTTTGAAAGAATGCAGTCAGAACACACCAATCTGATAGCTGCCCCCTATGCTATTTTAAATAAACCTCTTTGGATATCCTTCTCCATAGTCTGTCTGTTTTGAAGAGGTTTTCTCAGGTGCAGCTTAAGTGTAAAAATAACCCTGTAAAGTCATATAGAGACATATAGAGCAGTGTAAGATTAGGACAATCACACTTCTTGTTCTTGCTTGTAGAAAGAATGCTTTAGAGTGTATGTTGGATGAATGTGTTAACTTTACATTTCTGCATATTTTTCTTATTTCTAATGCAGCTTTAATTCCACTGTGTAACTTTCTAGACATCCTAATTAGTAATACATCAGAGGAAGCTTTGGTATGTTACACTGTAAAGTCATTTTTGTCCCAGGGCTAAATTAGCTAAACAAAGTGTCATCTGCATTACTCAGTGTTGGGAGGCTGATCTTAATGAAGCCAGTGAAAGTCATCCTAGAAACAGTTACATTGTCTTGAGTTTAAACTGGATGTGACCTGTTTCTGCAGTTTGTGAATAGCAGGGAGGGAAATTTCCCACTGGAACTGGTGGTGGTGTTAGCAGTAGTGTCATGGTTTAGTAATTTGGATTTCAAGTGTGGTCAAGTATAGAAATTAACAGGTATTTCTAGACAAGGTAATCACTTATCTAAATTACTTAAATTATAACATTTATTTTTAATTGATAAAAAGTGCTATTTAATACAACCATTTGAAGACCACTTACATGTGTTTTGACAGTAAGATAGAAGGAAAGGCTGCACATGTCCTTATGGGATCTGGAAGGCTGCCTTCTAAAGGAGGAATTGGAGTTGTTGGAATCAGCTTATTCCTCCTCTGTGTACAGCCCTTGCTGTGGAGCTCAGCATTTCTGCACCTTTGTTTTGCTTGAGACATGAACTCTTAAATGGATGTGAAATATGTCTTTTATGAAAAACTGGACTCAACTTTCAAATCCCAACTAACCTGAGATACAAAAAAAGGGCAAACAAATGAGAATAAGGAATGATATTTTCAAAGTGTATTTGTATTCTGACTGATCCGGTTGGTCTTGTACAAGTTTCCACTTCATTTTACATACATAATTTACGAGTTACAGCTCTATCTCTGAGATCTTAACTGATATTTACTTCTGTTGGAGCTTTACAGTTGGAATGGGGAAAAAAGGTTATTGAAAAACCCCACCAAAACCCAGCTCATTTGTCTTCAAAGTTGCACTCAATTGAGGACCTTTAAAAGGCAGCCAGATTTTTAAGTAGTAAAGTTTTACAGAACTCCTGAACTTCTGAAAATTTCCACTGCAGAGTCTGTGGAAATCATTACACACTGAGTCAAAAGCAATACTTTTAAAATTCAAGTGCTGATCTCGGTATTATTTTTGTTTTGCCACCTTAGTATAAGGCATCTTTTCTGAGAAAAAAAAATCAGATGCTTGAACATTTCACTGCTGATTTTAAATAAGACATGAGAGACAACTAGGGTTGCAGATTAGACAGTTAAGGCCTGAAGTGATTAAAGTTTTAAGGGAGTTAATCTTTAAATGCTTCAGTCTTAGCTAGCTGATCTGTAAGCCAATTTTTCTCAAACATTAATGCTTTTAAGGACCTGAATAAAGAGTTGTCTACAACATCTGTTTAACCTTCAGTGCACCTGGTCAGCTGCAGAGATTTTTGTTTGGTGGGGGTTTTTTGCCCCTCTTTTCCCTTAAATGTTTTTAACCTCTCAAGAATTATTACATATGTAATTCTTCAATGAACAACTGCACAGCAGAGCTCAGTGTAGCACTTAAAAATACATTGTGTTGTTTTTATTCTCATATTACAGAACAGGTGCTTTCAGCACTTAGTAGGAAACAGATGATAACAAAACTACAGCCTTTTT
>WEIU01005323.1:672697-689829 GCA_013389925.1 Aegithalos caudatus | reverse complement strand
CTCTCTAATTTTTCAATGGAGCATATTGAAGTGTAACATTTTTTGCATCTCTCATGCTGTTTTAAGGTCCACACACTTCCAACTTAAGTTAAATTCTTTTCAGATCTTCTGGAGGAGAAGGCCATTTTTACAAGCTTTCTTTAGAAGTGCAGATTTTTTAGAATCACAGAATGATTTGTGTTGGTTTTCTTCATTGTTCATATCTGTCATCTCCACAGATAATACTTGACTGCGTGAGATGGTCTTGTCCACCCAAGCTTTGAGTGTGAGTCAGTGTCTTAACTCTCCATAAGTTTTTCTCATCTTGTTTAAAAATTAGAGGAAAGACTGCAACATGGACTAATCCTTAAGTTTCTTCTTGGGGGCTTTTGTGTAACTGTCTGCAGAGGAGATTGAGACTCCCATTTAAGCCATGAGGATGTGACATTCACAAAATTCTGTGAGTGTCTTGGTATTTCTGCCTTGCAACTTACAGACTTGTCTGTGATAAGTCTCCTGGGAGGCCCTGCTTTTCCTGAAGGTTCTGAATTTTGAGTATTAAATGTTTTTCTGTTTTTCCTTGTTTAAAAAAGAAAAAAAAAACCTCTTGAAATACTCTTGACTAAAAAGGGGGAGAGCAACATATGTCTTAAACCATGATGTGAAAACGGGCTGTATCTCTAGAAACCAAAACTGAAGAGCAGAAAACCTATTGTTTCATATGTGAGAGCAAAAATTATGGGGAAAAATGATGGTTTTAATTATTATCAACTTTATGAATAGCCTGGTTATGGATGTGCTTTTCCAAAAACGTTAGTTTAAACTTGAAAGTCAACTTGGGTGACTGTAAAGTGACACTTTTTTGAAAAGCTGAGCATGTCCTTCACATCAGTGGAGGTTCTTTAGTCTAAGTGACCTATTTCACTTTGATCTAATCATCCCTGAAGATTATTTCAGAATAATTCTATGTAAGCACAAATCCATGTATGTTTGGAGTGCAAGCCACAAAAGAGCAGTTTATCTGGAAAGACACAAACCAGTGTACATTTCTAAGTCAGTCAAAACTCCTGTGAGTGCTGCACCTTCTGGGTTTACAGCACTGATTTTATGTTGACTCAACCACACAGAAATTAATAGAAATGTATTTGTGTGCACTGTAACATCCAGTTCTGTTATACAAAACTCCTGTTTCCAGTTTTTCCTCGTGCCATCTGCAGATGTGACTGTACCTGTCTAAGTTATGTACAGTCTCTACATTTCCCCATCTGTTGTCTCCATGAATAACAAAGGTGAGCTCAGCACGAATCAAAGAATAAAGGTAAGCACTATTCTGAGATGGCCAGAAATTAGAGATGAGAAGACTTCAGACAAATAAAATGAAGAGGATAAACTGTTCTCCTTGTCCTTTGAGAATATGGTGAGTTAATGGATTCTCTAGCAAAGGAGATTCAGTGTAAACAGTAATAAATGTTTAAACAGATGGAGCTCATGCTATTTAGAATGAAAATTTTGAGCAGTATTATTTCTTTCTGATGGAGGAATACATATGAGGCTAATAATATGATATGGAAAGGGGAATTGCTTGGATAGTCTCCTGAGGTTCTTAAATTTGTTGATCTGAAAAGCCAAGGTCCTGGCTCTCTTGTGTGCCTTCTCGTGTGCTTCTCTGAAGGAAGAGCCATGGGGAGGTACCAGACTGGGACATCAGATTGGACATGAATGAAGAAATGTTGTGGATTATGATGGGAGATGTAGACCTGTTCTCTGGGGGGATTTTCAGGTGTTTGCCCTTGCTGTTAAGTATACCAAACTTTATGTCACCATTGGGTCATCTTCCTTTAACTACCAGAGAGGAAGAGAGAGAATTGGACGAATGTAACAATCCTGAAAACTACTGAATTACCTCAGAACCACTCTCCAGTTTGTTGTTTAAAATTCCTATGTTTTGTTTCAGCTCCTTATTACAGATTATCTGTCAGCTTTCTCTGAGAAGTTGGAACTTCTTTTAGGCTTGAAGTGCTGTAATTTAGACAATTTTTTGACTGACGCTTCTGGGGTTTTCTGTTGGGTTGGTTTGGTTTTTCTGTGTGTTTGTGCAGGAAGCTGAGAATTTGTATGGTTTTGGAGAAAGCCAGCCAGCAGGAGTGTTGTGAATTGTTGAATTTATAACCATATATCCAGTTGTCACAAAGTGATCCTCTCTGGGGTTGTGCAGAAGGAGCAGAAAGGCAGATGATGCGCATCTAATCAAACACAGTCTATTGGGCTGGAGACAAGATTGTGAAACTTGAACTGGGTTGTTGATTGTGTTCTGGGAATCCAGAAATAATTTATCTGTGAAGTTGATTCCTGTGACTGTAAATCACTTTGGAATGTTTTCTAATAGTTCAAGAAAACAGATTAATGGAAAATAAAGGATATTTTACTTTTTTTTTTCTGAATAAATTTGTTAGTGGTTTGTGTTTTGTTAAAGCTGATACTTTTCATGCTAAGTTCTAATCAGTAGTACTTGTAAATCATTATGTTCCCCCAACTCCTCAGTTTGACCGACCTTTTAGTTTGTACTCTACATAAATTTTGTTGTGTTTTGATGCAGGTTTCTTCTGCTGGCTTAAGTCATCTTAGTGGTTTTAAAGCTTGGCTTCTTAAACTTGAAAACTTTTTTGAAGTCTTTCTACAGTGTAAGTGCTTATTCAATACAAATTACAAAAGGTGTGTCCTAGTTGTATTCACTAAAGAACAGAAAATAACATTAATAAATCTTGTGATGATACTTCACAATTTTGTGCATTCTGTGGGCCACAGCTCATTTTATCACTGCCTTGATCAGTTTGAAGCCAAACAGAAAGATCAGTGCAGAGGCCTTCTGCAGTTCCCAGTTGGCATAATTTCTGATTTCCAGATTCCATACAGGTCAGAGTGGCTCCAGGCATACACCTGACACATGCAGAAAGCAGCTGATTCCAGTGCTTCCCTGTCTGACTGAGGCTGTGCCATGCAGAATCCTTGGCAAAGGTCTTGGAAGTTTATTACCAAGTTGTTTTTTTTAAACAAATTTCACAAGTAGCCTGTTGGCCTCCAGCACCACCATAACTAAAGTCTCAAACAGAGCTCAATTTAGGAATCCGGAGGTTGGGATGCTGTTTTGTTTGTTTATAAATCAAATACTGCTTAATATTGTTTCAGTACAGCATGGTAGAGCTGGCATTTGGCTGATTGCATGGAATTGGCAGAACTACTTTGAAATTTGCAGGTTTTATTGTACAGCCTTTTTGGACTCTTGTCTATATCATGGTAAAATGTAACAAATTGTTTTCTTTTATACAAAACCTGGCATTTATAGTTGGAGAAAGAAAGAGTTTATGAATGAACTTGAAGGTTAGAAGATACAAAAGGTGGCTAGGCTATTTAGATGACCTTCTTCCTCCTGTATTATCCTTTAGTAATGTATTTTATAATTTCTCCTGTGGTTCTGATCCTAATTTCAGTATGGATTTGTAAATGACTATGAGAATTTTACTGAAGAAATCTTACTTTAAGTAGATGTCTATAAATAATTTTCTATCTATTTGTTGTAACAGGGGTTTGAGTTTGGTCATGATAAGGTAAAAGAGTAAAGAAATAATGTACTTTTATATGCAAAATACAGTTTGTATTAAGAGGAAGAAGAAAAATATAACTGTATTCAGGTGTGATTTGTAAGTGTTTATTTTAGGGCTAGTCACCAAGAAGAATTTTTGTCTTTGAACTTCTCCTGAGTGGGGATCTGCCACAGGCATGGCTTCTGGTAATGCATTCCAATTGTGGAATCAAGTAGCTTTGCCAGCAGTTTACCTGGACTGCTCCTAGCAAAACCTTTCCTTCTTTCTCTGTCCTCACTGCCCTGTGGATGTCAGAAATAAACCAGTGCAGGCCAAAACCTTCAGAAGTGGCAGATTTTTGAGAGGAGTGCTAATGGTGCAGCTGATCCACGGAGAGTTAGAACTTTATTTAATGTTGCTAAGAGACCTCTCTTGGGTCTGTTGGGTTGCAGTGTCTCTTGTTTTTCAAAGACACACTGTCAAAGCATCACTGGAACAGGTGCTTTTATTTAGCTGCCGTGGATACCAGCATAAACTAAAAAGGAAATTTATTTCTATATCTAAAATGGAGTAATAAACTAAGGATTTCAACTGGCTGCTAGTGTGAATCTCTGAAGCTCCAGCTTGCAGGTTGGAGAGGAGGAGGTTGAGGCTCTGCTTGTGGCTAATACTGCTTGTATGGTGATCCTTGCACAGTTTGTAGTTATTGCTCAGCCTGCAGTTAATTAAATCTGAGCTGTGGAGTGAATCTAGGCAAAGAGGGAAAACTCAGACACCCAGGTCTTCTCTTGGATGGTGTTTGGAACTTGAGCTTCCCTGACTGGATATCACAAGTCTTGCGGGTTTGTATCCTTTAATATATCACCTGCTCTCTGCATGTTTCCCTAGAAAAAAGCAAATTCCCCTTGCTCCCCCTCCTGCCCTTCTTGGATTTATGTTTCTAACGTAAGGGTTGCTGCTGTTCTAAGGTACTACTGCTGCTTTTTGAAACTTTTCTGTCTGGATTTTGTCATAAAGGTGTCCCCAAATTGCTTGCTTGTCTTCCTAGATGTGAAATAATTTATTTATGTTAGCAAAAGGAGATCAGAAAAGCAGGTCATGCCCTGTTACTGACCAGTATTGGTTTTCCTCAGGTCAGAAATGTCTTTTTTTTTTATTGTTTTTTGAAAGTGTATTTCTGATTTGAATCTCTGCCAAGTTACTTGGACAAAAGCAACTAGTACATATATAAAATTAGGACTAAAGCAATTTTAATATAATACATAATGTGTAGTCATACCTCCCACCTCCAAATAAAATGATCTGCTGTTTTATCTGCTGTTTTATTTATTTTATTTCTGTTTTCAATCTGCTATAAATTGTGGGGAATTTAATATAAGAAATGGCTTTAACTTTCTGTCCCTCTCCCTCTTTTCCCCTGGTCTCTCTGTCTTCAGAGCTTAGTTTTAGCTCTTTATCTAGGTAAAGGCAGTTCAACACAAATCCATTTTAGTGTGTGTAAAACAGACTGGTAGGACAAGGCTGGATTATGTAACTACTTTGTGTGGATTCATGGATTATAATCCAGCCAAATATTCTTTTAGTAATAAAATGCCCAGTGCAGTTATGATTTTGGTGCTTTTTCTTAGGCTTACCTGTGAGCTAGGAGTGCAGGAAGCATTGTTCTAAAAACAATGTAAATAAATTCAGAATTTTGATCTGAGAGAGAAGATCTGTTTTTTAGTTTGCTGACACACTATGGTATAATGTAGTATTTTAAAAACAAGCAATACTCCTGTTATGTACATGGCATATACAGAATCAACCTCACTTCATTTTTAAACTCTATATTGTTTCTTTTTTGACATGTGTTATAGCAGTGGACAAGAGAGATGTTCATTAAAATCATGGCTTATAAGCTTAGAATGGAGAATGAATTAGATTTAATGTCAAAATAGTGGGATAAGAAGTGAGTACTAAAGTTACAATGTGCATTCGTGACCTCAATGTTTTTAACATTCCTCGAATACCAGATTTGTCTAGTTCTCGGCATCACCTCATGATTATTTGCTATAACTGCATACCAGAAAACCTTATTTCACAAGGATTTTCCTGCGTTCTGGCCTGGTAATATACTTCTAGAGACTTGTTGGCATTTGCAATTTTGAAGATTTGTTGTTGGACCATTTTCATATCTGGTTCATGTCTTGTATATTGGATTTGATCTGCTTCTTCCAAAAAGCAAAGGAACTGGCAAGACCTCTCAAAAAGTGGGTGGAGAATACATTCTTCCCCTCCCCCCAATTTAAATATTGTGCTGCTATGACCAGTGTGTGTGTTTGCAGCAGCCACTTCTGCATGAGCAGCTTTTCAGCATCCACAGCAAGTTATTCTGTTGGCACTGAGAAGCAAAAATGACTTCAAAAAGTCACTTGCTGGTTTGGGTTATGGCTGAATCATTTATATAAGTATAGCTGAAGTTTTCTATTTTGAAATTCAAGATTTTTTTTTTTTTTTTACACTTTTATCAGTACTGTTATTTAAAGGGGTGTGTTTTGGTCATTTCGTGTCTGAATGTCTTTCATCCAAAAGATTAGCAGCATTTCCAGCTGTGTAGCTGGAAAACTGTGATTATTGTAATAAATATATATCTACTATTTTCTGTGGTTTTGGGTTGATACAGTTGTGAAAACTTCATATGGTTTGGGAAACTGCTTCCATTTTATGTAACGAAAGAGTGATTAAGTGAATGGAAATACATTAAATAACAATAACTTTGTGAAGTTTGATCAGGCTTGAAAGATTGTTGATATCAGTTTTTTGTAATAGTGTGCCTTAGCTGAAGAAAGTAACTATTTGAGTTGTTATGACTGAGAAAAATGTTTTGCAATAATAACTTCTGTGGACTCACGTGCAATTAATAAATATTAAAATATATTTTAGCCTGGTTTAAAGTGAAGGCACGTCAGTGTTAAATTTAGTTTATTCTGGCTGCCACAAACATAATTATATTTGTATTTTGTGTGACAGAGGCTAAGTAGATAGTATTTCGTGAAGTGTTCAATAATACATTTTCCAAAAGGTTTCAATTTGATCCAAGGTGAACAATGATATAATAAAGGAAATGTAATCAAGTGTCAGATTTTTTGTGCTGACTTTGGCTTTAGACTGCAAGTAATATTGTGTGTAAGAGTTCAGCTAAAACCACTTAACTTCAGCCCCTGAGTTCAGACTGAGAATTAACAGAGATAACCTAAGTGGGATGTTTTTATTGAACTATTTCTTTGGTTGTTGAAATGGAAAGACAGAAGCAGTTTAACAAAACAAAACAAAAAAAAAAGGAAGAACTTAAAGGTTTTATCTGTACATTTCTTTCAAAATTCATCATGAAGCTTTCAAGATCACTTCAGAATTACTGAAAACAAGAGGTTTTCATTTGCTCTCCCTTTTTTAACTTCTTCTTGCAGGATCTGATTACAGTTAATGATAAAAGTGTTTTTTAACGGTCTGTATTTGTAGTTTGATTATGAAAAGAAATGGTTGGAAAGCATTTCCTGAAAAGGAGTATTTGGCATGTTTTATGTGTTGGCTGAGTTGTTTTTTTTTTAATGAAAGGTTTTGACCTTATCAGCTACTAAATAGACATCTTTTCTAAGTATCCTAATTTCATTTGTTAAATACATAGATGGGATCTATGCTGAAGGATTTTAGGGTGTGTAGAATGGGATAATAGTTGACATACTTCTTATATTATTAAGGTGTGTCATTATTACAGCATATGCACACCCTTCTATGTCTTATTGCTTAAATATGATAGTGCTTACAAGCCTTCCTTTTAAAGTATGAATTTACTATGGTGAGTTAGGTAACAGCATATTTATGTGCACTATTTTACCTATTATGGGTAATGCCTTATGTGTATGTTGCAAGAGCCTCACAACAGTGGAAACCATATTTAAATGAGGGCTTGCACTGAGTTTGAAGGGCGTTCAAAGAAGGAAACTTAATGACTCCTGTCTCTTCAGATGACTGGCTTTAAGTGTGGCAGAAAAGAATGTGCTGTTTCAGTTTCACAGTGTGTGATGTCTTGCACTGAATGAAGTAAGGATGGGGTGCTCAGGAGTTTTCTATCATTTCATTTGAGTTTGAGTTACCCTCTTCTTTGGGTTTTCTTCTTTGAGAGGCTGCAGTTCTCTGTGCAGCACTGATCCAAAGAGAGACGAGAAAGCCGATTACCTGATTGGAGATGCAATCCAGAAATGTCTACATGAGATTTGCAAAGTGCACCTACACGTTTCAGACCCCAGTAGCAGAGACAGTGCACACAGTTTCTGCTGAGACTTCAAAAAGCAGCGTGGGCAGCAGGTCCCACCTGGAACACTGCATCCAGCTCTGGTTCCCTAGCACAGGAAGGACATGGAGCTGTTGGATCCAGTCCAGAGGAGAACACTAAGATGATTTCAGGGTTGGTGCACCTCTCCTGTGAGGAAAGGCTGAGAGAACTGGGAGAAGGCCAAGGGAAACCTTCTGGCAGCCTTCCAGTGCCTGAAGTGGTGCTACAAGAGAGCTGGAGAGAGACTTTTTACAAGGGCAGGTAGTGCTAGGGCAAGAGGTAATGGCTTCAAACTGAAGGAAAATGGGTTTAGATTAGATGATAGGAAGATTCACTATGGGAGTGGTGAGGCACTGGCACAGGCTGCCCAGAGAAGCTGTGGGTGCTCCATCCCTGGAAGTGTTTCAGGCCAGGTTGGATGGGGCTCTGAGTATCCTGGTATAGTGGAAAGTGTCCCTGTTCCTGGGCAGGGGGAATTGGACTTTGAAGATATTTAAGGTCCCTTCCAATCCAAAGCTTTCTATGATTCTATGACTTGCTGTTTAAGTTTCAACCCATGGCAAAATGCTGGCAGTACAATTTCTGCAAACTCTTACTGGTCTGTGTGTGCTACCTTGCCCTTCCAAAAGTGTCTGTATTAGTGCTGTGGGAACCCTATAAGTTTTGGAAGACTATGTTTTAAACAGGAATTAGCAGTGGAACAGATAAATAGGTTTATTACACTGTTGATAATAGAGCTAATGTGGTTAAAGTGAACGATGTTTCAGGTTCCCTTTCCTGAGTGGTAGCAAGAAGTCTGGTATAGCATATGCATCTTCAGCATTCTTTTTTCATGAGCTTTAGTTTCCCCTTCTTAGTTAGGGAATGTGTTTTTACCCAACTTTGTTACCCAACTGCTTGGTATTGTTAGATCCTCTCATTTACGATCACAGAAGACTTTAGTATAGATTGTTACAGTTTCCTTTACTATCCCCAGACTTGACAAATTTACTGTTGAATGCTCATGATATGTCCAGAAATTATCTGTAGAAAAGAATAAACCCCCCAATCAAACAAAACAACCACAACAACCCAAAACCAAAAAACCCTAAGTCAATCACCCCCTACAGCACATGCACAAAGCCCAGCAGAGATCTAATTTGCATCTCTTGGGGAAATCCCAAGACCCAATTCATTCTTGCTTTTAAAAATAGCATATTGCTTCAAAAGAGAACTGTTCTCCTATACCATGACAGTTCAGTTTGGTTGAGAGTTTTTTGGTGAATGATCCTGTTAAAAGACTTTTTACTAAGTGACTCTATTATGTTGAGTACATCATCCATTTACTTTTGTTGAAGAGCTATTAATAGATGAATGATTTAAGGTCTGGCTGTAGAGAAGCCCTTCTGATTTTTATCCAGTGTAATTTATTTTTCTTTAGGGTTACTAGTTCTGTAATCCGATGTCTTCTACACATTTGCCACTTGCAAGCAAAGATTCTGGATAATGCCTTTATAAACAGATGAAGCATTTGCCTACTTCCAGTAACCCTATCTTGTCTTCAGAAACCCACAATTTCGACTTATCTAATTTTATATTTTGATGACTTGGAATCATCCTCTCTAATACTTTCATTTTCATTTTCCAAAATCTTCTGTGTCTTCCCCTCCAAAATACAGTTTTGTTCTGGGAACTTCCCCAGGAACCTCTCTAAGAATCTATAACATAGACTTCCTGGATGGGTTTTTTCAGTCTTCTTTGAGGGATTTTGCCTTTACTCTTATTTTAGCCATTGCAATGATCAGTTTTTAGGAGCTTTCTCCTTCTGATGCATGATGGAACATATCTTAGTAGTAATTGAGGGGATTATCCCTTTCTACTCTGCACTGGGGCAGCCTCGCCTCGAGCCCTGTGTGCAGTTTTGGGCACCACAAGATGGAAAAAATATAAACCTATTAGAGAATGACCACAGGAGCCATGAGGATGAGGAGATGCGAGGTGAGAAGGGAAGGGAAGCTGTTTTGAGGAGTGTCTAAGGTCACTTAGTCTGTTCAGCCTGGAGAGGAGGGAGTGAGGCCAGACCTCATTGCAGTTAAAATTTCCTCACGAGTGTATGGAAGAGGGGCAGGCACTGATCTCTTCTCTCTGGTGACCAGTGACAGAACTCAAGGTAATGGCCTGAAGTTGTGTCAGGAGAAGTTGGATATCAGGAAAAGGTTCTTCACTCAGAGGGCAGTGTGGCACTGGAACAGCTCCCAGGGCAGTGCTCACAGCACCAGCCTGACAGAGTTCAAGAGTATTTGGATAATGCCCTCAGACATATGGTGGGACTTGGGGTGTCCTGTGCAGGACCAGGAGTTGGACTGGATGATCCTGATGCATCCCTTCCAACTCGGAATATTCTGATTTGATGATTCTGATCTTCATTCCTTAGCAGATCTCTCTGCCACATTTCTCAGTCATTTTCAAATGTTGTTTTATATTTAACTTGTTGGAGTTTATGTGTAATTCTGTTTTCCTTATCTTGGACAGGACTTTCCTGCCTCTCCCCCCCCCCCCAGTTAATTGATTGTTTTCAAGAGATAATTATGACTGCTGAGTGATGCACTCTGACAGAAACAGGCTTCAACTCATCATCACTTCCTAGACTAGAAACAGCCAAGTCTACGTGAGGTTTATCACATGGGCTTCCAACAAACAAATTGCTACAGGTTCTTGCTAGTATGAGTTATAGTCCTATTCCCCTGCCTTTAGAACTTGCTTTTCCTTACAAATTGGGCTCATTCCTACCATGTGAGTGTTCTCTGTGGAAGGGAGGGTGAAGGCTACTGGTAGGGTTCTATCTTGGAATAATGCTCTCTTAATGTGAGGCTTCTGTGTTCTGAGAAAGAAGCAGAGGCCTGGAGTGGGACTGTGTTGTGTGGCCTGGCTGGCTCAGCACAGGCTGACTGACCTGCTGCTTTCCTGGCAGAGGAGCAGCAGCATCACATTCCAAGGAGCAGTGCCTGGGCACAGCTCACCAAGGGAACTATATGGGCCACCACTGGGATGTGGCAGGAGGAGGAGGAGGGAACGGTTATTGTGGATGCTGATCTTTCAGTTTCTATGTACTTGCTGTCAATTTTTTTGCTTGACTTTTGAATTTCTGTCTGATACAGGAACATGTTATTAGGAAGTGTTGAAATGTTGGAAAAGAAAAAAAGTTTTAATTAAGTTTTCCAAGCAGGGATTTTGTCTGAAACTTTTCAATCAAGCTGGCAAGAGTGTGCTTTGGTAAAAGCCTGTGGCCAGCTCACTTGTGTTCATTTGGAACAGAATTCTGGAGCTTGGGCTGCTTGTTACTGCCTGAGTTTTCCTAAGCAGAAACTGTATTGAAATTCCCATGCTAAGCCTCATGTGGTTATCCTTCCTCTTTGAAATCAGTTTGTGTATGTTTTCACTGCATATTGTATATTTGTACTGTGTTTACATTTCCTTCAGGTTTTACTTGAAGATAATGTACCTTTCCTGAAAATACCTGAGGTGATGACAAGGATGTTAATTTTTTTCTTGCTCTGGTAGGTATTTCAGTAAAGGAATATCACAGATATTTTCAAAGCAGATTGGGAAAACTGTACACAGTGCTGTTAAACTTGAGTGCTTGTCTGAACTTTTTTATACATCCTCTTTGGGATGCAGCTGTGCCACACTTGTGGTGGGAAAACAGATCTTACTGAAAAGCTGTAGCAGTATTGGGGCACGAAAGTGCTGTTATTGGGGGCTTTGGAGCTTTAGGGGGGTTTTGTTTTTTCTTTTAAGATTTCAGGCTCTAGTTTCACTGCCACATGCCATAAATTTTGCACAAGACTGCAATTTATGTGCAATGTTTTCAGCTACAGTAAACATTAATAATAACTTCGTCTAGAAAAGAATTAAAATGCTCTGAGGTCATGAACCTAATTCTGGGAATGCCATGGGTCACAGTTAGAGTTGACTTTAGTCAGTGTGACTGAATGGATATGTGTATGAATATATGTAAAATAAAAAACTGACAGTTTTTATCCCTTACTTTTTAGAATTTCTGGGTTGTGAAAACGGCAGTGACTTTGAAAGTTCTATTGTGTTTTTACTGTGCCTTTTTAAATGCATATAAATAAGTAATTGCATGCTTTAAATGGAAGCAACGTAAATGCATGAAGTGCTCTTACTATTTTTATCTTATATCTACTTTCTCAATGTGTTGTATTCAATGAACACAATAATTTATTCACTATTCAGAAGTGTAGCTGATATTTTAAATTTAATTTGATTTCATTTTGTATCAAATCAGTTTTGGTCTTAAACTCTGTTTAAGACAAAAATTTGTGTAATACTACAGAGCAGGGGGAGAAGCTTGTTAAAGGTTGTTATATGTTGATGTACATTTCCACAGGACTTTGTGAACTCTTTCATGTGGTTTCATTGGAAATGACCAGGCAGAGTATTTTTCTTAGATTTTTCCCCCTTTCTGTTGGCAGTATATCCTTCTAACATTTTTTTTTTTAAGATTTTCCTTTACTGGGGATACTATTTCTATTACAAACCCACAAACCTGCTGGCTCTGGAAGCAATTATTTCATATGAGACATTAGAATTACAGATAAATATGAACACTTCAATTTTTTCTCAACTATGAACACTTGATAATTTACTCCTTATGTGTTTTGAAAAGTAAGTTTACTCATTACTCTTGATAGAGTAAATTAGATCTTTAAAACATCATTATTAGCATCAGTTTTGCAAATAGGCTAACAGGTATTATGGGAGTCAGTCATGAGTTCTGGGGGCAGATTTTTTTTATAGCAGGTAGCACATTCATGACTATAAAATTTTCTCTTGTACTTTTTCTGTTTCTGGTGTTGGCATTAAAAACATACATTTAGTCAGGTATTTACCATCTAAGTTTCACTGTTTTCACTGTCTCATTTCAAGTATCTGACCAGTTGGTGCTCCAAACCCTGTTCAAGTGAATTGACATTTAAGAACGTCTCTGCAGCAGGACCCAGTAGAAGCTGGTTAGCACTGGTTACAGGGAGAAACCACAGGGCTCTGGCTTCCAGCAGATACTGGAATCTGGTACTAGAAGATGTGTGAGTCGATACACTCAGGGTCAGGGATGCCATCCAGAGGAGCTTGTAGAGGCTGGAGGAGTGAGCCAGGGAAAGCATTATGAAATGAATCAGGGAAAAATGCAAAGCCCGTGTTTGGGAAGGAAGACCCACGTGTCGTGTTTCATTTTGGAGACGGGCTGGCTGGGAAGCCTCTCTGCAGAAAATGACCTCAAGGTCCTGCTAGACAGCAAGCTAAACGTGAGCCAGAGTGTGCCCTGGCAGCAAAGATCTCCAGCAGCATTCAGAGGATCACAGCCAGGAGCCTGAGGGAGCTGATACTTCAAGTCCTTTACTCAGCACTTGATAGATGCCATCCGAAAAGCTGCATCTGGTTTTGGGCCCCCCAGTACAGGAAGGATGTCCATGAAATGGAGCTGTTGTTGGAGGGCAGCCAAGAGGGTCTGGTCAGGGCCCAGAAGACTTGTCCCATGAGGAGAGGCTGCAGGAGCTGGGAGAGTGCAAACTGCAGAAGGAACATCTTTGGGATGACTGAACAGCACTTTCCAATACCTACATGGAGGCTCTTAAGGAGGTGGAGCCAGGTTCTGCTCAGTGCCATGTGATGGGAGAACAAGAGGCAATGAGTGTAAGCCAAGCAAGGCAAAAGCTTGCATCATAAGGAAAGTCAAGCATTGGAATAAGTTGTCCAAGGCACTTTATGGTCTCCATCCTTGGAGGTTTTCAAGACTGTCTTTTACAAGTCCCTGAACAATCTGGTCTGAATTTGGTGTTTATCATACTGAGAGCAGGAGGTTGGACTGTACAGCTCCTGAAATGCCTTTCCTAGGACCTCCAGTTGTCAGCAGCCCAATGTATCATAGTGTGCAGAGGTTGGTGAGGAGAAGGAAGTTCTCAGTGAGATCACATCTCACTTAAAGCAGCTCCTGCAGAAGGGTCCTCCTGCTGAGCAAGGGGGACAGAGCTGCATCCCAGCACTCAGCTCACATGGAGTGAGCCAGGTCACACACGTGCTGTGATTGACTTTGTAGTTGATTTCTTACAGGTAACTATGAAGAGTTGTTTTCCAGCTCTCTGCCCAACATCCTAAGGATGCTTAATCTGGGAATTGGTTCTGGATGTTTTTAATCAGTCTGGCTGTTGGTACCAGGAGATTTTCTTCAGTTGCCCAGGACAAACAGCAGCTGCATTTACCCTGCTAACAAAACCAGTGTGCATTCCAGCTTTTAAAAGACCTTGTTGGAAATAATTACTTTTTTAAACATCTAGGAGATAGATCTGTTTATTGCAAGATATCCAACTGATCATTGATCTAACTGGTGGCTTAACTGACAACTCTGCATTTGAAAAGAGATGGAGGAGAAAGCAACCAACTTCAAAATAGATTTTTTTCTTCTTACTATTTCAGTTATTGATGGGTTGTGGTATGGTTTTCATTACTCCATCCAGTCACTTGGTTTCTGTCACTTTCTCACGTGTAGAGCCAGATATGCAAGATGTTTTCTTCGAAATTTAGTGCCTTGATTCTGTGGTATTCATCAACAGCATCTGTTTTATAGCAATGTGCATGTTCTTAGAAACCTGTAGAAGCAGAAAAGCCAGTTCTGTCTTGCCAAGTCTCTTGATCAAAAGTTATCAAAGGCCTGGAAGTTCTTCCCAGTAGACCTGCTATCAGCTCTATCTAGAAACAGTATATATGCTTCATTAACTCAATGTAGCTGCTCTTAGGATAAATCATTTTGATTAGCTGGTAGATGGTGTGTTTGTTGGGTGAGTGTGGTTGTCTCCTGAAAAGGCAAAGGTGAAAATGGCAAAGTTAATGAACAGTTGGTCTGAATCTGTTTTCACATTTTGCTCTAGAAGGAGAGCATATTTTCCATGGAGGAGGTGAGAGAGGTGGTTGTGTACAGCACGGCCTTTCTGTACATCACGCATGTATGGCTTTTAGTTACGGCACTTGGAATGTGAGAAACAGCAGCTGCAAAGACTGGAGAAATAAATTTGTCTGCTTTATCACACAATCATTTTATTTACAGGAGAAGAAATCCTAAGCAGAAATTCGTTTAATTGTCAGTGTGTCAACTTGTTCATTTTCTTTACCCCTTTTTTGACAGTATTTTTCTCTATAAAAATATTAAATGATTGTTCTGTTCATCCTTTATAACATTATGTTTGGCTTTCATGAAATGCCTATGTAAAGTTTTGTGGGAATTGCTTTGAAAGATTCCTAGATACCTTAAAGATGTAAATTGTGGAAATCTAGTTAAGCTGTTCTCTTCTAGTTGAAAATAAGTAGTTTTTTAATATGCTATCCTGAATAAGTGTTATTAAAAGAGGAAAACAAAAGCATCTCAATGAAAATACTGCAATATTTCATTTGTTAGTACTAAAAGATTTCTTTTATTACAGAAAGGAAGTGCTCAGCTTCAGGCAACACTTTATTCCAAGCTTAATTTGTATTTCAAGAGTTTCAGAGAATTAAAAGCTCCACGCGGGAAATGAAAATGAAACTTAGACTTGCGCCCCCTTGCCTCAAACAAGAATTTGATTTAGATAAAGGCAACGTTATGGGTGATCTGCAGTTCATGTAAATATTTGGGTTTTTTAAAAATCTGCCATTTCTGTGTTTTATTCCATGTGAGGTTTGCAGGGCAAAACTGGCTGGGGGTTCAGCCACTAGTTCTGCATGGGGGTATTTATCTGACAGAGACTGCTTGACTTTTTAAACTCTCCTCATTGTTCCAGTGCAGTCCCAGCTGTAATGTGGAATGCAGCACGAGCTTCCGGGAAGTGCTGGAACCCTGCTCCAACAAACGCCTGAATAGGAGGGAGAATCATCACTGGTGACTGAGGGCAGCTGAGCTCAGCTCAGCAATTCCTCAGTTCTTTTGTTTTCCTGGCCCACCCTGAGACGTGGTCTTGGCAATGGCTGCAGTGATAAAGGAAAGGAAAGGTGAAGCAGCTCCTGGAGCAGGAACTGCGGGAGGCTGTGTTTGTTTCTCTTTCTTGTTTGGTAATGAAATCTGTTGTTTCAGTGAATAAGCAAGCGGCAATGACATGCAGAATTGCACGTTCTAGTGAGACACTGACCTGCCAAGATTCCTTTCATTTATAACATATTCCAGAAAAAACTTTAGACCAGAAGCATCGTGTTACTGCTTAGAAAGCTCATCTTAAAACACGACAGTCCAGCATTTCTGAAACTGTGGTTTTACATCTTAGTGTAAGAGGTTGGTGTGATGATTATAATCAGAAGAGTTGGTTTGTTTATGTACTGTTGTAAAATTCAGTATTTTCCGTATTTTAGTTACTGCACTATATACTGCTTATAGTTGCAATATTTGGGCATTTTGTAGTAAGCTTGTGAAAGTTTATTTGATTTTTCTATTACTTTAGGATCTTTCATGTGAAAAATGGTACCTTTTATTTTTCTTTGCACCTTGACTTGAAAGGGGTAATTTTGGTGCTGCTGTTTTTACTGATGATTCATTTGAGTTAGAATTCATTTCAATTGATGGATGTACTTTGTAGATGGTGAATAAAGTCTTTTATTTATGTGAGTAGAGATGCTTTCACGGCACAAGAAAATTTATGGCTATGTGTACTAGCTGCCTACTTGCTCCTAGTAATACACTTACTGCTTACATATTTCTGGTAATTAAGAACACAAAATCATGCAGGAAGGACATTATTACTACATGAAATACACTGAGTGATTTAATAAGTACTGCACATGTCAGGCCTTAATTGCACAGCTGATTAGAGCTCTGGATGGAGAGTGAAATGGGCACTTTTCCTTAGAGACTGTTTAGTGCATTCCTTTTGTATTAATGAAAAGCATCGGGTCTTTGAAGTGTGTGCACTGAAAAGATGGCAGAACTTAACCAGAACAACTAATGAAACTGATCAAACAGCAGATTTTTATTTCTTTTAAATAAAGATAAAGAAGATATCAAAGAAGAAGTTAATGGTTCCAGAAAGGAAAACTGCCCTGTGAATGTTTTCATGTTTGAGTGCACATTCAGAGCTGGATCCAGCCGCACTGTAGATGGAGAGGCTGCTCAGTCCATGCAGCTGATCCCTTTATCTTGTGACCTGGAGTGTGTGACACAGCGGATAAGGGATTCATTCCCCTGTCCTGCATTCCATTTCAGTAAATCCTTCCATACACAGCACCTCATCCAAAGCACTTTT
>WEIU01005323.1:657308-672672 GCA_013389925.1 Aegithalos caudatus | reverse complement strand
TTTTTTTTTTTTTTTTTTGTCGGTTTTGAAGTTATTTAGGGAAAGCCCAGAAACAACGTACGCATAAAGGAGGATGCATCCTGCTGACATGTTCTTCCTTTTCCAGGAACTGACGTTCTCGTCACACTGAGTGACACACACAAGGGGTATTGAGTTTTTAATTATTGTGGAATAAAATAAAAAAGGGTAAGGGGGACTGCAATATTTGGGAATTTTGAGAGGAACTTCAGTTCCGGTCTCAGAAGCTGTTTCATTTTGCAATCAGACTGCTAATTAAAATATACAGTTTTAGAAAACTTTAGCTGAACAAAATTCTCATGGTTTCATGAAGCCACCCTTACTAATCTATTAATATTCTCTGAGTGTATAAACCAAACAGTGGATACAGCTGAATCACTGACATCGTTTATTTGAAGATTCCAAGTACTTTGCCAAACCCCTTCAAAATACAGCAAGGAAATTACAAGGCAAGGGACAGTCAGGAATCAGGTGGTGACGAGGAGAGCTGAAAGAAATTGAAAGGTGAAACTAAAGTGTTCATCACAGCCAAAGTGTTCCCTGCTAGAGATAGGAATGTTTATATGCAATAAATATCAGTTACAAGGTTAACAAAATTGCAGCTATTAAAGGTATTTATCTAGTTAGGATCAGAGGAAACTCTCAGGAGAATTTTGTGAGTGCAGATTAGTTGGATGAGTAGGTAGATGGCAGATGAAATTCAGTGCTGATGAGTGCAAACCCATGCATAGTGAAGGAAGTAATACGATCTGTGCAAAAGCTTTGCTGTGTTAGGAGTTAATTTGACAAATTTAGAATACTGAGCAGTGTTTTGGACAGCAGAGTTGGAGATCTCTGGTATAGTAAGCAACAGTTTGTGAAAAAAAGTAAAATCTAAGATTCCTTAAGGATAGAATTGTGGAAATAAAATGCATAAACAAATAGTTCCCCTGTTGTCTGGAAGCACAAGAAATCTGGGAGTGATTACTAGAATGACAATGTAGTGGAGATGTATAAATAAATAAATATGGATACATCTTTCTTCATCATGTGGAACCTGGTATATTTTTCTCTTGTAGAACACAAAAATCAGAAAACAAAAATTGGAAACCATGTTAAATGCTCAGAAAAGCTTTTTTTAGACAAGGAGTAGTAGTGGTTGTAAAATCCTGTGATGTTTGTAGGAGGAGAATAAATTCCTTCTTTTCACCAATAGATTATTGCCATTTTCATATAGAAAGCATTTGCAGTAGTTTAACAACTTGCAGGTTAATTAACAAAACCTTTTCAGTTCAGCAGTAGTAAATTTTTCCAAATCCTTTAATTCAGGTAAATGTGTTTTTGGAGAGAAATTCCTTATGTATGGGAATGACTTTTTTTGTATTTGCTGTACTTTGTAACAGCCTGTGAGATTATGTATTTGCAGTGAGGTACCTGTTTGTCACTCAGGCTGGAGCTGAACTTTGTGTTCATACACTGCCTCCTCAATCTCTTATTTAGTGTTCATCCTTCTGTTTTAGACTGGTGGTGGCCTCTTAATTTGTCACAGTTTATATTAGAGGAATTGTATCTGAGCATCTCAGATTATTAACAAATGTTCTTCCTGCTTAACGAGTAAAGCAGAAACACCTTTAAAAATTGCAGTGCTAATCAATTAATGGGGTGGTTTTGATTTAAATCATACCTATAAGTAAATCCTTTTTAATGCTAAATCTTGGTAGAGGCATGCAATTAAATTTGGGGTTCACAGTGAATTTTAGGAAACAGCAAGGCTCAGCAAATACATTGAATTCATTTCTGAGCAGCAGAAGAACTAGTTAAAAAAAGGTTTTCTGCCCAAGTGGATTCCTGCCAACAGGTATTTTCTGCTTGCCTTCTCAATTCTGAGAATGGTTGTTACTGAAAAATACACTGACTGCCATGGCTACTGCTTATCCTTCTGATTCAGGGTTCTCAATTGGCACCATTGCCAAAAAAGCAAAGCATTGCGAGGATGCACAATTCCTCTCTTGAGCTAGTTCTGAGATGCAGATATCTGTTACTGATGACTCTATGGCATTTTTATGGCATAGAATAATTAAGCATTGGTTTCTTTCTCAGAAATTTTCTTTTTTGGCACAGAAACTGGATTTACTGCTGTGTCTGTAGGAAATCAGTTTAGGATTAGTGTGACTCTGGATACATTAGATAAATACTAGTGACAGAGTTTTTGAGAATAATTTCATAATATTAAAAATAAATGTTGTTCATGTGTTTCTAGTGGATACAGGATTTCACCATTTGGATTTCTAAAAATATCCTAAATGGAAAGTTCATTTTTGGTGTGCATCTTGGTGACATTCTTACATAAAGGTATAACTAGTAAATTAAAAGTCTGGAAAAGCCATTGCTGCTTGATTTTGGCTGAAGGCTAACATCATGTCTGCCAACCTTTGTTTCTTAATATACTTTTTAAATCTAATTTTTGGTAATTAATTTTAATTATGGTAATATTTCTTCTATGTGTGTCTCCTCTAAAAAAGCTGTAGGAACTCAAAACCTTGGGCTCTGGGAATTGCTGGGAGTGTAGCTCTTGCACACCTAGCTTTAAGGATGGTCTTCACTGCTCAAATCCTTTTGTAATATAATGAGTAGATATGTAAGGAAAGGGAGACCACTTCAGTTTTACCACTAATGAATCTGGCAGTGTGTGATACACAAAAAAACCCATTTCATATAAAACTGGATGGAATTAAAAGATCATCCTAAAATATAGACCAAGCTGTTGTAGACCTTTCTGTTCTGAGGTTGAGGAAAGGAACAAGGAGAAACATCAGGGAATATTCAGTCAATCATCAGATGATTCTGTTAATTACAGAACACTATTGCTCTGTGAAGGGAAGTGGTGATTGCAAGATACTGTTGTACAAGATATTCTGGCTGTGAAAGAAGGGAGTTTGATAACTGGTGATATCTGTGTAGTTCTGGTCATTGGGTTGTTCCTTCAGTTCTATTCTCCTCACATTACCCTAGGAAACCCAGGATGCAGGTACCCTCCAAGGGGAGGTAACGAATAAGACTCTTTAAGTTCTCAAGCTTAATGAATCCCTCTGTTCAATGCTGTAAAACTGCTTTTGATAGCCCCAAAGTCAGGTTACTTTTCAGAGTGTCTTTTCTGCATTTCACAGCATGGGTTTAACGTCTGGAATACTGACATGGCTGGAAAGTGTTTTTGTCAAAAGGAAAGCCTGCTTATCCTGGATAAAAAACACAAAAGCAGTAGCAAGTGCAGAGATTTGCAGTTAGTGCTTAGTGCTCCCAGGGGTTTACCCAGCAGGTGTAGGGTATCACCTTCCCTTTCCAGGGGATGGGGACAGAGCTCTGGGAATGCCCCATCCCTTAGCTCAGCTTTTCAGTGTGCTACTGAGCTGTCTGACACTTCTGTCTCCTCTGAGCAGCTTCCTGTGCTCCTCATTAGATAGCTTCTCCTGCTTAGGTTGTCAGTAGTTTTCTGGAGAAGATACTGGTTCTGCCTCTGTGCCTAGAGCTGGATGTCCCTAAAACATCAATCCCTTTTAAGGTTGGTAATAAGTGTAGTAAGGGAAGTTTTTCTGCAGGGAGAGAGGAAGTTATGTCAGCGTGTTACTGTCTCAGAGGCTACAAGTTAAAAATGCAACAAACCAGAAATGCCTACCACCAGCAGCCAGAAAACCCTTAAAAATCCTCAAGAATTTTCCAAGCCTCACTAGGTATGGCATCAGTAGGAGAATTTAAGGGTGTATATGCAGTGCATGTGCCATAACAGGAATTCATATGGACAGATATGTGTGAAATATGTTGGGCAGTACAAAAGCATTGGTAAGTGATGGGTGGCAGGTTAGCTCAGAATTTTGGTGTTGGTTAAATGCATTTGGCTAAGAGTGTACAGGGAGCTGTGTTTGTGTGATAAAGAACTTCTTTGGCTTATAAAGCTGAATTCAATCTATATATGCTTGTGTGTGTTCAAGTCATGCAGAAATGATCAGCCTCTCTGACTTGCCACCTGTTTTGAGTTAGAAGAAATCTAAGTTGTCTGAAGGCACATATTTTCAGGCCTCATTTTCTTTGGCAAAAATGCAGGCAGGAGATGCATGTTCTTCTGTTGTAAAAATACTGTCTGGTTACATTTAGGCATTTTCTTAAATTCTTGTATACACTGTATTTAACTACATAGCAAAACTTCAGTTTTCTAAAAGATTAAATACTTTCCTCTGCAGAGCTGGATAATGTCTCTATGCTCTTGTGAATGTCTGAATTTCAGTTCTGTCATCTAGAGCACTGATTTGTGAATCATGTTCAAATGAGATATCACAATGTAGCTTGACAAATTTAGGATATGAGAATACATCTGTGTGTGTAATTTTGCATATTCAATGTGCCTCTTTAATGCACGCTGTTATCAAGCTTTATTAATGCCAATATTTTTAAACATTATAATTATATTTTTAAAAACCCAGTCCTTCTTTCTGTCTTGTATCAGTTTCAGGCAAGAGTGACTGCTACTAAAAATGCTCTGCTAATTAAAAATTACTTCTCTCTTTAAACGCTTCCAGTGCTTTATCTTGTATGGATTGGTGATTTGCACTGAGGTGGTCATATTAACATTTACATGCCAGTAGCATATTTTTAGCACATATATTGCTTGGAGGATTAAGTGCTCCTTATATCATGGAGCTCTTCATAAAACAAACAAACAAACAAACTTCAAGGTTTGGAATGTAGTCTGTAGTATCACGTTGCCTATTTGTGTCTGTACTGCTTATGCAACTGCTTATGCATTGTGCTTTTTTAGTCAGAGGAATGTATGGTGGTTAATTTAAACTTTTGTTTTCAATTTATTTGTTTTATAAGTCTAACCCAATTATTTGTCCTTTTGAAAGAGGAGAAACTAAAGATACATACACAAAAATTAGAACTATGCTTTTAAAAGTCAGACATTTATGTCCGTGGCAGAACCTACTAAAAATTTAATATATTGTATTATCCCATATGTCTCTGTTTTTCATGCTGAAAAGTCTCCCTGTTGCCTAGAGAAAGATATATGTTGTGTCCATCATCAAAAACTGTGTCCATCACATCAAAAACTGTGAAAAGCAGTGTCTGGAGAAGGCAGACTGCAGCACAATCAAGTTTGCAGATGATGCAAACCTGAGGAGTGCAGTTGAATGCAGAGATGTCGTTCAGATCAACCTGGACAGGCTGAAGGAATATACTGACAGGAACCCCAGGAAATTCAGCAGACATTTTTCTATGGGTCACCTCTGTAAGTTTATAGAGCCAAATGAAGTCACCATTCATGTCCAAGACCTCTCAGTGTTATACTCTGACACCTGGTTCAGTTACCAATTCCATGATAAGGCTTTTGGAGCAGCTCATCTTAGTTTCTTTGTTTTGGAAACCTATAAAAGTGTTGTGCTGAGTTGCTGTCCTTTTTCAGAACAGTCACACTTCACTGATCAGCAGCTCCCAGAGTGTGGCCCAACAGCTGAAGGTGCCAAACCCTTTGGCTTCCCTGAGCTTTCCATTGAATGGCATCAAGATGAGCATGGCTGCATCCACAATGCCCTGAGCAGCAGGTGAGGGAGGGGATTCTGCCCCTCTACCCCACTGCTGTGAGACCCCCCTGCACTGCTGCATCCAGCCCTTTTCCCCAGCACAGGAAGGACATGGGGCTGTTGGAGACAGTCCAGAGGAGGCCATGAAGAGCTCATGAAAATGATCACAGGGCTGGAGCACTTCTATGAGGAAAGGCTGAGAGAATTGTGTTTGTTCAGCCTGGAGAAGAGAAGGCTTTGGGTTGGCCTGATTGTGGCCTTCCAGTACCTGAAGGGTACAAGAGAGATGGAGAGAGACTTCTTACAAGGACAGGTAGTGACAGGACGAGGGGGAATGGCTTCCAACTGAATGAGGGTAGGTTTAGATCAGATATTTGGAAACAATTGTTCTTGTGGGGGTGGTGAGGCACTAACACAGGTCGCCCAGAGAAACTTCCAGGGAAGGCTGATCCATCCCTGGAAGTGTTCAAAGCCAGGTTGGATGGGGCTCTGAGCCACTTGGTCTAGAGGAAGGAAACGCTTTGGAAGGGCTTTCCACCTAGATGATCTTTAGATGATCTAGATCTTGATGACCCTTCTAACCAAAACTATTCTATTTTCCTATAAAAATTTATAAGCTATTGGCCGGTAGGTGTGCCGTGTCCCTGTATAATTCTTCATAGAGACCCAAATTCACCTTTTCCTCTCTTGGGTCTGAGCTTATTCTTTCACTTCAGTAGCTGGAGAACCAGTGACCAGCATGCCTGGTGTTGCATGTTTCATCACTGATAGAAGCCCCTGTTAATGCTAGTAAGTAGAGTTGCCTGTAGCTGTAAATGATTCCCATTAAACAGAAGGGCTTTTCTATCTGTTGGGTCTGACTGACTAAAAATAACTGTCTGATATGCCAAATTTATAGTGGCGGTGTAATTTTTGAATTTATAATACACTTCTGTTGGTCCCAAAAAAAGGAAATTAATTTTTTATCTAGATATTCTGACCTTGAAAGTTGCGGAATGTAGTAAAGATTACAGCAAGATTATGACATTCTTAGTCAGGATAAATATGCACCATGATGGTTTTATGCTTTAGTAAAGTCTGCTAAACCTTCAGCAGCGCATTGACAACCATCCAGAGTGAATTTTCATTACACTTATCCAAACAATTTTTATAATCTTAGCAAGCATACTCCATCTTGAGGTTTATTTAGATGAATAATGTTTCAGCTTTAGCTGATCAAGATAACTGCTTGGGAAAAAATAGCTCTTTATGTGGAAAGATTGCTGTCCTTTTCACTGTTTGTCTCTGTATTTGCTGGTACTGGACTCAATAAAAATAATTTTCTTCACCACTCCTCACAGGGTAGGTGTGTGTTTCAGAGACCTGCAAATCCAGCTCCCACTGATCGTGGAGCCAGTTCTAAGAATGCGTGTCCTTCCAGCTCAGGGGAAATTCCAGAGCAAACTGGATAATCTCTCTGTTGTCTCTTCAACTCTTCTAGCTGTTTGGTGCTTTCTAAATTTTAACAGGAAACTTCCCCATTGCTGCCAGTTTTCCAGGATTCATCTGCGTGCAGCATGGAAGGCCTTTTACTGGAGAACATGGATTTAGCCTCTCTGGCAGCCTCTAAACTATGTATGGTTATGGAGATTATTTTTCTATAGGCATTTTCTCAGTTTTAAAAGACAAGCATATTCTTGGGAAGGCTGTTGTTTCCAGGACCTGTGCCTAGAGGACTTTGCTGTGGTATGTCGATGATCCCTTGGAAAGATGGGAGGTGGTAGAGCTGGATGATTTTGGCAAATTGGACTATGTTGGAATGGTTCTTCTTCCAGGATGGTTTACTGTCCTCTGTTCTCTATCAGAGATTGGTGTTGTGACAGGGAGAGTGTTTGTTCCTGAGGTCACTTCTGTTTAGGACTCCAGGTATTAGGATATTCCTGCCCTTGTGTGATCTTGGAGAGCTGCCTGTGTGCCTGCTGGGTCTCCAGGAGCTCTCTTGTCAGCTTTAGTGCTGCACGGGGCTGTTAGCATTGCCAAAGATAGATGGCTTTCCAAAATTGTAATTTGAACACTGAACAGGAGTCAGGTAGTGAAATGGTAGATTTGAACTCTGCTGGGGACCTGAAAAATAAGGCATGCCAGTTTTATTCTGCATTCCATAAGAAGAATCTGGTAAAGGAGCCTGATTTGCATCTCCAGAGACATTGTCCTGTTTACACTTCATTCACAATAGAAGAGATTTTAATTCCTGTACTGTGAGTGAAGGACCTTGCTGAGAAGCTGGGATTCTTTCTCTTTGTGTTCTTATATCCATGTTTTATTTCTTAGAGTTTTATGCCACAGCATCACTGCTTTGCAGAGCTCTGGTGATTGGCGGTACGTTTTCTGTAGGAACAGAATTGTATCTGCCAGAGAAAAGCAATTTAGGACAAGCACAAAAGGATTCAATACAATTGGTGTGGAAGGTTCCATATGATAAGCATTTTGCAAAAGGGAAATCAGTAATTAAAAATACAGCTGTTAAAAACAGATTTATATTCAGTGAAACTTGATAACCCTACCTAAGATTTATAAAAAAGATACATATCTCTCTATTTGCATACCAATTTCCTGTTATGGCAAGACCTTGGATGTACTTCCTAGGAAAGCAGAGTAAAAATGCTTTCCTGGGCTGCACAGGTGCCCTGGCATGGACAGTCATATCCCTACACAGAGCTGTCCAGGCTTTGAGCTTTGAGTTAGTCATTAACTGCACCCTTGATGCTGTTCCTGTGAAGTGGTCACTGTCCAGCTTCCATGTTAGCCTGCTTTAGGAAGCAGTTCCACCCCTTTCTGCCTTTGTGAAGGGGAAGTGATGCTGGCCCCGGGCTGATTGTGCCTCGAATCCGTTGGGAAGTCTGCGTGTTGTGTTTCTAAATCTGGAGCAGTGGCACGTGCAGCATAGAAACTATTGCAGCAGTTTCTGCACTGTCAGCTGCAGCCTCCCTGGGTTTGTTAGGTTCAGATGTGAGCTCAGTCCCTGGGAGACTATTCCCACAACATTCACTTTCCAATGCTCAGACTCAGGCAAGCTGTCTAGAACTGGGGTCACTCTTAAGTGAAATTAGTAAGTTCCACCCTGGGGACGATATAAAAGTTCTACCCAAATGGCCATGGTGTTATTAGACATATTGATCTGTAGGAAATTTTGTTGGTTTATAACCTAACGGGTGAAAAACAGAAAATTTGAGTCTCTGAGTGAAGCTGAAGAAGGGTTGTTGTTTTGTTGGTTTGGTTTTTTTTCTCTTTTGTTTCTGGGCTTAGAAAGGAACGTAGTCGATTGAATTCACATCTGGTTGGCTGATTGTCTTCATGGAAAAACTCCAAATTCATTGTGAAGATTAGAGTAAGCGTTTATGGGTTTTCAGGATTTTGAATGGAATTTGAAGTATTGTGTTTTCAAGCAGTGGACAAATCAGTTTTCTCATAGGTATTTGTTCATGTTCTAATTTTGGCATTTCTTTGTCTATTTTCTAATTTTAAAAATTGTTTTATGCTTCATGTTGTGTCTTGGGATTTCATAATGTGTTTGCTCTTTTTGCAAAAATGCACACAAATTCATTGAAGTTCCTCATGACAAGAAGTTCTCATCTAAAAATTGTTGCCAAGTTAGTTGGAATCAACATATTTATCAAAACTAAGCTGCTTGTTAATGAGAGTGGAATTCGCAAATCATAAAAAATTGATGAGTGTGTTAATATGCACGATTTGCTTTAAAAGAGTACAAACACGCTTGCCTTATTTTCTTCATAATAATGGTTAACAAATGTATCTGAAAGAGGTCTCGTGAGCAAGATAAAGAAAAATTGGTTAGCCAGTGAAAAGTGCTTGCCAGCTGACAGTATCTTTTCTCTGAAGCTTTATCAATCACCACTTTTGCTTTTAAATTCATAAATTGCAAATTATATAGGTTTGGGAGGCTTTTTGTGCAAATTCCTCTGGAATTTTAATTGTCCAGCATTGCAAAACTTCAGAGTTTTCTGCAGATTTGGGCGGATGTTTCTGGCATATCTCTACATCTTTATTCATATCTATTTCCTATAAGTGTTCTGTTTTCCAAGAAGCTGAGATGCGGGAATCTCCTGGTAAATTCTTCTTGGTCTTCTTTGTTTGAAAACTGAAAATTTTCCTTGATTACAATTGTTTCAAAACATCACCTCACTTAGATTCCTGTGCTTTGTGTTTTAGATATTTGTTGTTTTAAAGTGTAAGACTATATAGAAGTTGTTGGCTTGTCCATGTATCTCTCTGCTTATACAGTAGCCAAAAATTGTGTTTGAACCTTGGTGCTTGTTTTTTTTTTTTTGGCAGACCAGTTAGGCTACATTATTTTATTTCAAAAACCAACCATTTGAGCCATCAGATTTATAAAATAAACCATAAGTATCTTTATAAAACAAAACAGTTGAGTGTTACGGATATACAAGAGTGGAATGTGGATATTACTAATGTACTTAATTACCCATTTTGGTAATTGTGGTGCAAATGGCAGCCACATAAAATGATCATGTGGTGATTTGTGAGGTTTTAATTGGTTGGTTGAAGATGATGTTTATTCTGGCTAAAGAATTACAGAATCACAGGATGGGGCAGGTTGGAAGGGACCACAGGGGTCATGTGGTGCAACCTCCTTGCTCAAGCAGGGTCATCCCAGAGTACATTGCACAGGATTGCATGCAGATGGTCCTGGAATATCTCCATGAGGGAGACTCCATAACCTCTCTGGGCAGCCTGTCCTAGTTCTTGGTCACTGCACAGTAAAGAAGTTCTTCCTCATGTTCAGGTGGAACTTCCTCGTGGATCAGTTTCTGCCCATTGCCTCTTGTCCTATTAAAGAGGGTAGATTTTAAAGATTAAAAAAAAACAACCCCTTTAGATTGGAAGTTCATTTTCTAAAGAGCCCTGACAACTTTCCAGCTTTTTCAAACTGTATTGACTTTGGGTTCAGCAGGAACTTGAATATTGTCAACAGCTTGTTGCAAAACATCTGTAGACCTGAAATCTAAAGACTTAACTGCAAGAAAAACTTTTTCTTCCACTGCCAACTGTTTTTGTGAGGAAGACTTGAGGAGGTTTAATTATTATAGTATTTCTGGAGATTTTCCTGTGACTCCATGCACATCATACAGTCGTTGTATTAATTTCTCTATAACTCTCTTTGGTTGGCCTTGTCAAAAGAGAAAAACCCTCATGAGACTTTTGTTGCAATTTCTTAATCTACAGACAGAGCTACCCCAAACAGTCACTCAGTGTGACTGAGCTTTCTGATTTAATTTTAATTTCCACCCTGTGTTGAGAAAGAACATTTTCAGACTTGTTTAGTCCTTTAAGTGGTTCAAATAGGAGGATACCAACAGAATGATGCTGTGCTGAATTGATGACCAAGTCCATGTTGTACAAATTCTTTGGTGTTGATCTGGTGTCCTTAAAATGTTGTCACATCAAGCTATCATAGCTGATGAAATGAACTTAAAATATCATCTTTTGAAATTTTTATTTTCATTTTGCTTAGAAACTCAAGCAGACATCAACACAATCCATTAATTTTGGTCATGTTTCCATATTTTTTTCCTCACTGTTCTGTGGGGATGTGAAGCTTTTATTCCAATAGAGGTAGAGAATCTATTTGCATTATATTACCATACAAAGAGGCTGTTGAGGTGTGACTAATGCTGTAACATTGTTCTAGAAATGGTTGTCATCACTTTGTCCTACAATTCTCTCTTTAGAAGGCCCTTTTTTTAGTGTGGATTTCCTCCTTCCCCCCTCATCCCCCTCCCCCCCCAAGATTTAGAAAGGTATCAGAAAGTCTTAACTTTGTATTGATTATAATGAATTTTTGCTTCAATACTCATGCTGAAGTAGTGAATCCCCTAGTGATGATCAGGAATGGGTAAGATCATTCAAGGTCCTGGGTAAATCTAGATCATTATTTCTTGCTGCAGCCTCTGATATGTTGAAGGCCATTGTGGAAGGGTCTAAAGTTACTTTCTTTTTTGTAAATTGTTGTTCCTGATGCAGGAACAGTTCCCTAGGGTTGCTGTACTCAAGGTTCATATCACAACATCTTTTTATTGAGATTTGACAATTTTAAGTCTGCAACAACAACTTTGCCAAATCTCAAATATATGTGACCCAAATTTTCTATACTACTAATATTGCGAATGAAAACATTCTAAAAAGAATGTCTGCTCAGCATTTCTGAGAACCTGGCCCTGTGTCTGTGGTGTCCAGTTGTAGCAATTATGAAATACCTGTAAGAAGTGTCTTCTCAGCATCACACAGAAAATTGGTGATGGGCACAGGGTAATGTGATGGTTCCCAAAGCAGCAGTTGATCACCTGCATGGCTGATCAAACACATGCACATCAAACACTCCCGTTGATTTCTTTTCTGTTTGTGATTGCCCACTTGTACTTGTTTTTTTCCTCCTTTCTTAGCAGCAATGAATCTCCTTTAGAGCGCTTGCATGCTTAGCACCGAAATTAAGAAACCACCTTTAAGTTTCAGCAGTGTCAACTCTCAGCAGGAACTTCCATGATGTAGAGGAAGCTCAGTGTATATTAAATGTCAGTGTTTTCTGTCCAAGTCCTTCACCTCTTATTTTATCAGATGCTGTGCACAGTTTTTCCCTGCACCTTCACTTTTCTGAAGCTTCTTTTGCATGCTTACAAGTACTTACAGGTGCTGAATTTGCAAGTAAAATTGGTTTGCTAGGCAACAAGGAATTGTCAAGTCATCTTTATATTGCATCTGAATTCCCCAATTTATATAAGATGTTTCTAGTAAAATCATTAGCAAGTGGATGGAGTCATTTGTTCAGGGAGTTGAGTAATTTTCCACTCCTAGCTTTGTATTATGGGGAAGTAGTGGTATCAGTTCATACCCTACTTTCTGGTGTTTGAAAGGTTTCCACATCGGTGTGGAAATATTGGATTTGAAACAGTTCCCTGGCTTTGTATGGCTTTCCAATGTGCTGAAAGATGCAAAGTATGTAGCTGAACATCATCTTGTCTCCTTAAGCTTGTTTTGAACTATAGTTGTGAAACATTAAAAAAAAAAGGTGGAAGGCATTTTATGATTCTGTAATGGTTTTAGAGAAGTGCAAGCCATTAGCGCAATTGAAAACAGTTCTTGTTGCATTTAACTAGTGCAATAGGTCGATGACACTTTGCATGCAAAGTTGATTAGTGAAAATGTTAAGTGAAAAGGGGAAGTATTTACAGTGCAACTTTTAAATGTAAACTGAAGATACATTTAATGTTACTTGAAGATTCATAGCATTTTAATCCTAAGAATATTAGCATCAAATCACAAAGTGCATCATTAAATCTGCATTTTGCTCATGAAATGTGTCTGGTAATTACACAGCTGTTAGCAAGTCATGGGGTTTATAGAAACAAGAATATCATCCAGGCTTTCTGTTTAGTATTTTTTTTTTTCCTTCTAGTAACTTGTTTTGCAAAATGTTGAGTTGCCAGCTGTCATTAATACTGAACACTTTTTTAAGGTTTGTACATAACTCACAGTATCAAAAGATGTATAATTTTATACATAATTTTCTCCCTTAGCTATAGAGTTTCTACTTCACTGTGGACAGAATGTAAGCTGTTAGAAACTTGGAAGAGTGCCAGTCAATGTAAAGATTCCCAATTGTTTTGTTTCATTTCTAATTTAAATCCTTTGAGAACCAAAGTAGCTACTTTTGCAAATTTCTCCTTTTCTACTCTACTATTATAAGCAAGACATTGTTCTTGATCTCTGTTTTCTTCTCTACTTTTTACTTTACCCTTCAAGCACAGCTTGATTTGCTGTCTTGGTGGCTGGTGCTGAGCAGTTGGAGTCAAAAGGAGAAAACGGGCAGTAGAATGATAGTTTTGAGGAATAAGTGGACTTCAAGAATATTAATATCAGAAGAGCAATTCTAGTTTTAATTGTAACCACGTTTATTGGCTATTGTGCTTTAAACATCACTGTGTCTGGGGATTTAAATTAAATCATGCAGAAATAGATGCATTTTAGTTTAGAGAAAGAAGACTTGGGGGTTTTTTTGTGTGTGTTGTAAGACACAAGCTGCTGACATTACACTGGAAGCTGTGAATACACCATAGAATATGCCACATTCTCAGTGCTGGAATGTTTTGGTAGGTTTTTACCACCAAGGAAATCAAAGAATTAAGGAAAAGCCTTTAACAATGGAAATTAAAGATGTTAGTGAAGATCTGACTCGTTTCACCCAAGAATATTAAGCAAGTGTTCTTAAAAATATAAAATCACTGAAGCATTTAGCTGAGCACAAATGCACCTTACGGAGTGCAGAGTCACCAGAGCAGTGGAAGAACGCCGGGATTGTTCGAATCCCATCCTGTCATTCCAGAAGTTGTAATCACTGTTATTACGGTCAGAGGGTGCGGTCAGCGCTCCAGGCACGAGGTCACGAGTCACTCGCGGCTGTGCCAGTTTTGTGGAGATGGGTTTGCAGATGTGTGCAGCTTCAGGCAGTTTAAATAGTACATAATTTTGTTATTAATGTGTCTTGGAAGGTCTGTGTCTTATAATCTACAACTGAAGAAGTACAAAATGTGATGATGTTGGTTGTTTATTGTTAAGATTTTGTGTTTAGGAGATTTTCTGGTTTTCTTTCTGCAGCATACCAATTTCACTTTTACAAGATGAGAATTCTATTAAGGAATTGCACATCTCTGAGACTCTTTGGGGTAGGATACTCAATATATGCAAAGAAACATCAAATAAATTTTACAGTAGTAGAGGGAAAAGATGACAATTCCCTCAGGACTGAGTTATGGTTACAGCATTGCTGTCACTTTGTGCTTTTGGGGGAATGTTTTTTGGAATGACAGCTTTCAGTGAGACAAAAGATTGAGATATGCCCATTTTAGGCACTCAAGACCTGTCCATGCAAAAGTAGGAGTGTTATCCAATTTGTTTGCCTGGAATTTCTTTCTCAGGTAATATTTTTCCAGCAGCTTTCCTCTGAAGTATGTTGTGTCCAGCTTTAAAACAGTTTTGAGAATCCTGAATTGAGGAAACGGTTTCAACAAAGACACATTAGTTGCTCTTCATAAATGGGATGCCACCAAAGTCTCTGATCAAAGTGAGCACTATTGAAACTCAAACTGAATTGAATTGGAAAAGGTAGTGAAGAGAGTTCTTGAGCTTTCCAAATGACTACAAAAGAAGAAAATTAAGAAAATTAAGACCTGCATCAAAAAATAGGTTATTCATAAGTATGAACAAGTGTAAGGGTTTGTGAAAGGGATAAGTAAATTCTTGGTTTAGTTTTTAACCTCTTAACATGGCTGTCCAAGAGATAATACAAGAAAGGGTTCTGCAATTGTAATTCTGCAATTGAATCAAAGTAAGTTGCTGAGCAGGATTTTTAAGGGGTTCAGTTCAAATTGTAGTGCTTTAGTTCCTCTTTATATAGAACTGATGTAATTATAAATGTAAAAGAAAGATATTTATTAGAGGTTTTAAAGGAAATGGTAAAAGATAAAGACATTTTAGTGTCAGAGGTAAGTGAAGAATGGGTCAGAAAGATGTGAGTCACAGGAGACAGGAAGAGTAGGTGGTCAACTATGGCAGAAAAGTACATTTTCTTGGATGCGGGTAGGAATACCAACTGAAAGACTGTGGATAATGACTCAAGTTTTGGTCTGCCACTCAGTCTGTAAACATGTTTATGTATCCAGTTCTTACTCTGAAGTGTTGATAGATCTTTGTACGTTGCTGATTTTTTTCTTTTTTTTTTT
>WEIU01005323.1:630205-657244 GCA_013389925.1 Aegithalos caudatus | reverse complement strand
TTTTTTGATTAAAGATAATGAAATAGATGACATGTCTTTGACCTTTCCCTTTTACCCTAGTGTTGCTTTTTATCTCACTGGTTTTGAACTGTAAAATACATGAATCAGTTGGTGCATGGAGGGCAGGGAATGTCAGTTCTGTGCCTGGCAGCGTGCAGGGGGCTGTTTCACAGCTTTGCTGTTCCGTGTGATGCTTGATGGCAACTCCTGTGGCTCAGAGGTGCTGCTTAGCTGTGGTTTACAAATGAAGAACACCAGTCTGTGAGCTCTCCCACAATCTACAGTTCCAGAAAATGTTGTCTAGATCTTGGCAAAACTGTTCTCTCTGTTCCCTCTGCCTCATTTTGTTCTGGTATTGTGGTATGTTTTTCTTTCCTGTATCCGGTGCTCATCCGCTTAAGTCACTTTTCTTGTGCTTCACTGTTTAATTAATTTTTTTTTTTTTTTTGTAGAAACTGACATTTGGAGGAATATTTTTAAAATGTATCAGTTGTTTCATGGTAATACTAAAGAAATATTTTCTGATTTCATTATGAGAAGCGATGAGAAGATAGTTCAGAATTTTGAAAATGCAGTAAATTGCTGTAGTTGCTCGGGGAAGGCTACAAACATTTTGAGTAGGCTGACTGTGTCAGCCAGTCTTTGCTGTAATGAATTCCTTTCCATATCTGCAGGGAACAGAAAGTAAAAACTAAGTCTTTAAAAATCACTGCACACTAATAAGTAAGTCAATGTACTTGTGTGGTTTTCTTTTGAAAAATCTCTCCCCAGGTGAAGGACTTTGCATTTCCTTTGTTGAACTCGATGAGAACTTCTTTAAATGTGAATTGATTCTGGTCACTTTTTAAACATCACCTCCTAAAGGGCAATGGAGCTGCAATTCCCAAGTAGCACAAGTCAAGGAGATGAGGCAGAAAACTGACTTGACTGAACAGGGATCTTCTCTTGGAAATAAGGCAGAAAAAGGGAGGTGTGTGCCGAATGGAAGCAAGGTCTGGTGACCTGGGAAGAACACAGTGGTGCTGCTTGCCACTGTAGGGAGAAAATCCTTGTGGCCAAAACTCAGGTGGAGGTTCTCTCCCCAGAGGGTGGTTGGGCACTGGAACAGCTCCCCAGGGCAGTGGTCACAGCACCAAGGCTGACAGAACTCATTAGGCATTTGGAGGGTACACTCAGGCACATGGTGTGACTCTTGGGGATGGCCAGGAGCTCAACTTGATGATCCTTTTGGGTCCCTTCCAGTTCAGCATATTCTATTATTCTATGACACATTCAAGAATTAAACTCAATTAAAAAGAAATTAACACATAGTTCTGGCTTTACATGGAGAATTCTTTTTGTTCTGGGTGAAATGTAGTTTGCAAAATGAAGTGCAGTGACTTTCTGACCACTTGCAGAAATGTGTAGGCCTGTGTTTATGACTTGAGCTCTACACCAGTGTTTTCAAGTTGCAGCAGCTGAGATTTTTAAGGACATTGTTAGTATTTTAAAGACCTGGGGGGTAGGGAGTACTCATTCGTGAAGAACAGTCTGTTGGTTTCTATTTTGGTGCAAATCTGTGCATAATCAAAAAATCATTCTGGCAATCTACTCTTGAGTTTATCTGTGTGGGCCAAAACCATTAGATAAAGTATCCACGGCCTGCTACACCTTCTTGTAAGGAAAAGAAGGAGTTTCTTAAGTCGCATGGTGTTGACCAGGAAAAATGGACATAGCAGGAAATTTTTGTAATGGTTTACAGGGTCCTTGAATCCCTAAATACTCTGAAAGATTTCTTTTCTTCTGTGCTGCTGGAGGTTGTGCGTAGGACACTGTTGTTTGCTGTTCAAGTGTCATAGGTCAACACATGTTTCCTGGTATGCGACTGTTGAAAGGGGAAGGGGGTTAGCTTGTTTTTTGGTTCTTTTTTTTTTCTAATGTAACCCATACACACATTGTCAAAGCTCATCTATTATTCTTTTAATGTTTGTCCAGTACCACATAGTTATTTTCAGATTTTCACTTAATTTGTTTGGAGTTTACGGCGAATACTTTTCATATTATTTTTCTTTCTTATGATCTGTTTCATATTTGGGAGACTTAGGAATGTAGGAAACATTGATGCACCAGGAAATGCTGCCTGCAGTAGGGTATTTCTGCTCATCTTGTATCATTTCTCCTGAGACAAATGAATGACTGTGCTAATATTTGTAGGCAGCTTTGCAGTCCTTGCTGCTCAGACAAGACCATCGTGTCCGAGATGTTGTCATCGTCGGCGCTTCCGCCGTGGTCGTCATCCTACCGACATCGGCTGTGTCTCGGAATTCCAGCCTTCCTGATAAACCAAATTTTAGTTTTGCTGTGGCCTGCTAGCTTGAATTTTAATGTTACTGTGAGTGTATTGCTAAGCTATATGTTATTACTTCTCTACTGAAATATTCTGGCATTTTCTGTTGTTTAAAGCAAAGGCTTCAAACCTTTTGTGGCATTGCAGGTGTCAGTGTTGAACTATTAATGCATTTTAGACCTTAGATTTCAGTCTGCTTTCAAACTAGACCATAGCAGCAGTAATTTGCTTGGCTGTGGGTAACTTCAGACAGTTTCAGTCTTCTAGAGATGGCTTTTACCAACACATTAATATTCTTTTAGATGAGGAGAAAAATAAAAGAGCCAAAAGTAGTTCAGTGTTTCACTGAACCAGTGTAGAATTTATTTTTAGTAGTTAAGAAAAATCCCAAACATTTTCAGGTGATTTTTATATTGCCTGTATCATGAAAGAATAAGTAGTCATTCTTTTAAAAGAACATGCTGTCCTTTTGGATAGCTGTATTGCACAAGTGATGTCCAAGGCAAAAGACTGGGGTTTTTTTTCTTGTTTTACTTTTTATTTTTCCTGCAGATGGCTTCCTCTTGGGTGTAATTTGGAATAAAATTCAGTACTGTTAAGTGCTTTGGCTCTTTATTTTATTCAAAGTATGTAAGACATTACAGATGCCTTGAAATATTTCTATTTCCTCTGTATGCTTATGGGACAATAGAAGGGAACCCCCCATGGTTGACTAGTGTTTCTATTTTTATATATAAGAGTACCACTAACATTTGATTAATTTGGGGAAGTAAACATGTTAGTTATTGATTTTTTTCAATGAGATTGTGATATTTACAATGTAATTTTCCATGTATTAATTCCTACTATTCAAGAGCCTCTTCTATTGTGTCATAATAATTTGGTAATAATTTGACATGTATAATAATAACAAAAATAATGTATTTTCTCCATCTCTTGTGCAATTTAGTTGCTAAAGATGTGGTTTCTGCTCCCTGTATTTTATGGGATGATCTATAATTGTTGATGTTCAGTAATATTTGGTTTCAAAGAGAACAGTAAGGGCAGCCCAGGTCCCTTTGGATATAAGGGACTGGAGAAAGCCCTTTCTGGGCATCCTGTCCCTGCATCTTTATGCGGCTGAAGTGCAGTGCTTATATTTTGTCTACACTTGTTTACCCACTTGGGACAGAGGGGAAAATGCATGGTTTTTCTGAACAGAGAAGCTACCAGGTTACATTTATCAATTCTCTTAACATGGTATTGTTTTAATTAATAACCAAAAAGTGGCATTTATAAGCAGTAAACCCTTTTGCAAGTATAATTTGCAAGTATAATTTGACCAATTAATTTGCATTAAATTATGGAGACAAGATAGAATTTCCTAATCCCTACCAATGCACTTGACAAATATTTATTCCCTTATATACAATCCTACTCAAAGCTTTCCAATAACTAAATTTTATGGTATGAAATGATATAATGTTTTGGATATGTTGCACTCAAGCAATGAAGTTTGCTTTCTTTTTAAAACATTTCAGTTTATTTTTAAATCTTTTCCCCCTTCTTTTTGGCTTCATGGAGGAGACCATATGTGATACATCAGCTTATTTAGTCTGACCAGCATCTATTAATTAGCACCACTGATTTGTGATACAGTGTCCAGCAATCCTAGTTATTCCAGCTAGTTTCAGTCCTGTCCAATTTGATAGTGTTCTTGAGATTAGGATGAAACCAGAGCATCTCCTGAGCTTAAGGGAATTGATTACACTGATGATGCTAACATGCCATATGCTACAAAGGAAAACAAACAAGGAAAATAAATCCCTGAATCCCTCTCAGCTTGATTTGGTCGAAAATTCCATCTCAGCCCTTGATTTGGCATGCAGTTTATAGTCACATAAGCAAGACAGGCCAGCCAGACTTCTCTCTAAGTACCTGCCAGCCCCATGAAGTGCTGGATGGCTGCCGCTGGCTCTCTTCCAAAAACTTGGATGTCCAATTAGGTATCCAGGTGGAAATGCTGTCTAAGTCTCACTATGCTTGAATGGCTGAAGCTCTGAAGTATGAGATCTGATTATGGCTGTACAATAATGTTAAGCTCTGAGTGTTATGAGCACGTTCAGCCCCTGAAAGTTCAAGAACAAAAGGTTTCATATGCAGATTTCCAGGTCCCACATCGGTCTGAACTGACCTGTGCCTACACACATGGACTAAATAATTTCTTCCAAAAACTGTTCAATTTTACTTGAAGGACTCCAGCTCCAGCTGAGGGGAGCACAATGCATACCCTGATAACCTGACTCTGTTTTCCATCCTCTTCACTGACTAGAGTATGAGATCTTATTTTGAGATTTGAATTTTTATGAGAATGAATTCTAAACACTTATCTAAAATCCTCTTACTACCAATCACCTTACCTACAAATAACCACTCTATGATGTTTTTCTCAACTCTCTGCAGTGAACTCCAAAAGCTGAGCTATCTGAAACTCATGGTATGACACTTGTTTTCCAGCCCAAGTGTTGGGGCTTTTTTTGTCTTACTTGGAAAACTCTCTTTTGTATTCTCTACACCATGTTCCAAAGTGATTTTTTTGGCAGTTCTGTGTCTGCCCAGTTAGGACACATGGGACAGGATGAGGCTTTTTAGCTGGGAGCAGGGTTGGGTATTAGATAATGCCTCTTCTGTAGAGGTGACTTCACTGATGTGTGTCTGGTAACAAGGATGGGTTATCTTTTCCAGTCCCTCAGCAGGCTTGTCTTTAATCTGTGGAATGTGTTTTAAAAATATATTTGCCACAAAGTAGCAAATCACTTCTAAGAAAGAAAAAGAAAAATGCATCCAGGTATACTTACATGGTTATGATTGTACTTATTAGCTGCATTGTATTGCTATTACCCTGCCCCCAAGAAAACATTTTAATGCCTTGTTTGTTACAGATACAAAATTCTGTTTGTATCCTGATTTTGGCTCTGATACAGCTTAAAAGTACCTTCTCTTAATTTACCTGGGGTGACTTGTGCTGAACTAGTCAGTAATTTCCAATGGACATTCTTTTTTACCCTCTTAAAGCATAAAAAATTATGTCTTTGTTGTCTGGGCCTCTGTGAATGCCTCCTTTTGGAATACTGAGTTTTGTGGTAACAAACTCCTCAGTTCTTTTCTGCTGCATGCTAGTTACTTGAGCCAGTTTGCTTGAAAATACTGACTTTTATCAGAGATGCTCACATTCTCTCTTCTAATTTTTTTTTTTATTCCAGTAACATCTTGTGACAGTAGTCTGCCCCCCATAAAAACTTGTGATGCTCTGTTTTAATTGCCATATGGTGGGGAACAGAGAACATGCAAGCTACAGTCCTGTGGTGATTGTGCAAAACTCCAGTTTAGCATGTCATCCAAACATGGAGTGCACTGGAAAGCTGCCAGGACGGAGGAAAAGTGGTTACCATGATTAGATAGGAACTTAGAAGAACAAACTTCCTCAGTGCCCAACCTCTCTCAGGCTTCATTCTGATGAGTTTTGGAATCCCATAGTGCAGAAACTGCTAAATTCAGCAAGCCTACCTGGAGGAAATAGTCTCTTGCTCCAAGTAGCTGTTTCCTGCCATGCCAGCTGTGCACATGGAAGCATCTGCAGTGGCACAAAGCCTTTTTGTTTACGTGGGGCTTTTGGCAGACACGCTCTCTTGCCACAGCCCTGAGAGATATCCTGTACTGCAGGCCAGCACTAATGCCCACTGGTTATATGACAATATATAATACAGCCCCCAGTGTTGTGGGAAGAGAGGACAAGTCTGTCTCATGTTGTTGATCCCAGTTTTCTGCACAGGAAGCTCAGTGGAAAGCACCAAACTTTTCAGCTGTCTTTCCATGCTACATATTTTACTGTGTTCCTAGTGAGAATGCTGACAGGAAATACATTCCATATTTTTCTTAATTAGCACTGTGGAAATGTAGAATTCAGTAGTAGCAGCCAGTGTACAGAACTTCATTGGTGGGATATGCTCTTACTGCAATCCAGTTGTTTGGCATTTTTTGTTTTAGCTCCCAGCCTAGTCTTTCATGTATATAAGATGTTTCTCTGTGAGATTTTTAGTCACACTGAATTTTCCTATGTTTATATACTTAGTCGTCTGTTTCCTTGTAGAAGCTCACACCTGCAAAAGGGGAAATCAATTGTGACCTTAAGTGGGAAACAATAATATGACTCATATAAGAAGTATTGTTAGATTCCCAAAATTAACAGACCAGCAATGTACTGCCCTTTCTATAGTTTCCTGTGTTTATTTTTAATTTAACTTCTCCTGGCTGAGTCAAGCCTTTGGTGCAGGGGAGGTGCTGTAGTTCTGTCTGTCCTTGGCATCTCTGTGGATCTGGGGCTGATGGTGAGCAGGCAGTGTCAGGTGTGGTGCTGCTGGGAATGGCTGCATGGGACAAGGTGGAGGTTTTAGGATGCTCTTCCTTCAGACCTTTCACCTCTGACATGGCTACGCGGCTTCTGCTGGGCTAGGCGAGTGCCAAAACTTTTAAACTTCCCCAGTTACATCATTAAGGGATATAGTTCAAAAATAAATTGGTTATCACTTTGCACTGAATACTTATTTTTTCAGTTTTAGGTATGCATTACCCTTTTTGTGGTTTGCTCTACAAATATACGTTCCTGTTGAATTTCTGCTATTTTAAGAGCAAATTGTGACCTATGATTAATTTGCCTGTTTCAAGACATCCTGTTCTGTATTCTGTCATCTTGAGGCTGTTGGCATCTCTCTTGAATCTCTTATGTCTATTTTACTGCAGCAGTCCCAGGCCTTTCAGTCCTTGGGCCTCTGTCAGGTCACATCAATGTTCTCTCCAGTGTACACTGCATTGCCACGTGCTTACACACACTGCCCCCAGCACCCACAAGCTTTTTAAATGAGTGTTGAGACTTGAATTCATCTCTGGCATATATATTCTAAGGAGTTACAAGATGATGCAGACAAAAATCCTGATCTGTATTAGCACACGGCTGCTTGTGCTTTTTTTATGATTGCTAGAGAGCAAGACTATCTCCAAATTCTAACCTATTGGTATTTAACAGTGTGGTTTAATATCTGATTGTGCAGGTGTGAGCAATAAAAATGAGATAATGAGGACTTTGTGTATTATGGTAGTATTTTATAGAACATTGACCTGAGTTATCTGGAGTTGTATTAATCATTAACATAAATCAAAATTTATGTTTGTGTAAATAGCTTACTGTGTGCCAGTTGTACTTGTTGAGTGATTTATATTAATTACCCTGCTATATTTTTTTTGGACATTCAACCCATGCAATAATTGCACATGCTGTATGTGTTTTAAAGCTAGTTTGTAGTTTATCTAGTAAGTGAGTTGGAAAGTCACTGAAGACTGGGAAACGTTTATGGCTGCTGTTGTAGTACAGTGCTACTACTGCCAAAAGAGAAACAGAAAGAAGGAAGGAGAGAGAGAGAAGAGGAGGAAAAAGAGTGCATTAGGCAAAGTTAATTTTTCATGCTTCACTGATAATTGTTCATAAAATGCTCAATTATGTTTCTAAATGGAATCTGTATTTCTAGGCTTGTCTACCTCAGATGACTACTCATCTTTTAAAAGGTCAGGGATCATTAAAAATAGGAATAAAACCAAACCCTGAAACAAAGAAAGCAAGGAAAAAAGCCTTTCCAAATAAACTGTTACTATAGTGTCATAATACATTTTCAAATCCACTCCTGAAAAATGATTGTTGAAAAGGTTAAGAGGGATGCAGATGCTTCTTTATCTACTTTGTGATGAAAATTAAAATACAAGCATTTAATACAAGGGATCAGTTTCTTTGACAGTGTTGTCCTTCTGTAGTCCTTCTTTAAGTATTCTAAATATCAGAAATTTTCCTTCTGTACTGTCTTTTTGTCTATAACAAAACACAATGCAGCTCTTGAACTGTATTCTTCTGTATTCACTAACCTGTGACTGAAGTATAAATTGCTAAAGTCAGGTCTTACTTGGATTTATTCCTGTGTTGTAATTGTCTTCTCTGCTTTCGTGTTGAACAATAATTTCCAGACTTCTCTTATTCCTTTGACCAGTGGTACCATTGGCAGCAATTACTGCTGAACAGCAGGGATTGCTTTGTAAAAGAAATTCTGAAGGCAGGCCCTGTGTTCCTGAATTTCAGTTGCAAGACCCAAGTTTAAATTTATGACTTCTTAACTCCTTGATGAAGTTTAAAAGGTATGTTTAAAAAAATATACCTAAAATTCTCTGGTGTAAAGTATGTGCCTCAGACACCAAATGTATGGATTTTTGGGTTGCCATACTGATGTACCTCTGAGAATTCCTGGTTGTTGCTCACAGCTGTCCTGCTCACTTTACCTGAGGTAGCCCAGGGCACAGTGTTGGGTTTTACTGTGGGTGGGTGTCGTAAGAAAAGATTCTGGGTCCAAGAGTCTCAGAATTTTTAAATTTCCATAGAATTATATTGATAGCATTTGGCTAAAACCAGCAGGTTTTAGGTTTGTTTAAATAGGTTAAAAAAAAATTATTTGCACAAGCACACCAATTCCACATTTTTACAAAATTTAATTAGAACAGAGATGCTGGAAGTTCATTTTGTGAAGAAAACCCCATTCAATGCCATTATTAATCCTGTACTATTTCTGAAATAAAGGCATTAGCTCGCAGTACTTACAGATCACCATTTCTCTAGTCTAGCCTGTTTTTTTTCAGAAATGGTCAGAAGAGTATTTGACAGATTTTTGTTGTTGTTGTTGTTGTTGTTGTTACTGTTTTAAATAAGCCACTGGAATGGCGATACTAAGTGTTCTGAAAACACAAGAAGAAACTGTTTTCCCAGTGGGTGTAGTTTTCTTTCTGAAAGCCAGTTCTGGATGATTTTTTTTTTCAGAAGATAAAACTAGGAGTACAATTGCTGCACAAATGCTTTTTATATATTTGAGTTTTCATTATAGCAGCTCATTGAGGAAGGGTGTTTAAAATTACACAATGTTATGAGGTTTTAAAAAGGCAAAGCAATGAACTTGAAACTGATTTTCTTTTTCAATTGCATGTGTAGATGTGCACCCAGGATTATGTATTTACTGGTGTGTAGGGGAAGTTAAGCTTGATGAATTTCAGAAAAAGACTCCTCTGTCTTTGACTCTGGAGGATGAGTTTACTGGTTTTAACTGAGATGTTCCCACATATTTTAAGATTTCTTGCTTTGTGGAACTTTGCTGCAGGGTCTGTGTGACAAGCTTGAGCATCTGGTTGTTGAGGATGACTTTAATCTGCAGCTCCAATTAGAGAATACCTCATCTGTCACTTGTGCAGGATTAGTGCCATTGAGAGATCTTTCAGCAACTTTCAGCCTTAGGAAGCTCAAGAATGTGGTTGAGGATCTTTCCTCTGAGGAGAAGTGTTTGTTAGTGTCTGTTTTTACATGGCTTTAAGCCTTTGAGTGAGGAGCTGAGGTGGAAATGACCTCAGTACCTGGCCAGCCAAAGAGGGAAGGATTATTCACCTATAAAATATATAATACACAGGCAGCACAGTTCACAGGTGCCACAAGGTGATTATGTAAAGGTTCCTCGTGGAGAAGGCTGCATTTAAGTTCATTCCAAGGTAGACATTTTTTAAAAGGCCATTATTTTTCTATTTCTTTAGAGCTTTAGGATTAAAAGCTATTGTTTTCTTTGTGAGTGAGTTTAATTGTTTGCAGTTGATCACCAGAATATTCTGCAACACTGGAAACGGGCTTTTACCTGAAAATAATTTGGAGTGTACTTTAAGTGCTCTGGTTTTATCTGAGACCAGGATAAGGATAAATACATGGTTTCTTAGATACAAGATATTGAAAGGCAAAAAGCTGTTACAAAATTCAGTCTATATTTTGTGTTCTGTTTACATCCAGAGATATCCAAAACTCCAAGTGTTTCTTCATATTTACAGCTTCATAACATTGCTTTTTTTATCATGCCAGTGAACATGGTAATTGTTTTGTTTTAAGTAGAGGTATGCATCTGAGAAAGAAAATTCCCTTTGCCAAAATTCCATACATAAGTGAATGGAGAAATGGTGAAATACTCAGCAGCTGGTGCTAGGTCATGCAAGTCCAGATGGAACAAACTTCCTTCACATAATGTCCAGAACACGGTTCTTTATTTTTAGGGAGGTTTGCAGGAAAGATGATGATGACACATGTTAAAAACAAAGCACAGTTACTTGAATAGTAGGAGCCTACAGAAGCAGGCTTAATAAAATGAGTCGTTGTGCCCAGAGTGATTTAAGGGAGAATTCAATGTTTGGTGAAAGAGTTGAATTAGAAAGGAAAGTGGATATATCTGTCAGATGTTTTAAATTGTAAAATCATTTTGGGATCTTTTAAATTAAGTCCTGTCAATGGAGTTCAAGTGTTTTCTATTTTATGTGCATCCTAGGTAGCTTTGGATTTTGTTTGACAAGGAACAAGCGTGCAAATGTATTTTGAAGAAAAAACCCAGTGTGAGAATATATTTTAAATATAGTTATTCAAGTGCAGGATTCTGCAATGGAATGTCACAGACCTTGTCTACTGTTCTGTGTAAACCCTTGACAAAATGCTTTCAAAGGATGACTTGCAAAGAATGTTTCCTGTTGTAAACTTTCTGAACGAGCTTTTTCCCTTTCTGCTTTGATTGTGCCATCAGAGGTGGTGGATTTCTGATGGAAAGCTGACCAGATCATTGATACAGAAAACAATGTAAAGTGCAGAGAGAGCAGTCTGTGGCTACACAGACCCAGCTAGAATACTGGTTTGAGTTTTTGTTGTGGACTTGGTTGTGCTCAAGCCCAGAAGAAAATGATTCATTTCTAATGTGCAGTTCAGGAACTGGGTCATTTCTGATCAAATTTCTGAGGTAAGGATATTGTAGTTTTGCCATGGTAAGGATACAAAGGACTAAAATTTTTCTTTGATGAAACTTGAACACTTTATAATTACTATTTGTTACCCTGATAATATTTAATCTTCATATTCACAGTTAACAACAAGCCTTCTTTCTATCAATTCTAAATCCTCCATTTTTTAATATAAATTGTGACAATTTCAACATTTTCTTCAATTTTTCAACAGACTTTAAAGTGCTCCTTGGGGAAGTTGTCATGGCCTCAAACCACTGGGTGTTCAAGCCCACCTTTGGATAACTCCAGCATCTCAATGTCCTTTTTCAAGTGAGGGCACTCTGGAGGATCTACTCCACGACCTGTCCCTTCACATTCAGGATGTCCTAGGATGTTGGGCACCAAAGCTGTATACAGTGCATAGAATACAGTATATCTAGGGGCTATACAAAAGATTTATTTTAATAGGGACAAGGCAGGTGGTAGCAGTACAGCTATGGCTCTAGGTTAGAGAGAGGGAACAAATCTATGAATCAAACAAAGATGATGTGTTTAGCTTGTAAAAATCAGAAGAAATGTCACTACTAAACATTGATTATTCGTGTCTAGACTTTAGCAAGAATGCTTGAGGTGATGTCATACAAATTTTTTGAAGGTAACAACCCCAGTTACAGTGGTTTAAAATGCCATGCGTCATTTTTAAATCTGTCCGGTTTCTTGTTTAGTCTGAAAGCATTTGTGGGAATAATTAAGAGAAAGTTCTTTGCTTCAGTGTTTCGAAGCTTTATTTTCAAACAATGCACACAGTGTAATTTCAGCACCTGCAGTGTAAGATGCGTTGCATGTTCTTCAGTGCAATTTCTGCATATCTGCAGCAAATTTTAGAAGGCGATGAATTGTAACATGGAGTCTGTGTGAAGCACTCACCCAACATTAGGGGCTTATTCTTATAAATTATAAGTTGGACAATCTGCTTCGTTCTTATTTTCACTGTCTTTCGTAGAAGTTGTAGTCTGCTTCCAAGAATTCCGGCAAATAAGTGAAACAATATGGAAGCGTGTTGGTTCTTAAACTTCTGGGGTTTTTCTTGTTTACTAAAGGAGCCACATGACCTTTGGATTATATTCACAGTTGTGCTTTTGTCTGTTTTGGTAAAGCATCTGGTTGGGTAAGGAAACATTTTCCTGTTCTTAGTAGCCAGAGAGTGCTGGTAATCATACTGGGGGGTAACTTGTATTTATACTAATTTGGAAAGTTCTTCTCAGCATTGCTTGCATTTCAAATATTGCGTTAATATTTATTACCTTATTTTAATGAAACTGAGAATCAGTCATTGTTTAATCTCTTGGAGGAGCCTGTTGTCTTTATCCTCAATCTCTTTATTTACAAATTCCTTCTACTTTATTTGAAAACAGACTCTGTGTAGCCAGTGGATGTACTCTACTTCAGCTGTTTTCCTCAGCAATCACTAATTGTTGTGTTCTAATAAAATAGTTAAGTGTAGAAAGCATGTTTTATACACAAGATCACTTTGAAATTGGGGAACATTCTCACTTGTGTCATAAGTAGGTTTTAGACATGCATAGATTGAGAGATTGCTATTGACAGCAGCCTGCCCAGATCCCAAGTCTCCTCTGGTAGTTAAAAGTTGAGCTGTTGGGCTTCCCTTTGCATTTCCCAGTTTACAGGGTAGATGTTGGTATGGATTTTATGCAGACCTTAAGAAGCCTGAGCTGCATGAACAGCCTTAATTTGACCTACCTTGTACGAATAATTTGGTTTTAATGGCATATCATGGAAAGGTTTTATTTATTATTAGGCTCTTGCTGCATTCTTTGCATTTTGGCTCTTATTTGTTGAGCAAAGAGCAAGTCACAGTTTTAGGGGTTATCTTGTTAGGCTGTGAATTCCAGGCTTCATTTATTACACAGGCATCCCTCAAACTCTGCCATTCAATGAGAACTCAGTGATTTTTTACTGTTAAACTTTTAAATGATGTTTTTGTTATAATGTCTGTATATATTGACCATATTACATTATCTTTATAGCAGTCCTGCAAGATTAATAGCAGTATCTTCTTATTTTTAACTGACATGGGATGAAAAACAAAAGGAGATTAGGCCAGTTTAATCAAAATCATGGGCTAATACTGGATGCTTAACTTGGAATGACGAGGATGTCTTTTCACAGAGTATTTTTTGATGTTCAGAGCAGTTATTCTCAGATGTAGAAGGGAGTGCTTAGCACTTCTAAGCATACAGCCTCACAAGTGTTAAGCTGACTATCTAGAATTTGAAGAATGTAACATGAGAAAACTTTGGTTTTGAAGATTTTCCCAGGATCATAAAAGAAACTGTATATCAGAGGCAGAATTTTAACTGCTGTTCACCTAAGACTACCCAGGTTTTATTGTAGGGGTTCTAAAGATGGTTCTGTAGAAAATGTTTGTTTACAACTTACTCTTTGTGCTCTTTCAGTCTTTAACATCTGTCTAGAGGAATGAAGCAATTCTGGAAACTTGAGATTTTGACCTATCTGTTTGGTTCCTTTGGTATCTGCATTGTTTAACAATTCTAGGAATTTATTGTGGGTTTTTATCGTTATTTCTCTTAATACATACAGGGGTTATTGCTTTGTTTGTCTAAATTCTAAGTTTATAATTTTGCTACTAAAATTTTACTTGTGATTTTTTTGTGTGACTTTAGCCTTCAGTAAAAGAAAGGAGGGGTACAGTATTCCATAAAGGCCATCTGAGGTATCCTCAGCAAACTGATCCCTGAATTTCAGCACGCTCTTGCATTAGAGTATTCATCTAAAAAGGAAAAAAAGCCTCAACATTTCCACTTTGCTGTTGAGCTGTACTTCTCTGTTTGTTCATGCTGCTTGGGCATGTAAAATTTCAAAAGTTTACAATGAAGTTTACAGAAGTAATCAATAAATAGGTGAAAAATATTGTTCAGTAATATCCCTTTTGGAGTGAGTTTTGAATAATTTTGCAAGTAGGTGCAAATGATATGTATCTGTGTTTGGTTAGATAAATTATTGGTGAAATAAGTAAAGAAGTTAAAAATTTAGAGATGTTTTAAGACACAAGACTTTTAACTTCAGGTTCTAACCTTTTGTCCAAATGAAATCTGCTTCATATGTCAATTTATTCCTGTTATTTCATGTTCAACACTGCAAAGATGCTCTTGAATACTGACTGTATTTAAAAGAATACATTTTCTTTTCACGGTGTTTATTCTCTCCCTTGATGTTTATAGAGCTAAATTTATCTCAGACTTACCAAGTTCAAGACATTGGATTTTCCCCATTTTCTTCAAATTTTGCAACCCTGCATATGTTCACTTTAAACAAATTGATCCTTGATAATGTCAGAATTTTTTTTCATGTTTGTGAAGCAGTTGGTGTCACTGCATACCTTGTCTGTCTGTTTGCTCCCTCAGTTTTGCCAGCCTGGAGGATGGCAGCTCTCAAAGGAGAGGAAACAGCCAACGTTCTTCGTGGTGGTTTTGACTGACATCGACTCAGAGAGGCACTACTGCTCCTGCCTGACTTTCTATGAAGCAGAGATTAACCTGCAGGTAAGAGATTGACAGTGAGAAACAAAAAGGCACGAAGAAGTGCCTAAAATGATGGATCAATGTCATAGAGGACAGCTTGAGAAAATATTTTGCTGTTCCTGCTCAGGGTGCATTTTTCTGGCCTGCAGAAATCCATGTATTTTTGCAAAAGGTGAGCTTGATGACTTTTTTTGTGTGTTTGGAGTTTTCATCTGCTTTGAAACAAACAAACAAACAAAGAACCCAGTCAAAGAGATGTCATAGAATTCCTTTTTCTCCACCACATTTTTCTTTTCAAGTGGGATAAGCAATATGGTGTTCCTTTCATTTCCTTTGGTGTTTGACATAGGATGGATGAGTCTGAGCCTTGTTCTAGGAAAAGGTTTATTAACTTCTGCTCCCTCTGCTGGCCTGCTCCATCAGAACAAAAGTGCACAAGGATGCTGTAGGGTATATCCATAATTCTGTAAGTGCATTTATTGGCAAGATTTTAAAAATTGATGAAATAATTATTCAGTTTTAGTTGGGTCAGATTTGAGGTGTCAGCTACTTGGCACTGTTTGTTTTTAAACATGTATTTAATTATTTTTTGGCAACCTCAGTCTTTCAAAAATAGGCATTTCCCATTTGATGTAAAGTGCTTCACAGAATATCTGCTGTGACTTAATGCATGAAATCTTTAGAATTTAGAACCTAGGGAAAACTTAATCCAATCTGTAATTGCAGACTGCTATTGTTATGTTTTGAAATATCTTCTTTCTTACATGAAAATTAAAAAAATAAGTAAAACCTTGGCACTAAGTATAATGGAATTAGTTAAGATTAAATAAATAGCTGAGTAAAGTAATTTCTTGTTCTTTTACAGTGAAGAACTGTATCATTATTGATTATTTTAAGAAAATGGTTTTTAATAATCCAGGAGTACTCTGTTCATTTAATACCAGAGTTGAAAGGTTACCCTGTTTGTAGAAAAATTGAAAGATGTGTTGTAGTAATAATAATAATAATGGTGTGTTTTTTCTGGGCACAGTTGGAAACCAGAGAATAATAGTTATTCTCATTTCATTAGTGCTGCAGTTTAGTAGGATGTTTTTGTGGTCTTTTAGAAGGATTTGAAAGCAGAAATGTACCCCAATATTAGATGTATTTTAGTCTTAAAGTAGATCAACTGACACATTCCTCTTAAAAACTTAATGTCTGTCATATTTCCTTTATTTTATAAGTAGAGAGTGAAATATTCTATTGTAATTCTTTCCGAGCTGATAAAAATTTACAATGACTGAGTCTTCCTCCAATCTATGTATTTCATAACATAAACTAAATTTAGCAAACTTGTTATTTACCCTGTGGTTTCTAGCAGCTGCTTTTGATTCCCTATCCACATCTTTGAAGTAATGCTCATCACAAAATATCCAGTATTAACTAAAAAGATATTTTTTCTTATATTGCCTAAGTATTAATACAAAATAACCCGAAGTAAAAAACAATAAAAAAACTGAGTATAGCAGGATGTTGGTTCTCATAATGCCATTCCTGGCTGTGTTGTAAAGAATGCATATTTTTCAGATGAACTTGTTGTGGTGAAATTTATTCTATGACTGCATTGTTTATAGCAAAACTTCCTGTTTCTTTCTGAAACCCAAAGAGAATAATTGAACGTGCCCTGTTACATGGTCATTAGACAGGAATTCAGCACATGTACAATCTGTAATGAAACCTAAGTTCACAGAGCATTGGGTATGACAGTAATATTGATTTAACCATTCAGATACGTGCTTAATTAAACAATCTATGAAACATAGTGCCCAGGACTTGAAATGAAGTCTACACAATACTTTGCACAGAAAAATACAGTTCAGTTTTTCCTTAACTGAATGATATAACTTGCTGAGGCAAAAGGAAGATTGAATTTCAGAAAAAAACCCACAAACCCACATTTTTCCCAGTAGCCTTCGCCAGGTAAACCTTGCTGATACATGAGACTGGTCAGAATTCAGCCAGAGCAGCAGATGAGATGTTTGGCTTGGCTGAATCATCTTCACCAAAAAAAAAAAACAAAAACACAAAAACTGGAGGCAACCACTTGGACGTTTCTGTGGATAATTAAACTGGGAATTGAAAACAAATTCATTTTGAAGCCTGTGAATGCTAGAAGGGAACCATCAAACCTTTTTGGAACTTTCTGCATAATAATACAAACCCTTTAGACACAGTTGAGTCTGAGAAGACTCAAGGGAAGACCCATATCAAGAAGACTTCTGTTGTTTTGGTTCCCTTTATCCCTGGTTTAGTTGTTTGTTACAGGATAACTTGTAAATAAATGCTACCAGAAATGTAAGGAGTTTATACTCACATTAAATACATAACCATGATAACCTATGGTGCACAATTAATATAGCAGCTGTAAAAACTACACAGTCTGCAGGAGAAAAGTATTCTCCCTGCTATCTCTGGAAGTCCTGGATTCAGTTTAGTCTTTTGGCAGTTGCATGTCATAGCAAGTGTTCCAGAGGAAAGCACAGGCTCTAATATTCAATCAGCTGATGGCCTGTTTTCAACTTCCTACCCTGGACAGAAAATAGAATGCTGTTTTCTTTGATGGCATCTAGGAATAATTCTTTGCATTGCTACAGTTCTGACTGACCCAGAATTCATTACCTGCATGGGTGCTGGTCAATTTGATTAGCAGTCAGCTCTCAAAAAGGTGTGATAATATAAAAAGGATTGTTTTTAACTTCAGTCTGATTAATACTCCATATCTGTAGGCATGAGTAAGATGAACACATTACACATCCATTAAAAAGAGGAATGGAACTCACTTGGTGCTTTGTGATTTCAGGTAATATAGCTGTGACATTAATTGTTCATTAATTGTTCTGGTTTAGGATATTAGTCTCACTTAATTGCCCCAGCAACATTTGCCAAAGCTAAATAAGGATATATTCCTCATCTGGGTTTAAAATGAAGCATTAGAAAGTTTGACCTTAACAGCAGAATAAATTGGATTACGGGCACGCACTACCAGAGGCAGTTCAATTAACAGTGATAAAGCTGCTGTCATTTAGAGGCATCCTGAGTATGCTGCAGAGCAGTTCTGTGTGCAAGGTTTCTCTTCCACCTCAAGTTCCTACATGAGTGTAAACAAATCTGAGACACTGTGCTGGTTTCTCCTTCCAGCTTCTTGTGTTTCCAGCACGTGCTTGGCTTTATCCACATTTCTGTCTGGCTTAAGGTGCTATTTAGATTCTCTAGCAAACAGAGCTGGGTGCCTCATTCACTTCATGTATCTGCAGGAATTAGGAGGAGGAGAGTAAGTCAAAACATCTCTATTTCCCTTCCTCTCAAAGTTCCTTGGAAGTTGGTTGGCTTTCTTGGAGGGGTTGGGAGGATGTGGAGGTATGGGATACCCCATTGCTGTATTTTGATTGCTTCTGTGGACTTCAAACCTCATAGGTTTGAAATCCACTTGGAATGTCATTGATTTGGAAAAACCTTGTCCTATCAACCAGAAAAAAAGTCTACTTAGTTTATTCTTCTGGCAGTTTATTCTTCTTAGTTTATTCTTCTGAAGCTGGAAGCTGTTGAGCAGCCAAAGGATGTTGAGAAGACTAACAATTTAGATCTACAGAATTTACCCATAAAACTCAGTTTCTCTATGTTTGTACCTTTATTAGCCACCAAAAAAAGGAGTATGTGTTTGTATACATATACATGCATACATTAATATGTTTAGTTCTGTGTGGTGTACACAGTTTGCTAAAATGAGGTTTTTATTTCCAACAGCAATTTCTGCATGTTACTACTTAAGAGACAAGGACTTGATTTAATACTTTTGACTCAGCAGATACTTCTAGTGACCTCAGTTGTGCTTCTTACCAGTTGCACAGTTAGAATTTATGTTAACAATGTTTGGAAGAGCACCACAGATAGAATCTTTTTTAAAAAATGTTGACTCAGATAATTTAGGAACATAGTGGTCAATTTGTACATTGCTTTGCACTTGGAAAGAAATTTGCCCTCTCTTCCCAACCCCACCATCAACAAATTAGAGGATGATTTATGCCAGCAATTGAGCCTGTGCAACTGCATTTCTTGCATTACAGAAAATCTGCTCGGTGAGATCAGCACACCACCGCAAACATTTGTTTATAACAATCTTATTACAAGATTGTCTCATTCTTGTGTGCTTTCTCAAGAATATGTGTGTTAAAAGATTGCAATGACAAATATAAGATTAAATATATCACTCTGGAAAATGGACATAAGTAATAATTCACAGCTCTCCTGTTTCCTGCCATTCACGTTCTCTTCCTCTCCCTGCCCTCCCCTGCAAAAAGAGGAAAACGAACTTGTAAAAATCCCAAACCATAAAATGGCAGATTCACAACATTCACAGATATTTCCTGAGTCAAGGGAAAAACTGCCAACAAAGTGGTTGTGCTTCATAAAGTTACAATTTTTCAGCTTGGACTGGAGAGTTGGTGATCCTGCTGTGCTAAAGCATATGCTGCTGGATGAGTCACTGATGTTTGGGTTTTACCAGAGGGTGAGAACACTCAGTTCAGTTGTTACCTGTTTTGTGTGGGAAATCTGAGCCCCCTTTAGAAATTAGATGATTACGTTCTTCCTAAAATGAAATTTAATAATTTTTTGTTAGTATCCCAAATGCTAAATTTATTCTGAAAGTTTCTTCATATAGTCAATGCCCCAAAGCACATTTTGTGTAAAAAAAACCACCCAATTTTAAAAGCAACGTTTAGTGTGTTGCATCATCATTTTTTCAGAATCTACTGAAAAATGGCTGTTGTGACTTTGTATAGAAATTTAAGTACTGCCTTATTTCCTTTCTATTCTGGTATAAAGGCCACGTTACATATAATTTTCTAATAAGAGACAGACTTGTATTTTAATGTCCTCTTATACATTTAAGGTCCTCTTTAGGCCAGAATTCAAAGTTGAGAACAGTTGTACAGAGGAAATCATATTTCCATCATAATAACTCTGGCAATAACTTCTCCTGCCCTGTTCATCCCCTGGCTCGTGCATTTGCACACATATCCCCAAGCTGAACTCATGCTTTTGCAGGGTACAAAAACTTGTGCTGGGTAAAGGTCACCTTGTCCTCTTAACTCCTGTGTTGTTGAGCAGAGGCCCCAAGTTCAGCTCACAGGACAAGGAGATGCTATCTTTTAATCAGAGGCATTTCTTTGTCAGTAGAAATCAGATTCAGCTGACTTTCAAACAGTAGTATAATAGTAATTCAGCAGTTCACTGTGAGTCGTTCAAATGCGTTTCCCCATATGCAATTCAAAGGGATTAACTGTGTTTTAATTAACCAAAACAGTGTGTGTGAAGTTTTGCCTTGGTGTATGTCTACATATGCTTTTCTATATTATTTAAATAAACATTATAGTGAGTTAAAATAGTGTATGAATTACAGTGTTCTTAGATTTGAGTTTTGCCATTTATTCTGCGTGCATGCCGTAGGTGTCTTCAGTTTTCTCACCTTAGTTTAGGTGTGTGAAGTTAGAAAGGGTGGATTTCATGGAGCAAGTCAGCTGCCTTTGGGAAAATTCAGAAAGGTTTAGTGAACTTGAAGCTCTGAAATAATGTTTGCTTATGCATCAGTTCTTGCTAAGGACCTGGTCCTGCAGTTCTTTCCCATTCCTCAATGGTAAGGTTAACACATTAAAAGCAGTTACTTAGATGCTATTAATTATTGCCCCCCTGGGTTTTCAGCATTTGCAGGGCAACTCAGTGGCATCACCTTGAACTTCCCAGATCCTCTGGGGCTTGCACATCCCAATGTGGCCCATTCCAGAGAGACACTTTGGCTGGAAAGCTGCACTGAAATGTGCAAAGTGTGGGTGTGAGGTTACTTTGGTTCCAAAGTGCTTGCAATGTTTTTATATCATAATCCATATCAACACCTTCTGGAGGTTTGCAAAGTGAGGTGTATTACAGGGTAAACATCTCCTAGATTGTGGTGGTATAAATTTTGTGTAATGCTGGAAGGTGCATTGCAAACTCTTTCCTATCCCATTTGTACTCTGAAATGTCAGTAGTACATAGGAGTGAACAAGCTGACCTGTCATAAAAACATGAGATTATTTGATAAGTTTATGATCTTCATATAATTTTCTGTCTTTGATCCTTATCTGTTTTAGTTGATAGGCTCCTTATACACTGTGCATTACTGCAGTGTATTATCCCCATTTTGAAGTAATTAAATCCAGATAATGGCTTTTATGCTGGTTTAATTTTTTGCAGTATAAGTTTAGCTGCCATGGTATGGCTCTGTGCACGTAGGCAAACCACAAAACAGATCTATTCACCTGTGGTTTTAGCTCAGTACAGCAGACTGCAGGCAGGCTGCAGATTTGATTTCTGGCAGCAGTCAGCTTAGTTTATTTTAACTTTCATACTTGTGTTAGAATTTATTGGATACATGCATTTATATACTCTGACAAGTAAATAAAATTAATTGATGGTGAATGTTTTTTGGCCTTTGATTGTTAATAAAGCAGCTAAGCGTGTATTTGGCTGCAAATAAGACAAGCAGGGACCAAGTCACTTGAGGAGAAAGGGATCTGTCCCAAATGAGTAATTGGCATGAGATTACTAAAGTAAACTTCAAATAATTTTTCCTAAAATAAGAAATTGAGCATGGTCTCTAAATCTTTGCTGGGCAGTTAGTAGAAAAACAACAGGCTTGCTGAACTTGGCATCATTTCAGTGCAAAATTTTGCATTGGGCAAACTGGTTTTGACATAATGAAGTGTTAAGAGTGCAAGTTTTGTAATGAGAGATGTTAGTTCTCTTTCGAAGGGTGAACCAATTCCTGAAGCACAACTCTAACTTCACTTTCTGCTCACATTTGATTTCCTTTGAGTTTCAAATAATGCCTGCCAGCTTCCGCCCTCAGAACAGCACAGCTACATCTGGGGCCTTGTGTTTTCTAACTTTTCTATTAGTATCTCAGTTTAAGTTGATTTGCCTCCCTCTGACATGAGGATAAGCCTAATTTTTCTCTGCCCAACATGAATCAGAACTGGCATTCCAGATTCTGAAAGCCAGGGTGAAAAGATAGGAGAAGAAGGGTGGCTGTGATTCATCTGTGCTGCAATTCAGTTGCATGCTGATGGAGCAAATGTGATAATGCTGCACTCAGTAGTAGGGAGAATTTTCTTGGACCATATTGGTAGATACTTTTGATCTTTCATAATTGACTTTGGTTCCTGTTGTTGATTTTGGCTAGATGGTTATCTTTAAGTTGAATGTCAATATTTAGAAGCAGAGCTGACATCTTAAAATAATGCAATTATTGTGGCAAGATTAGGTTTATAGAAGTTCAAGAGGAAACCTTTAAGTTTGAAGGCTAGATCATGGCAACTAATATCTCTGTCTAATAAAAGAAGATAAGGTTAATACGAGTAAAGTTGTTTTTTAAAGCTTTGTTTTTTGGCTGCCTCATCTGTTGCCTTTAAATGAGTTGCAGTGTTTGGCTGAAGTGGCACAAAATCAGTCACATTTTTCTTCTAGAAGCTTTAACATCATTCTTTAAACAGAAATGTAGACTTGCATGAAAATGCCTGGTTTTGTCCTGATTTACCCCGTGCAACATTGAAACACATCCAGTGTCAGCCAGATGTGACTTGCAGGAAGTGTAATTTCATGGAAGTGAGCGGGAAGCAGAGAGATGTTTTATAATCCATTGCCCTCAATGGAAAACTTGGAGTGTAAGGTCAGCCTTTATCAGACATCAGGTAACCCACAAATCTCTTAACTTAGACATAAATGTACATGAAATGAAAAGAATTCGTGGCTACAAGTACCTATTTCCTTGTGACATGCATGATGCAGTTATTTGTTTAATATTTATTATATTTAATTTATTTAAGATACATTTCACTGTTTAGAAAATATTTTGCTCTTGCTCAACTCCCATTTATTTGAGGGGAAATATGCAATATTTTATTATCATAATTACTCTTTAATACTTTTTCTTCTAAAACCAGGCTTTCAAACTCTTATCTTGTTACTTGATAAAATGCTGCAAGCTGTGCTCAGCTTTACACTTTTCTAAAGATGTAGAGGGGTTTTTAGAGTAAAAGGACACTGATTAAACAAATCAATACCTTACTTAATGTGTCTAAACCCCACAAGTATTCAGTTTTTACTAGAATGATTGAGAAAGTATTCAGCCTGTTTCTAGGATCTGGGACATTTGTCTAGTTTGGGCTTGATGCTGTGTACATCCCTTGGCTAGCATGAGGAGCAAATTGTTTTCAGAAAACAAGGAAACAAATAATAACAGAGTGATGATGAACAGTAGTGATCACTGTTAATTTTTCTAAACTGTTGGTTATCAGTCAGAGATCAAAGCTGATTGAATGCATTTATTAATTCAGCTGCTTTTATTGAAAAAGTTCATAAACCCTGGAGTGCTGCTGTTAGTTAAATTGATTGGTTATTGTATATTTTAATTTACCCCATCCCTTGGGGTAACAAATATGTTCAATGGCTACTTCTCCTATAAAAGAAGAAAGGCCAGCAGTTGCAATATGTGCACTCTCTTGTTCTGTACTCTCATTTTTGTAAGAACTTTTGAAACTGATCGTGTCATATATGCACAAAATATATGCATATATTTTAGTGTAGTGTGAGTGTGAACATTTGTTAAAATGCATGAAAACATTTGTGTTTAAATATATGTATTGGTGTGCTCCAAGTGTACTGAACACACACACATTTTTTGGCCAGTCTCTTAAGAGGCCACTTTATAGCTATAGCAACCAAGTTGAGCAAAATGAAATTGCATCCTATGACCTTCAAAAGTAGTTTCACCATTTTCCAAGTTTGTTTATAAAATATTATTAATGAAGAAAAAGAGAGGGGAAAAAAAAGAGAGCAAGTAAATGAGTCAAACCCTCTGCTGTAAAACCAGGTAAGATTTTTCTGTTCAAGCTTATGATATATTCTCAACCATGTTCTACCTATACAAGAAATAATTGCTTATTTAATTGTCTTTCAATTTTTCAAGGGTTTATTATTGGTTTTAGTTTTAAAATGGGTTATCTTGATTTTTACTCTACTTTTTTTTTTAATCTCATGTGACATAAATGTTAGCATTCAATACTGTGATGTTGCATGTAAGTTTTTGTGATGATTCGTAGTATCTGGTAAATTTTTTGGGACTGCTCTAAGGACTTAAGTCAGCCATAGTTTACAGATCTCTGCATTATATTCTCCTTATAACTTTAGAAACCAAGTCAGGATGCAGAAAAAAAGAGGATTCTGGGTGTGACAGGCAAGGAACAGGACCCTGATGGGCTTTGGTCATGTCTAAGTACAAGGGACCAAATATTTTAAGCATGGTGAAATCATGTATAACCACAGGTCATGCAGTTCTTTGATACAGTTAGATGAGGCTCAGTTACCTATTCTGTAGCCTATGGAAAAGTCTTTTTCAAGACTTCATTAATTGAATGTTAAAAAAGAAAAATTATTCATTTGCCTTCTCAAGACAGGTATTTCTGGATTAGATTTTAGATGTTTATCACCTGTTAAATTGAATTAATTGTTAAGAACCTGATTTGTTCTCTAGTGGTACATTTTTCTAAATTTAGCTGTTCTCTAAAGCTTGCTTATTTCAAATAAATAAAAAGAGAAAAATGGAAAAAAAAGAGGGCTCTCTTTCAATATTAATTAACCAAGACAAATTCGAAGGAGGGCAGCAGAGCTGGTGAAGGGTCTGGGGCACAAATCTGGTGAGGAGCTGCTGAGGGAGCTGAGGTGTTTAACCTGGAGAAGAGGTGGGATCTCACCACTCTCCAACTCCATGGTTGCAGCCAGGTGGGGATCAGTCTCTTCTCTCAGGCAGTGAGTGACTGGATGAGAGGGCACAGCCTCAAGGGGAGGTTCAGGTTGGACACCAGGAGGAATTTCTTCACAGAAAGGCTGATCAGACACTGGAATGGGCTGCCCAGGGAGGTGCTGGTGTCACCATCAAGAATAACCTGGACATGGCACTCAACACCTTGGTCTATTTGGCAGGGTGGTGTTCATAGGTTGAACTCAGTGATCTCAGAGGTCTTTTCCAACCTAAATTAGTCTGTGATTCTGTAATTTAAATTCATCTTTCAATCTATGTATCCTTAGCAAGGCTTTCCATACCATCCATTTATTCTTAGTTAAGTTGTAAATGGAATGCTGCATATATAAAATAAAAAGTTATTGTAAAAAGCTCAGAACATAACAAACTCCTTCATTTTGTTGTTTTTTTATTAGAGAATTTTTTTCCTTAGATGAGAAAAGGGATAAAGAAGAATGAAATGTGTGTGTGTCTGACCAGAAGTGTAAATAGAATCACATTTGTGGCTTTACTCCTTTGTAATTACTTTTGGTACAGAATGCTTATGCTGTTAATACCTTGCTTGAAAAGTAGGTTAAAAGTCATGTGTTTGAAATGATTATCTACTTAGTCTAGTGACTCCTAATAATGTGCCTGTGTGCCTGTCAGAATGTTGAGCTGGGGAAGAAGCACAGCAGTCACATTGCATTTTTCTGTAAATCTTCTATGAAGTAGGAGGGAGTGGTTTCAGAGTGTAAATGCTTTATCAATCAATATTGTGCTGTTGCCCCAAAAGCTTGAAACCTAATTATGAATTAATTCAAGACTTGATCTGAAGTTGTGTGGATTTTATTAGAAAGGTCTTGTACGGAAAGCCCCTCCCTGTGCACCCTGAGGTTTCATTATCTTAGGACCATGTGAATATGGAGGAGCTTCCACATTCCCTTGCCTTCAGAAATGTGGAATGTGTTTTAATTTCATTTTTCCTAACATCAAAGTCCACGACTTGTCAGATATCCAGAAACTGTTGTCTTTATGCCTAGAACTCATACTTGCACTTTAGAATGGTTGATACAGTAAACTTCTGCTGATAACTAAAAAGTTTGGGGATTTTAGGGGGGAGAAGGAGGGAACTGTAATTCCTGTAAAAACTGTCCCTGTCAGCATTAAAATGGATGAAAATTAATGAACCTGCATGGGATGTATGACTGTGAAGTTATTGTGTTTCTATGAATTTGTGAATCACAATTTTATCTTAGAAATGAAATGCAAACTCAACTAAGCACATACATGGTGAATGCATTGCTTGACATTTAGGTAAAATTTAATGTACAAAGCCAAGTGTTTGCCCATATGTGTATATGGATTGTTGAACCAACTGGTTTTATTTTGGTATGAAAGTGTTATACTGTTTTAACCAAGCCATTCTGATAAAAACCGAAGTACTCTCTTTTTACATCATTTTAACCTGAATGCTGAATTGTGGGTTTGCATTTGCCTAAAGAAAGTGTGCATTCTGAATTGAGGTTGTGAAATAAAGCTCATGAACTTGCAGCATTCCTGGCATTTAAGAACATTTTTATCAGATTTTGTCCATTTAGAAGAAATGTTGCATTTTTTTTAAGAAACTGAATTGGTGAGTAGTAATGTGACAGAAATAGAAGGCAGATATTTCATGTTGTCATATGAAAATGGATATAATTTTTCTCGTGTTCCTAATTAAGATAATATAGTGATTTTTGCTTGGAAGAATGCTCGGTCAGAGGAACAAATAAAAGAAATTTGGTGGGTGGTGCAGGGTTGGAGAGAATTACATGCAGAAATTGGAAAGCAAGGACATTCTGTCATCTGAAAACTTAATTTGTCAAAGAATGTATGGAATTTTAGAAATGAAAATATTTAGTGACATCTTCAATTTTGGCTATGAATAATAATAAACTATTTGGGATTGAATAAGTTCTGGCAAGAAGGTGATATCCACTTGCACAATATCATGAACAACTGGAATTTTATCTGTACTGTGCTGTTCTCTCTCTCTTTTTTTTTTTTTTTTTCTTTTTGTAAACTTAGTGGCTCCTAATGGCTCCTAAGTAGGAGAGGGTTTTTTTTTTGAGTAATCTGAATCAGTTTTCTGGGGAAGAAATTTTTTTTAAATTCCAAATTCACTAGGTCAGGCTGGAGATGACATTACAGATAATTCAGCTGTAATGTTAGTGGGAATTCTGTAAGAAATTGAATTATATTAATACAAGGAGGACAACCAAACATTCTTCTGTGAAATGCATGATCTCTGTATTTGGAGAGATTGTAAATCAGCCAGCACTTTGATGTGGAAGGATCCTGTTCTGTGATCCACCTCACTACCTAAAATGTGCAACAGGGAGTATTTAATGTGAAACAGTGTCCTGTTGAAGTGCTGTCTTGTAGGAACTGTA
>WEIU01005323.1:519869-630190 GCA_013389925.1 Aegithalos caudatus | reverse complement strand
GGTGAGTTTTAATAAACTGAATTACATCTAGAAGCTTTAGGGAGTTCAGGCAGCCATTGGAGTGTGCTCCTGTTACTTGTTTTTGTTACCAGTTTCAAAGAATGCAGTACTTTTATGAAGCTCTGAGAAATGTTAATAACTCTTGGTAAAAATGCTAACATTTTGGTTTGAGCTTTCTTCTGCTTATTAATTAAAGTGTTTCTGTTTTCAAGGGAACGAAAGAAATTGAAGGTGAAGAGGAGTCTGGTTTAATTCAGCCAGCAGAAGTATTTGCTCCTAAAAGTCTCGTGTTGGTGTCCAGGCTAGATTATCCGGAAATTTTCAGGGTAAAGAACTGGCAATTGCTATTTACAATATATCAGCAGAAAAAACTGGTTTAAAATAAGTAGCAGTGACAGTACTTTTGATTTAAAATATCTTACTCAGGATTGATTAGGGAATTTAAAAGCAAAAGTAGCTTTAGATTGAGCTTGATAAAATTCAGTATCTGTGACAGTAAATAGCCCCTGTAGTGCCTTTTTACCCTCTAAGCAGTTTTAAAACTACACAGAAGGAGTGGTAGAGATTTTTCTGGGCTCAATTTACTGTGTAATGAAAGGAGTTACTAGGATAAAACCAACAATATTTGACTAACTTTGTAATGGTAAATTAACAGTGAAAATTTAGTTCTCCTCTGTATATAAAGCAAAATGTCCAAGCCCCTTCCAGACAAAATTAAGATGCATGACAGAGATTTAGGACCTTGGATTACTTTTGGCTGGTGAAATATGACTTATCTGAAATAAATGAAAAGCTTAAATTTCTCCTAAGCTAATACATATTAACAGAAACAAAGTTCAGTTTACAGATCAAGGGAGGAAATCATTCAGCAGTTGTCTTTATACATTAAGGATGATTGAACTATGTGAGATGAAAAATCCCCGTAGCCCAGTATTTTGTCTCTCATAGTGGCCCATAGGAAATACAAAGCAAAGTGTGGAAGAATAGGGCAGGCTGTAGAAATAATTCTACAAAATGCTTTTGTAATTCACTGTGAATAATAGCTAAATGACATCCTGAACCAGAGGTGTTGGTTGTATGGGGTTTTTCTGTATTTAGTTCACTTTCTTAACATTCACATTTTACAACAACCCACGGCACAGTTTCACTGTTTAACTATGTGTGATATGAGAAGTTACTGTTGGAATTATTTCTAAGACAATTACTAAAATATTTGCTGATTTTTCAGAGTTACAGCAGTTAAAAGGCAAGAGATTCTGTGGAGCAGTTATTTCCTTTTGTCCAAAGGCTTCTCAAAATGTCATGTTGATCTGGATTAAATTATTAGTAAAAATACTAAATCTGTATTTGTGATTTCTCAATCAAAATTGGATCCACTAATAAAACATGCTGAAATATTATTATACTATTAATATAAGATATATTCACATTGATACAATAAAATAAAGAATGTAAGTTAAATAACATACGGAATTGTTAGTGATTGATACTGGTCTTAAAGTGAGCCTCAAGAAGCTCATTGATTAATCAGTGTTCTACCCTGGAAACCAGTCAGGTTTAAGTCCATTACAGTTCAAAGCACAGATGAAGCTGTGTTGATTTTTATCATTTTTAACATTTTTATAATTTTCTAATAAAGCCCTTTTTATGTAATAAACAAAGAAGAAATTTTATATGTAGAATTTCTTTTTAAAAAACCATATATCCCTTTTAAGTAGCCAAGCTAATTTTTTTTAATTAATTGCTGCCTCTGTGGCAAATTACTCTGGTTGGAGAGTACTTCACTGCTCTAGTAACTATTACGAAGAACTGATTTTTAAAAGATTATATACATAGATTTTTGAATAATTTGACCTCTTTCTTCCCTGTATTGCAGTCTGATGTATTTTGTCAACCTTTCTAGGCTTGCCTTGGCTTGATCTACACCGTGTATGTGGACAGCCTGAATGTGTCACTGGAGACTCTCATTGCAAATCTGTGTTCATGCCTTGTCCCTGCTTCTGGAGGGTCTCAGGTAAATAGGGGGGGAAAGGGTATTTTTCCAGTTAATTTAATTTATGAAGAAAACAAAAAATAAATTCTTGAGATATTTTTGAAGAAAAAAAGATCATAGTTCAGCTGAGTGCTTTCCCTGTGGCCTGTGAGTGCTTTCCCTGTGGCCTGTCTTCTAAAGACAGCAAAAATTCCATTCCAGGATAAGGTCAAAGGGTTAATTTTGTCACTGAGTTGGCTTTTGCAGAGCACATTAACAAATTAAGCAGTTTGTATAAGTTTAGTTTTTAAATAATAAAGTGTTCAGGAATATTTTTGTTTGCTACAGAAATTTTTAAAGGCTTTTTTTCTTTGCCATTTTCTAACATAACCTTCATATCAGTTCATTTATGCATGTTTTTTCCTTGATGGAGTTCAGGATTCTGATACTGGTTATTTATTTGATAACTCATTTAAATTTGTTTTCCTAATCTGTTTTTTAAATGCTAAAAAGTAAAGCAAATATGGTTTCCTCAGAGGAATTAAATATTTCAAATAGCCCAAGCATTCAAAAAATTAAATCAAGTTTTCTAGCAAGTATGCTTCTTTCTGCTTTTCGCTTCTGCTTTCTATGAGGAGAAAGTCAGGTTTATGTCTTGATTTACTTTTTATAAATTGTTCCTATACATTTGTGGGGTTTTAATGAGCCAGTTGAGTCTTCTGTGTTTGATTTTTGCCTTATGCTATGACACTGATGGGAAATTATGATCCCTATTATGAAACACACCAGAAAACTACATGTGCAAATGGCAACATTTTAAAGTCAGTTACATACACAGCTTCCCACCCAACCTATGGATTTTCTACCTTCTTGAAATCCTACAGCTTCCTCATTCTGTTCTGCTTTTCCCATAGCCCTGGCTACTTTGGAGCTTCTCTTTGGAACTTCTTCTGCACTTTCTCTTAGTGCAGAAAGTGTCAGAATGTCCTGTCAGCTTAGTTGAGTTCTACCTTACTGCTCTCCAGGCCACGTCTCTGGTTTTTCTATCCTAGGCTTTTGGTTTTGAAGGGGAGTAATGAGATTTTATGTCCTCATCAGAAACCCTCTTTTCCAATGGTTTTTGAGCCTCATATTTTTGGTTTTGGTGATCCACTTGAACTTCTGGCTCTGCTGTTATCTTCTTTTTTTTCTCCCTGTCCATAAATGCAGTTTTTCTCAGTGGCTGTTTGCTCTGCTAGAAGAGGAAGGAACAGTCATGCTCCTCTGGTTGCTCTTTCTTCTGCTTTCTCTCTTCCAATAAAATGCTCACTCATTTCCAACTTCAGTTTGCTACTGTCAAACTGTCTTTTAAATCAGAAATTAAGCGTTATTCTTTTCTTTCTTAAGCCTTATGCTTCCAGGGCTGAAGGCAAATTATAGTGAATTATGTGTCTTAGAGTGGCAACACTCTTGTAGCATTTATTTCCAGAAGCAGTCAGCTGTGAAATGGGTTTCTGACCGTCATCCAGGCCTGCTGCTGAAGTGCTGGGGCAGAGCATCTCTCCTACAGCTCAGGGACTTGTTTGGATTTACTGGGGGGATTTTTGGTTGGAAAAACTGCTGTGCAGCAGCCAGAGCTTGCTGCCTTCCTACATTCCCCACCTTTGCTGCCATACAGAGTGAAGATTTACCACACAGAAATGCCCCCCAGCCCATGGGAGTCTGGTTAGAGGTAACTGCTTGGAATCACTCACTGCTTGAATGCCATGTGGATTTACTCACAGGAAAGCCAAGGGTATTTTGCAATTGCAGTGCTGTTTGGGATGTGGTACTGTAGTGCACCCCTTTCACTCTCATTTCCTACCTCCCTCAAGGGAGGTATGTTCTTGTGCTGGAAAGCTAACTGAAGTTGTAATTCTGCTTTCATATGCAGAGCAGGGACACAGGAATAGCAGAAGTGTTCTCTTCAAAACCCTCATGTCACAAGTATGTTCATACTTAATACACCCATGAGGATGGTAGATAGCAAATTCAGTTAGTAATACTGTACATTTTTCTGATTTAAATGGATTTTAAACATTTCTTTCTCCCTGTGAGGTTTTTTTATTATATTGACAGAAGTGTACTATTAACAGCCTTCAAAGCCATAACTATTTAACTAAGTCAGTGTAAATGCAAGGACCACACTATCATGCTATATATACATTCAAGGAGACATATCACTGTCCCCAAATTATATTTCAGATCTCTATTTGACTTTAAATTTCTGTATAAAAAATAAATAATTTTTGCAGTACAAATCACTTATCTGTATGACAACAGCTTGTTCATTCTGTATAAATTAAATTTAAAAAAATCTTTCTACAGAAATTGTTTTCTTTGGGAGCTGGAGACCGTCAGCTGATACAGACTCCTCTACATGATAGCCTTCCTGTTACAGGCACCAGTGTGGCTCTTCTCTTTCAGCAGCTGGGTATGTCTAGGTCTGCTTTGAAAAAAAATTACTTTTCTAAATTATAAAATGAGGTATTTTCTAATTCATTCTAATCAAGAAAGCTGCATGGTAAATATTAATTTCTTTCAAATGAAAGAATGACTAACTGTGCTTTTACCCCCTAATCAGACATTCAGAGAACCTTTTTGTGCAGCCTGCCTATGGTAAGTTATCTCCAGTATTAGAGAATCATGGAAATGTTTGGGTTGGAAAGAACCTTTCAAGGTCATCTAGTCCAATCCCACCATGTGGTATCTGTAAGTTACTGGGGACAGAAGTGAGCCTGGCCCCTATGTAATCAAAAAAACATTCATGTAAAAAGGTGTCCCACTCTCCTTGGATACTGTACAAATTCCAAAGAAAACCAGGGAGGTTTATAATAAAGCTGGTGAGACCAAAAAGTTCATATAGTTCTGTTGTTATCTGTTACTCCCAGTCTTTCAGGAAGATGCTCAAACACAATCCTCATCAAATGTTTATTTGTTCATTACAGTTGCAACACTGCATCACTGCTACCTGAATACCTCAGTACTGATCTTGTCTGCCATTAAATCCTTACACTTTTAGTCTTCATTCCATTGGTTTGTGTATTGACTTTGAATCATAAACTTGTAGCAGCCATGGATAAGGGCACAACTAATAATCTTTTCTCAACCTGTGAAGCTCACTTTTACTCTCAAGCAACCAAATGGCCTCAGATATGTGTTATCATCCATTCTTCTCTCAAACAGATAGGTAAGAATGGATGGAAACCAGAAGAACAATAGTGAAGAACGCTAGGCTTATGTGACAGAAAGCAGTATCAGATCTTATGAGCTCAATGCCATCTCCTAGTAGGATGATTTAATTGTATCCTTCCAAAAAGAATATCATTCCAAAAGGAAGATTTTTTTATAATAGTTTAAATAAAAGAAAAATTGTGGCAAACATGGTGCATAGGTGCTACTTAACTTCATCACAGTACTGAGGTTTTACTTGGCTTATTATGTCAAGATTCATTATGATTGCACTGATCAGACTGCAGGCAGTGTTTTGAATATGGACAGGCCTAACAATTTTTTCCTTTTTGTGAAGACATAAAATGTGGTGTGAGGTGTCATAAGTACAGCAGGTTACACCACGTGGTCTGGTATGTTTGTTCTGTAAGTATAGTCTATGTGATAACTAATTTGAGGCAGTTTTTTTAATCAGTTCTAGTGAAGGTTGCTATAAATGCACAGTTCAGAAAATATCAAAGAAAGTGAGACTTTCAGTTAGTTCTTAGGTAATTACCCTGTTTCAGGCACCTGGCTTTTGTATGGCAAATTGGAATTGGAGTGTTTTGTCACAGGATCAGGCTGAGGAAAAAACAGTGAGGAGAAATCTGGAAAGTCATTGTATGCATCACATTTATGGAGGCAAGCCATGAAGATGGATTGGGAATGTAAATATATGGAAGAGAAAACCGAGGAGCATCTTTTTCTCTTGTCTTACTGAGATCATATTTTGCAGGGCAAGTTTTTAAAATTTAAAATTCCTCACATTGTATATAGAAAAGAATAATAAAACTTTCCTATGAGAATTTAGCATTTCTTTCAAACACAGGTGGTTTAGTTTAATATTGTTAACCACATGTAATTAGAAGGTTAATATATACAGATGGGTGTCATGTAAATTCTTAAATCAGCTGTAGCAGAGTACTGAAGAGTTGGAGTTTAACCAGAACTAGATTATTGTGCTAGCAACCAAAAATCCTTTACCTTTATATTTTGAATTTGTGTCATTCCTTATTAGCTCCCATACACTTTCCAATATCTATGCCCCCCATTTACTCTTTGTCTACCATCTCATCCTTCTATTCCCATAGTCCATTAGACTTTTTGCTGTCTATTTTCTGTGATTTTGCTGTCCTGCCTTGTTTTCTCCTCCTGACTTCCAGTAAAAAGTTTGGAGGTTCCATCTTTCTTGGTTTTTGGTGCCTTGTAAGAAGTATGAGTCAGTAAGCCTGTGTTTACCAGATGCCCTTTCCAGTCATAGGGCACATAAGGACATGAGGATCAGCAGAAGGAGGGGGAGAGAAAGGGAGATAAGGAACGAAAACTCAGTGCTCAGTTTTCTAATTAGTGATGATTCAAGTGGCCTGAAGAAGGGAGAGACTGAAGAAAGTGCATGGTTATAAAACTTGGCAAATCTTGTCACGTGAAGCTCATAGGCTTTCATCCTGTTTCCCTGAAGGGCATCATACAGGCTCATGGACAAAAAGAAGAGCTGTCTCCCTTCTTTTCTGTTGTAGCAGAACTTTGTCTTTTACAAGACTGTAAGAACTATCAGGAGCAGCTTGTCTAATGGCCTTGTGTAGGCCCTCTTTTTGTGTCTCCCTGTTCTTTGGTGTGGCAAGGGTGGTATTGTTGCCTGGGAATGGGCCTGATATCAGTTAAGGAGTGTGCAAATAAGTTGGCAGGTAGGTTTTTTCAAGCATGTACTTGAACTCTTAGTAAAAGTCTGCTTTTCCCACCTCCTGTATCTAACCACTGATGTTACATTTTTTTTTGTCTCTTTGTGTTTTGGGGGGGTTTGTTTGGGTTTTTTTTTTCCCATATGTGCCTCAGTTGCCAGTTGATGTATCAAAGTATCTGGGGATACAGCACAATGGTAGAATTGTCTTGTGTCTCAAAGGACACAAATTAGAAAATGTTTGTGCTTTCATAGTGTGCTTCACTTTCCAGAACAGCACAAAATTCCATTCCCATGTAGGTGGTGGGCTGTCATCATGTTCTTAGTGCCAAGGCTTGTTAATTCCAAGTTTCTGTTTGGCTTTACTAAAAAAAGAGTTTTTAATACAGCTACACGTGCCTGTTTGCAATCGTTGTTAACTGTAGAAGGAGGACCAGGAAATATGAACAGACTGTTTTAAATAAATTCTCATTTATTCTCACCTTTCATGTAGTCTTATGAAGAGTTAAATGCAGTGAATCCAGAAGACTGTGGTAGAACCCACTGGCTCATCCCTTTGAGAAAGTTTATTTTCCTAAGATAAGGCCTAATTCTTTCTGCTGGAGATCACAGCCTAACTTGTCAGAAATTTTTGTGCTTCTTGGAACAATATTCACACTAGCTCTGTTTCTCCTGCCTGGTTGGAACAGGAGCTTAGTGTGTATTTGTGTCTACAACCTGGGCTAAAGCTTTCTACTGCTGTTCAGCACTTCAGTGGCAGCTGTTATCCCATCCAATCTCATGTTCAGGACACAAATATTGACCAGGGCATTTGTCAAATAACGACACGTTCAGTTATTTCTCTGCTGGTACAAGTCACTTCATCATAGCTCAGTCACTAATAGAAAATTGAAGAGTAGCTAGAAAAATATTTGTGAACTGCATAAATCACGTTTTTAAAAATAGCTCTTTCTTGGAGAAAGGTGGGCAGCAAGACAACATGTATCACTATGAATAGATACAAAAGTAATTTCAACATTTATTTTGAGAAATATTGTGCAATAGCAGCCTCATCATGCTTTTTCTGCTTGGCAGGATAGCACTGTGTCAGCAGATGACCCTCCCTGTATTACCAAGTCCACAGCATATCTGGAAACAGACCTTATTTGTGCTTAGGCGTTAAACTACAGTTGGGAAAAATATCCCCAAAGGTTTTAAGCTTAGTAATAAGGAACAGCAGTGTTTGACATTTTAAATCATATCTTCTTTTTTTTTTTTATTAAAAAAAAAAAGCCTAATATATAGAATAGTGTGACAAAACCCAGGCCTGTAGCTGGATCACTAGAAATTATTTAATCAACAAAGGATTAGGTGGAAAAACAGGAATCATAAAGTTACTTTTAAAAGTTATGCATGGTAGCAAGAAGACCATCAGTGCTCCTCTATTATTTGTTGTCTGTAGTAAGATGGTAGATATCTATTGGAGCTTCAAAATGCAGTAGCTTTCTTCAGGCTCAAAGGAGATTTAGGTTGTATTTCTCTCCTGTCTCACTGCATTAACTATACATTCCTAAGTTTCTGCCTTAAGCTCTTTTCTCCAGACTCCAACCCTACTTGCCTTCTCCATATGGGTACTCAGCAGTGATTTATTCAGTCCTTTGAATCTGAGACGTATGCCTCCATGCCCCACAAGAGGCACTTCTTTACAAAAGAAGCCAGGACAAAAAATTTGTGACCTAGGAAGCAAAACAAAAACCTGAGGTTTAGCCAGCACTTTTGATTTTTGCACATTTCAAGGACTGGTAGCATGAATCACACTGTGAAGCTGAGCAGAAGAATAATGAAAAGTTATTTTCGAGAAGAATTTCTCTCTCCTTTCCGAATACTTAATCAAAGACAAAAGAGTTTTCCTTCCTTTCCTTCTTGTTTAGTCTCATATCAGGTCTGTTTTCCTATGTCCTTATTTCCCCTGTTCTGTTTTGTTTGCCTGTGCTTGTTTTCCTCCTGGTATCTAAACTCGCCATTCAAGTATTTTCAGTAAAATCATACTGACTTTGTGTTAAAAAGAAAGTAATTTTTTAAGTGGTGAAAATGACACTTGGAAATAAATTCTACTTTGAATATTCTGGATGAAGACACAGGGTAAGGGTGCTTTGGAATCCAGGGCTGTGTAGAAGAGAGATTAAATAGGTGGAATGACATGAACATGAATGGTCATGGTAGGTGAAGCCAGGTTGCTTGTCAGGCTTGTCTTTGATTTGTCCAAACTATGATGTAACTGCAAGTGTTAAACATCATTATCCTTTAGCCTTTTTATGTGTCTTAAAATATTTTAAACTACACATTGTGTGTGTACCATTAGACAGTGTATGAAGCCTCAAAAAAAGAGTACTTAAAAATAATATAATATAGTTGAAGACTGAAGTGTCATTAAATATCTGTAATTCCAGATCTCAAAAGTGATTGATTGATGAAACTTCTAAAACTATTACAGTTGCACAAAATATAAATACATGGGGAGATGTTTGTGGTGATGGCAGGCAGAGTTGCTAAGCATTGAAGTACTTCAGTACAAGTACTTTAAAATGCTCCACTCCAGCACTGATGTATTTTCTTAATGTGACTATTCAATTCCAAATTTCAACACTGTGACTTGGGACTGAGAAGTTCAAAGAAATTCTCTGTCCTTTTGCCCTGCTTGCCTTTCTTTTGCATCAGAGCATATACTTCTCTGATATCACAGAGAGCTGCTTAAAATTAAATAATTAAGCAAGAAGCAAGCAAAGAGAAGTGAATTATTTTCCATGCTTCCATTGAGCGACACTGAGAGAGATGATTTTTGTTGGTTTAAACAAAGTTGTGGAGGCAAACCCTATTACTGTTATATGGTGATAAATCCAGTCAAAACATAGTGATGGGATCATATTTTAACTGTCATACCTGTTTAGAATTTTTTGGAGCTGTGTATTCAAGTGTACAGAAGTAAAAGAAATGCTGTATTTTCTAATTTTTCAGATTTCCCAGAAACTTATGAACAATGATGGAGGTTTAGGGTTTTTTAATATAATGAATATACTGTAATTATTTTGTGTTCAAAAAATTTGTTTGGACAAGATGTGAATTGCAGCAACATTATTTTAATTATTTTTTATTTGAGGTGTGCTCTTCCAGCTCTGTTGGGAAGTAGATATTTGTGTGTGCCAAGAGATTTTAAACTGACATGCTTGCACTTTACAGCTTTGTGTAACTTGTGAAAACCACATTTTTAGGATGGTTCTGGAGTTGTGCCAGTATCATACAGCGGATGTTCTGCTCTCAGAAGAAATCTGTGCATAGGCTGAGAGTTGAGCAGGCTCTGTCCTTGGTTGTTAAAGTCATGTTTCCTTTGGAAGCTGATGCCATGGCACTGGGCAGCCCCCAAGGTGCTCCTGGCAGGACTGGGCTGGAGGCCAGCACCGCTGGCACAGCTTTGGCTCCAGCTGCGAGGGAAGAGCTGTGTGAAACTTGGGAAAAGCAGGGGCTCCTTGGCCTCTTTGCTTGGGTGCTGTCCTGAAGCTCAGCCCATGCCCCCAGGGCCTGCCCAATTTTTTTTTTTTGTGCCAGGGAATGTCCTCTCTGACCCAGATCCTCACCTGTGGGCTGCTCATTCTGCCCTGGTCTCGGGTCTTCCTCGTGACCTGGACTTTCCTTGTGGCCACTGTGACTGACCTGGCCACGGTCACTGGCCCTCATCCTGACCTGGCTCTCATCCTGGCTGGCCTCAGACCCTGCCCATCTCTGTGGCCTTGTCTGGCTGTCTCAGCTTTTGGCTGGCTGTCACCAGAGCCACCCAACTCATCCTCTCTGAGTGCTGCACTGCTTGCTGGGCAGGGCACTGCCCCTCCCCACCTTGCTCCCTACTTTGCCTTCTGTTGTAGAGATGCTGATCCCTGGCAGCTGGTGCTTCTTCAATTTTCACTGCTTACCTTTGAATAGTCTTGAGCTGATACTTTTGTATTAGTTCTTCACAGTAAGTTTTCTTCCCTTAGATGCTAAAACTCAAGCTTTACAAGTCCTACAAAAGATGAAATCGTGCACCATAACTTCTTGGTATAATTTGATTCTGGGGAAGAGAAGAAGATTTAAAAATTGTATTATTTTCTTGATCTTAAAATATGAACACTGATCAGTTCCTATGTTCTGCACTAAAACTGACTTCCTCTGTTAACTATCTTTCCAATGTTCTATTGCTTCCCAACACCCTGCCTCAGAAATTATGATGTGAGCTACTGGGACTATAAACATTGAAAGTGTCCAGCCTATAGAGTAACATAAACACTGTAACCTTACTGTGATAATTAGAAAATACCCACCAAATCAAAAGGAGAAAAACTGAATTATGGTGTGACTCAAATTAGTTTATTTTTGTGGTAGCTAAGTTTTAAACTCACTTGTAGGACATGGTATGCTTTACATTTTTATTCTGAATGTAATTAAAAGTAGCCCTACTGCCTAAAAAGTGTAGCTTCCTTTAGAAAACATAAATCCCAAAATAAGGTAGTCTAAAATGAATATTTAAGTTGTTGGTCATGCTATAGCTTATATCGGCTGCTAGAGGCTGCTTTTGGAACAGTGTTAAGGTTTTCAGCTGTACTCTTATCTTTTTAGTTTACTCTATATCTTAGACCACATTTGTATTTACTATTTGCTGCTTTTTACATCAGTATTGTTCAGGGAGAAGCCCCAAGTTACAGAAACAGGTGAGCACCAAGAGCAGGCTCATACAAGAAGATCGTGAGTTATTTAAGATGAGAGGTTACAAGATAATTTCTAACTGTAGGATGAGAAACATCCTGGAACACCTTCTGTTGGGAATAGTCGCGCAAAGCATTATCAGTACATTTAAGATGAAGCTTGATCAGTTTGGGGTTGGCTGATATAGCCATGATGGGAAAAGGCTGGACTCTTTCACTATTTATAGACCCTTCAGTCCCATATTTCTAAATCCAGGATATATTAAAATACCCAGAATTTTTGCTTTTGACTTCGTTTGTTGACACTTTGAGTAATGTTTTCTGTAGTAAAATAACTTCTCATTATTTTAATTCTGGTTTAGGGGAGATAAAATGTTCAGCCTCTCATGTAATGTATTTTATGCCAACAGATGACAGTACCAAATTACTGTATAAATGGGAAAAGACATTCCTGATGAATATATATGTGTATTTGTATGGCTGGGAGACATTATGAAAGGGTCACTGCACAGTCAGCACGTGAGCTGGCTTATACTTGTTGACTAAGAAAATCCTGGTGTCTGACATGCAGCAAGAATATTTTAATATTTCATTATGTAGGGCAGCAAGGCAACAAGAGATTTAATCTGCAGAGCATATGAAGCATACTGAAATGCAGGCATTTTCAGTACAGTAATACCTTATAACAGGGAAATGCAGTAAGGGTCAATGTGGTGCCCTTTCCACATCTTACCTTTGTTATGAGATTTCAGTGATATGAACCAGAATTTTTTTACTGTGTCAGGTTATTTACAAACTTTTCACCCAACTCAGTTTCTTTCCTTTCCATTAAACATCACGTATCCTGTAATGGGGGAACATATATAACTTTTTTTTGTTTTCAGCAGCATGTGTAATTAAATGAGGACTGTTTTATTGAAGTATATGTATTTCTAATCAGTCTTTGATCTTAATAAATTGTATATTCTCCAGCCTATGGGACCTGGCATCACATGAGTGGATGCTCTTGGCTTATGTTCTAGTTTCAGTTTAAATCACACTGGCTGGTGAGCTGCAATTAGCTCCATAACCCAGCCAAAGAGAATTTACCATTCAGGCTTTCCAAGTAGATTTGTGTAGTTCATCAAAGAACAAATAGATTATGAAGGGATTTGATGTGGCATTTACTGCTAATGGGGCCTTACTGCTGCAAGAGCAGAACAAAAGGAAAGTGTTCTTTTCGATGCTGTTGGAAATAAAGGGACATTGTCATAGTGAATTTTATACAGGGACTCTTCTGCACTTCCAAGTAAAGGCACTTTAGGGACAGTCACTGAGGCTCCATCTCCCCAGCAGCATAAACTGCCAAGCAGATGATCCCATCTGGAATCTCCATTTCCAGTTGCACAGTGCAGCCCCATCCCTTGCTGAAGTGGTGCTTGACTCAGCCATGCTGAGCAGTTTCATCTCACCAGGTTAACAGAAGGTGTTTGGAGGGTGGAAGGAGGAGGGAGGGTCCCATTTGTTTTGTGTCAGCAGTCTCAGGTTGTGGTTTGGTGCTGTGGTTAAATCAGCCTAATGGCCAAGTGCTGCAGTGAGAACAGACCCATCCCTCTCAGCTTGGACTCCTCACTTTGTGAGCTTGGCTGCAGGTGTAGGGAAAGCAGCAGCAGCCCTGTCAGAGAGAGCCATTAGGGCAGATTCCAGTCAGGTAATGCCAGACTGTTCCTTCAGTACCTCCTGCTCTGTTCCTCTTTGTTTGATGTGAGTGGGTACCCTGGGAGCTTGGTCAGCACCCCCTGAGATGCTGCTGCTGTGGAGGCAGGAGTCTGACATGAGCTAGAGGCACTATAGTTCTTACATACACTGTTTCTTGCAGTGCTCAGTGCTTTTCAGAACAGCAAAGCACACGACATTAGATGCTCACTTATATCCACTCTGAACTTGTATTACTCTTTTAAGGAGACAAACCATGCAGTAATTTATTTTAAGCAAATTGTAAATCTGAGAAAGAAAAGTTATCTGACATAAATAAATAAACTTGAAGCTGTGTATTTGATAAAGTGCTGTAGTTAATGAGCTTTTTTTTAAAGGAAACATTTCAAATAAGAAGAAAATAAAATTATAGATCACAGTTTGCTCTATAACAATTCAATGAAATTTATTTAAACTATTAGGTGAAAATTTGTTTTGAGATATTTGAGAAGGGAGTTATTTTCTATTTACAGCAGGATTTCAGAAAACACGTTTCAGAAGAGTGTAAACAAATTATTGTTTTTCAGAGATGACCAGAATAAAAACTCCAAAAAGCAAATGTCTAATAAATAGACAAATTTCAAAATTATGCAAAAGAAGCTTTTCTCTGCTTATAGAAAATACTGAAAGGGATCCTAATTGGAACAGATTGCTTTTCTTTCTATTTTTTGCTGGTATGAGTGCAGGCAGAACTTTTCTCACTATTCCAAAGCAGGCTAGGTAGCTGTCAAGTCATAAGCACTTGCAAAACTGTAATTTCCAAACTTCGGTGTTAATACTGGTGGTGAGAGGAAAAGAAAAACAGATCTGTATACCTGCATACCATGTATTTGGTCTCAGAAATTCCCATTTAAAGTTTTGGTCTTTAGTTGCATTTTGGGCTGCAATATCACAGTCTCAGGAGGTCAGGAAAATCTCAGAATGTGACAGAGAATTTTTAAAGTTTCGCAAAGTTTTGAAGAGAATGCAAGCATGATCTTTAGAGAAAATAAAGTGATTTTTAAAAATTTTCATGGTTACACCATTTCACAATTTCTTCAATTCAATGTCTGTCCTTTTATGCTCTGTGAATATCAGCCAACAGTGGCTGAAGATTGCTCTTACAGAATACCCTGATCAGCCACATCTGTTCTTGCTGGTTTTGCATTTATTTGGTTATGTTCATAAAATGCTTCTGTAGTAATGTTCCTTGAGAAAGACTTTGTAGCCCTTAGACAGGAAACAGGTATGTTTGCAATTTCTTGTGTATCCTTGACCATTTTTCCTGTGTACAGTGCAAGAAAGACAATTCTCATTCTTAGATATTTACTTTCTAAGGATCCTACTGGTACTACTCTCACTCTGAATTCCTTTGTTAGAGAATACTTTTTCTGCTTAAAGGGAATCCAGACAAATTACCAAATCTTAAAAACAAATCAGGTTGCTGAAAAAGTTTTAATGTTCCTTCTGAATTTTAAGATGTTTGTTGGTGGCTGAACAGAATCCTCCTTTACTTTCTACCGTCTATCAATCAATTTGGAGGGATGATAAACTGCTCTTTATTTGGTTACTTAAATACATCAGCAGTTGCAAATAATTTCTCAAATCTCAATTTTTAGATTTGCTATCAGAATACAAATAGACAATTTTGGCTAAATCAAAGTGCTGTAAATAATTTTTGTAATGTGTGCTTAATTTTATGACATATCATTTAATGTATGTGAGAAAAAAGGTTTCACAAAACATTTGGTTCAAACAATGAAATCATCATTCTTGAGAGGGCAATTCTAAAGAATGGATGAAATAAATTAATCCTGTAAAAATTTCTAGAAAGGTGGGAATCTTTCAGTAGCACTCTCCCACCTCTACTCATGGAAATTGGACATCATTTCAATTCATTAGTGTGTGTCCCTTATCCCAGTCCACTCAAAATTCTTTCACAGAATTTCATTGCATTTCTGTTAGGATGGACCTGTGAAGTTTGCACAGAAATTCTGCATTATTAGTAATTATGCAGGTAATTAGCAATTAGTAGACAGATTACTAGTAATTATGCAAGATTACTGTTTACCTTTATTTATGATTTTTTGTCAGGGTTGGAAGAGTAGATATTTATGGGATTAATATCCAAAACTAATAGCTTCCTATTTTAATTACCTTTCTAGATAACTAAATAACTAGGCAGAAGATGAGATGTGAATTCAGACAAGAAATTAAACCTTATTTCAGCAGAATAGACTATTACTCAAATCTTAACACCTGTGTGCATATAGACACACAGTAGGAGAACAAAACCTTTTGGTTTAATTTAAATGTTTAGATAATATTTAGAAATAGTTCTTTCTACCCTCCCTCTAGGAAAAAAATGTTGCTCTCATGTCTGATTTCTATGAAGATCCTTCCCTTTAAATAAATTTCCTTTTTGTAACGTCTATGAAACATAACCTGTTTATATGAGCCAGACATGCAATCAGTAGTAAACTCTTAACTGGTAATGTAGGTTATCTTACTGCCTTCACATGAAAACAGCATTTACCTCCCTGCTATGTGAATACTTTCTGTATATGAAAGAGTTATTCGTCTAGTTTACCTTCCTATGTCTTTCCTGCTTTGTCAAGAAAATTCACTTAACACAGTTATATTAATCTTGAGCTTATCAAATCCCCCTTTGGGAATGTAAAACTTTAAAATACCCATAAGAAATTATATTGTAGTTATCTTTTTCAGGGATGAAAACCTTATCTGAATCTTCTATTAAAAATTGTATTTAGCTTTATCATTGTCTCTGGAAAAAAATTAGTGATCGTGTTCACTTAATGTATTGGCAGAGTTGTATTTGGAGGCTCAAGAAAGCCAAAGGGCTTTAAGTAGGTCTGCAGAGGGATTTAAGAAAATTGGCAATAATGGAGTGATATCAACATGCAAATGACAGACAGACTGACTGTTTTCCTGAGTAGATCATATGCTGTGCTTAATCCCTGTTTCTTCGTGCCATTGTAATTTAGGGTTTGGAGAACAACCATCTGCTTGATTCAGTGTACACAGAACAGAGTGGATACTGTAAAACTTGGGGGAGTGATAGCTGTAGGAATATTTATCCATCAGCTGAAGACTTCTTTTTTTATATATATCTCCTCATTTTCACAGTCTCTTTGATAGCTTTTAATGTTCAGTTGGCTTTCATGGTGTTTATACCAGAATTTTTCTCTGTGGTCCTCCTGCTTCCTCTTCCCACCCTTCCCAGACACTGCTTAGTAGGGAAGACTTCATTCCACCCTTCTTACAAAGAACAGGCAGGATTCGTGGTTCAGATTCTGAATTGCCTTCAGTTCAATTCCAAATCAGAAATGCATCTCTAAAAATGGAGGTTGGCTTCAGTAGTGCATGTCACACCCATGTTTCCTTCTGTGGGCTCAGAATTGGGGATGAATTAATGAAATGCTGGATTCTTTGAGGGAGTCTCAGCTGAGGGCTCCATGCTGAAGGGATTTCTTCTCTTACTCCTGGGTCTGAGAAAGCCTAAATAAGTTAATCTCTTGGGGTACTCAACTGACTCATGTTCTCTTGTTTCCCAGCCAAAAAGCAGGATAAATTAACCCTCCCAAAGCTCTCTGCTGGCACAGACAGATTGCTCCCCATTTGCAAGCAAGCTTGGCTGTGATTTAATCATGGGGTGTGCAGTCCTGCTCTAATAACAGACCTGCATGCTTTCCTAAATGCAAATTGATCCTGAGCTGAGTGACATAGCAATCATTTGGGTTTCACCCTGTGTAGTTGATTAGGAGTTGTAGGAGATACTGTGTGATTTTTGGGTGGACAAATCAGTGCAATTTGGCACGGATTACCTATGCGAATATTGAGTTCAGTTGTTGCCTCTTATTTACTAGTTAAGCTTGTATTTTGGTCATTAGCAGAGTTATGCAGCCACATCTAAAAATAAATATGAAAAGAGTTTTGTTTTTCTCTACTCTTTTCCTAGTTATCTTTAGAGCTTGACACTGCCTGGCACAGAACTTCTACTATGCAGTCTCCAGTGGCCTTTCAGAAAGGCTTTTCAGGCTTTGTTGACCCATTTCCTGGATTAGTCTGGCTAAGTTATGGATTATTTTGTCTATTAAGCTTTTTCTTGTGTCCAGTAATTCAAGAATGGCATATTGACATAATAATGTATTCAACTAGTTGAGTTTCTGAATCCATGTTTATAACTCTTTACAAAAGTCTAAAGAAGTAAATGGTAATATTTTGATTTCCTGCAATATAGAAGACAGTAACTTGTCAAGTAGACTTTGTGTTTGGTGGCTTTTTTTAATCATGCTTAAATAAGTGCTTAAATTCTAGAACAACAGGAAGCAGGCAGAATGATACATTTGTTGATGTAGGATGTCAGATAATTTAGTACAAATTACAGATTCTTTAAATACTTGAAAACAGTGAAGGTCAGGAAGCCTCCATTCAAAATTTTCCAGCATATGTATAATATTTTACAGGATGTCTGTCTGTAGACTGCAAAGGAGTAATCTGTAAAAATCAACTTGTTTGTTGTTTTTCATGTTGTCTATTTATGCCCTGACAAATGAGCATCGGATGTAGTGTGGAGTCTGCAGAGCAGCAGAGGGTTCAAGGTTACAGACAGACACGATTGTGTCTTGCAGCACAAGGAAACTGGGCTCAGGCTGTTATTTGGAATGGTTTGTTTTCAGTAAACAGCTTGGAAGGCTTGAAACAACACCTTGGTGGTTTCCTCAAAGAATTTAATCAATGGCTTCAATGGTTTAGAAAAGGAAAGTAATCAAAGGTCCTATTATCTATAGTTTGTTTGATTCTATCAGACAAAATTTTCCCTCACAGTCTGCTGATATTCCTGAAAAAGTGTATTTCAAAGTACGTGTGCAGCAATAATTTTGTATTGAGTTAATGGCTGTCATCTTGAAAATAAGGAAATTACAGATTAGTTGTCTGTATTGCACACTTAATTTTATTTATGTGTTTTATATTTTTCTGTAATGCATACAGGGCATTTAGAGAAAGAAAGAAAGAAGAAAGGAAAGAGAGAGAGAAAAGGAAAACACTGGTACAAAGAAGTTGTGTGGGCTCTACAAGCTTTTCAGTCAGTGGAAGTGGTTAGCTTGGATTTTATTGTCCGAGTGTGTTAGATGCTCTCAAATTTGGTGTCTTCCATAAGATCTGCAAATAAAGCAGTGTTATTCTCTGGCTCAGCACAGCTGAGCTGCATCAGGTGCATTCACATCACTGTAAACATTCCAAATTCGCCTTCCTTGGCCTGTTAGAATGTAGTTAACATCTGGGAGACCAACTCCCAGAATGTAGTGAAAACACAGTTGCAGTTTCTATTCTGCTATGGGACATCCAGTTTATCTTTGGGAAGTAGCTGCTGAAAATAGTCATTTAAATATCAACCTACATTGGTGCTGATTAAGATGCACTGACAAATGCCTTTGTGGAGTACAAACTGAAGCTTTATCTGTGGCCACTAAAATGCAGCAAACCCAGACCTAATTTCCCTAGTGAAACTATGAAAGCCTCACAAACCACACCATCACTGCTAAGTAATTTAAATAAACTCTGTGTTCCATTGACTGGACATCCAGAACTTTCTGTAAGTTGAAGATGTTGACAAAATCCATTTTGTACAGGGGTAAAAACAGATAATAATCAGACAGACATACAGTTTAACACTGTGCAGGACCATGAAGATGACCTTTATTACTTACACAAAACTATCACTTTACTAGTCCCTAAGAATGACTGCGATCTACAAACGCTGTGTTTGAATCCTGTGAAGTACTTGCAGGTGTCCTCTTTATTCATAAGCAAAATTCTTCATTTCCCCTTCATTTATGCTTTTTGTTAGTAAGATTTTTGCAAAAGTGTTCAGTTATTATGTACTCTGGAGAATTGCATATTGTTTTGGTGTCTGATGAGGAAGCCTGTATTCAGAAGAGATTTGAAATCAAAAATGCTGATACTGGCTAAGTTCTATGACTTTCAAAGGTGTTAGAATTAAAATACTCCTTCTAGACTCTTGAATCATCGTAATTCACAGCAAAATAATATCATATATCTAAAAAGGCTGGAGTTTTTTCACAGCTTGGTTTCAATTGCATTTTCTACATCAGTAAATGAATGTTCTAATTCTTAAATGAATGAAAATATTTTAGAACTGTTACCTTTTAGAACTGAGGTTTGGATTTTAAGATGTGCAGAATGGAAAACCATCTCTTTCAAGAATTTTCAATTATCGGTGTTTTGATGACAGGAAGGATGTTTTTAGAGCATTTCATTGTACTGAATGTTTTGAATATTTGTGAGGGTTTTTGGTAGTATTTTCCTCAGTAATACCTGCCAAAACATTATAGATATTTAGAGCACTGTTTGAGAATCTTTCTCTCTGTTTGTAGGAAAAAATTTTCAGATGCTTAAAAACTATATATTCCTAGATGTCCTAAGATAGTTGGTGTAGAATGAAATGGAGTGAGAAGCCCAGCTGAAAACTTAGTTTAAAACAAAAGTTTTACTCCAAAATAGTCTTTAAATTTTTCTGGGAAAGGTACAAGGGTGGTTTTGCATAAAAGGGGAAGTTTTGAGTTTTTAAATTTTTACTGAGATATTTTTCAAGGAAGCAATAGTTTCTAACCTTGTGTTCAAATATGTTCATACCTCGTGTGCATACACACAAGAATGAACACTATTTCCAGTTACCTTCTAACCATTCACTGGTTATTCACTGGGTGCTGTTTCACTCATGTGAGGAAACAAATTGGACTTTTTATCGTCATCCTTTCCTTATGTGTTACCAAGCATTTTGTTTTCTACCAGCACACAATATTGATTATGCCACTGACAATAATATCAAACATTTGCAGCAGTAATTCACTCAGCCTTGTAACAAAGCTCTTTATCCTCAGTCCTCTCAAGCCTCTACCTTTGGTTGTGTGAGTTCTGCAGGACTCGTGCACGAGCTGTAATGTTGTTTGACTTTTTCATCCTAAGATTTGTCTTCTTTTTCTAAACAACCCTCTCCAAACCCATGTCCCTCTGTGTTTATAAAGAAAATTTGCATACATTATGGAAGAAAAAAAAAACTGTCAAAACATGCAATAAAAATTACTTAAAAAACCCAAAGTGTTAATTCTCATATGAATATAGTGGCTCTCCATAGTCACACTTCTTTTTGGGGACATTATTGCAAGATAAGCAGTAGCTTTGGGAAGGTAATACAGGCTGTCTTACTGATAACACAAGCCATGTCCTCAGGGAAACATCATACATTCCAGCATATTTCAGGAAATTTCATAAATTTCAGCATATCTCCCATGTGTCAGGCATGTCTGCTTCTCAGGATGAGACTTTTTTCTTAAAGGAAATATATTTTTGGTTTTCCCTGAAAGCACATGGCTTTGTCTCTTAGGTAAATTATACTGTCTTAAAAAATCCCCAAAACCATCCCATCATCTGATTCATGAGTCTTACCCTACATCTAGTGGGCCTTTTTTAAACATTCAGATCTTCCTTTAAGTATCTTTCTAACGATGAACACTCTCTTATTGCCCTCTTTTAACCTCCTGACTCCTAAAATGCTCTCCATGGATAAGGTATGAATATATTCACTAGGAATCTTTTCATTTTCATTGGAACTTGACAGTATGATTTTATTTTTTCTGCCCTTGCTTGGTGATACAAAGAGTTTTAGAAGTTAAGCCTGGATCAGTTTTGAGTTCTGGATACACAGGAGGCTATGCAGAAGATGCACATAATACTGTTTGAAGTCTTCATTAAGCATTGCTAGGGTTTGTGCTGAGAACTGGAAATCCTTGCAAGTGTTATTGAAAGTGAGATGTAATACAGTATATCTGAAATGTAGAGATACATTCAGATATATTTTAGTAACCTGAAAAACAGAAGGCTGCACAAATAAGTGTCAAATAAAAGGCAGAAGGACTTGGAACTTGGCAATTTATGTGTTTATCGTATGCTTTTTGAAAATCCCTTCAGAAAATGGTACATTTTAATGTAATTTTGAATTTCTTGGCATGTTGTTACAATTTTTTCTTATTATTTTATTTTTTTAAGGAATCCAAAATGTACTCAGCTTATTCTGTGCCGTGCTTACAGAAAATAAGGTTCTCTTTCACTCAGCAAGTTTTCAAAGGCTCAGTGATGCCTGTAGGGCTCTGGAGTCTTTGATGTTTCCCCTCAAATACAGGTGAGTTGAGTTTGGATTCTTTTAACTTGTTAAATAGTTTTATAATTCATTTTGTAATTTTTATTACAAATACAATTTATTACAAAAACAAATTACTTTTCTTTTTTATTTGTCCCAAACAAAAGAAACCATGCTGTATTTGTTCAAATAAGCAAAGCTATTAAGGATGATATATGCAAATCCTAGTGTGTACACATTATTAATAATAATTTGGTTGCATTGTGGCAGTGGAAGCAATTAAGGGAGAAATATTCCACCTGCAGATGTTGGGTAGAAGCCCTGCTCACAACCCAGAAGATTCTGTAGCTCAAAGATAGCAGCTACATTAGTGCTTATCAGTTTTAAATCACTGACAAATGTGCACCAGAGAATGAATTTAAATCAACAAACTGATCCTCTCTAAAAAGCCACAGGTAGATCCAGAAATGGAAAACTTAATGTCAATCATTTGGATTTCTTAGGAAGATGACATATAATTCTGACTCACCTGTTCCAAGCTATGCTTGTATTGTAATATCTTGTTTTATTTAAAATATTTCAGAGATTGGTTTCATTATAATATAAAATTAGAAGGAAAAACTGGAAACTGAGTTTTGGAATACGTTTCTTAATGTTTGACTAGTAATGAATGTAAATTTTTAATAACTATAAATTAGGTGTAGAAATGCATTGATCAATTTAGATCCAGCTCTTGAAGTTGTTTTGAACACACTGAGTTTTTTAATTTGTCAAACCAAGTAAAGAAATAGTGTTCTATGCATAATGTTTAGTTGTCATTTCAATATGAAAAGAAAACATTTCCTTTAGAGACTTTTTTATTAATGATATTTTACAAAAGGCTGAAGCATAGGTATATGGCCAAAACCTAATCATGATTTTAAAATGCATGTATTATCTATAACTTTAGTGTCCCTGATTACTAACAGGAAGATTTTTAATTTTTTTTTTTTTTAAGAAGAAAGTTGCCTTATGTGAAAGAATAGTCAGAAGCTTTTACTCTATTTCATTTATTCTTTTTACAGTTATCCCTATATTCCAATTCTTCCTGCACAGCTGCTGGAGGTTCTCAGCTCCCCAACACCTTTCATCATTGGGGTTCATTCTGTCTTTCGCAATGACATTCATGAGCTTGTGAGTATTTGTGCCCCTCACAGCCACAGTGCCTGCTTTGCTGCTCAGCTGCAGAGTGTTTCTGAATGCTTTGGGGGTGTTTGTGTGGACATATGTTCAAAATATATGTTCATAATATTACTGTAAGAAAGCAAGGCAAGATAATCAGGAGAAGAAAAAAGAGAAAAAGCATCATTTGGTTTTGTAAATACATTGAGTCTGTAGTGCAGGAGGAGAAGGAAAGAATCCATTTCTGGTTTTCTCATCTGTTTGTCCTGAGTTTGAGCAATTTGCTTAGGATTTTCAAGTGTATTCTCAATTGTTTTATTTTACCTTTTTTTAAGTATGTGTTTGGAGAAACTAAACCAAGGTTACAAGAGGTGCTTGGAAACATGAACTTTTACTTCTACTTGCCCTCACTGTTCCTTTGCAAACAGTGCATTAGATATCTCATGTCTTTAAACACAGACCTGAAACATCCAGAAACAAAAGTCACTTCTCAAAGTTTGGCCTAATTTAATTTTCTTTAGTTTAATTTTATTTTTCGGGGCTAGATTCAGTAATAGGAAGTATTTGGAGTATTTCCTGTATTAGAAGCATTCTGTGCATTAAAGTTGGTATTGTTTCAATTTGTTTTTTTTGAACTTCCATGCAGATCATTGTGCAGAAATTTGAACTGTTGTGTTTTTAAGCTACGCTCATTGGATTCACTTCTACTGCTACTATTTTCCCCTTCCAGTTAGATGTAATCATAGCAGACCTGGATGGAGGAACAATTAAAATTCCTGAATGTATTCATCTGTCCCAGCTGCCAGAGCCACTGCTACACCAGACTCAAATGGCACTTTCTCTGGTACGTTTGGATAAAATCCCCACTTTTCACCCTCTCACCTATTTGTAAAGACTGAAAAAATTCAATATTAAGCTTTCAAGCACACTGGAAGTTAGTTTTAATGGAGTGATTCATGCAGAATTCCTGCATTTAGAAGAGTTTATTCTCTTAATTCAAGTTAGTATTGTCAGTAATGGAAATCTGAAGTGTCTTCTCACTGTTCAAGAGGTAGAGAATTTTCCTTTATAATGATTTTAATAACAGTATTTGAGCAGCATTATTACTACTCAGCTCTGCTGCCTGTGTTTATAAATTCATTTCAAGTGTACATTTTCTTGAAATTCAACAAATTGATAACCCTTTAAAATTTATTTGTGTGATGCCTGTTTCAGAATTTAGGAATGATGGATTCTACATTAAGGAATTGCCATAAAAATACTTCAGTTTGTCTTTTTGCTATCATTGTAATAAGTTAGAAATCACCTTATTTAGAGGCTTCTGAGCAAATCTTGTCTTAAACAGAAGAATTTTTAGCCTGTTAATCTGTTTCAGATGAATTGACTCTAAAATCCCTAACAGTATTGATCAGTTTCATGGACTGTGGTCTGAGTTTTTGATAACTAATTCACATAGAGAAACCTGAAGCTGAGAAGTTAATTCCATCTTTATTTCCATACAGTCTTCACAATTTAACTCAATTTATTACTTGAGGTACTCAGTATTAGTGAATATTAATTTGAGAAAGAAAAAAAAAATCTTTTTCTCAGAAAAAGCAAGGAAAAAATATTATGTTTTCAAAATTCTCTAGGTTTTGCATCCTGATTTGGAAACAGCAGATTATGCCTTCCCTCCCCCACGAACAGCTTTATCACACTCCAAAATGCTGGTAAGATTTCTGTGGTTTTTTTCTGTGTCTGACTTTCCAAAGTGGAAAACTGTTGAAACTTTAGACCAGCTTCCTTTTAAGAATTTGTGTTTGCTTTTCCATATACCTTATACTATTATTGTTAGAGGAAAGAAAGTCATTTTGCTCTCTAATAGCATTCTGATGGGTTAGAAGTTTTATGAAATCAAAAAACCTGTTCAATTTAAGAACCCACATTGGGGCTTTTTGTGTAGATACATTTGAAAATGTAAAACTCTTAGGTGGTGAAATATATTATTTCTTGCTTTAAGATTGGGAATATTTTATTGCTGAAGGGAATGTCATCCGGACTTCATCTGAACTAAGGGAAGAATTCAGCTAAGGTCTCACTTTGAATTGGGAAGATTCAAATTAATATAATTTTGTATCAAAATAAGAAATTTCTTTAATCTGAAATAAATCACCATGTTTTCAAGTTGTCAAAAAAGCCAGGGTACAAATGTACCAATTAAAATCCTAGGGAGCAGCAGGAAATGAGCATATCTGTCAGTAAAGTGAGCCATACAAAATTTAAGTTAAAAATAGAGCAACATTGATCATGTTCCAGTGAAGAATAAACAGCTGTCTAATAAAATACTCGAATAATTTATTCCAGCTTTATGTAATCTTATATGTTCCTTTTCTTTTTAAAAATAAGTTACAGGTTGTAATTTATTTAGGTTATATTTGCTTGTCAATTACCTGATCAGCTGGTTACCTGATAATAAATCTTCTTTGCTGTGTGTAACACTTAAAGTTAGAATTTGTAACGTAACACCATGAAACCTGAGGTCATTTTTGGGACCTCATGTTTTTTGACATGGCTGCTGAGATAAAATAATAGGATGGCCCAGGATGTGATGTCAGTCTGGAGATGTCACTGCCCCGAGTCTGCCCCAGCTGTCCACATCATTTCCATTAATCTGGTGGTGTCTGTGTAAGCACTGCCTTCCTCAAATAAATAAAGCAGGACTTTAAACACCTATTATTTTAAACTTTTTAAAGTAGCTCTGGCTTGTTTGGTGGCAGAAGGTTGGCAAGTGAAGATGTGAGTTGGAAGAGTGCTAGACAGGTAGCTGGGCAAACCTGGAGCAGTCTGCTCGTCTGGCTGTAGAGGGATGCTCCAAACCTGGATTCTTCAGCAGCAGCAGTGCCACCTTAGGCTCTTGTTACTCCCTGCTACCCCTGTCTGCTCTGAAGACACTGCTTCAAAGCCACACTTATTTTAGGGAATAAATCCAGGCTAAAACAGCCTTTTCCTTTATTTCACATCAGGTTTCTCTTGTGGCAGCTCGTTCATGTGGTTCACAATGTGACCACCCCTCAGCCACCCTGGCTTTGCCCAGAGCCTGTGCTACAGGCACAGCAAAGATCAGCAGAGGTGAAGGGTGACTGTACAGAATCTGCCATGGCCATCTGAGGCCAGGGCAGGGGGATCTGGTGTTCTGTGACCGGGTGGTCTTGGTCCCTTCCAGCCCCAACCTTTCTATGAGACAGCCTCATACCTGTACAAATATCTCTGCTTCATGTGCTGCACAGCTGCACTCATCAATCTGTAGGCATTTCTTATATAGATTCATACAAAGTGTGGAGAAATGTAGCATACAAAGACATTTTGACAACATATTCACTTACTGCTTACAGGACAAAGAAGTGAGAGCAATCTTCCTTAGGCTATTTGCACAGCTTTTCCAAGGATACCGCTCGTGTCTTCAGCTGATCAGAATTCATGCTGAACCTGTCATTCACTTCCATAAGGTAAAGGAGGAGCAGTTATGTGTGTTTATGGTATTCCTTTGTGCCTTTTCAACAAGTGGTAAAGTTTAAAAATGTAAATAAAATTATCTGCATGTGTTAAACCCATTATTTTGACGTAGCACAATATCAAGTGTTTTAGTGGGGCTAATTGCAGGGACATTACAGAAATATACAACAAAGTTAACACTGAAATTTAATACAAATAAACATTTGAAGAATCACCATGGAATTTTATTTTTTACAAAAAGCCTCTGTATGTAATAACACATTGCTTGAAAGTACTAGTTTTCTCTTTTATTACCTGTGAGATTTAAAAAATGTGCGCATCAAATTTCCAGTTCTGAATTTTGGTATAAAAAGATCCTATGTTTAGTAAAAAATTTAGTTAGAAAGTACCACTTACTAGTATAAGCTGATAGGCTGGTCAAAATGTTTAACTACTGCATAACAGTTGCTTGTTATTGTAATTTTTGATGCTGATTAAAAAGTGCATTTTTTCTGTGTTCCTTGCAGGCAGCCTTCTTGGGCCAGCGAGGCTTAATTGAGAATGACTTTCTAACCAAAGTCCTCAATGGAATGGCATTTGCTGGCTTTGTGTCAGAGAGGGGTCCCCCCTTCAGAACCTGTGATCTTTTTGATGAGGTGAAAAGTGTTTCTGTATTCCCAAGTAAATTACAATTTATTGTGATATTTCAGCATGGGAAAAACTACTGGAATGCTCCTGAACCCCCACTGTTTATTATATCAAGTTTATATTAATCATGTCAACTCTTATTTTCAGCAAAGGAGTTATTTCTATCTTACTTCCATAAAATTATGCCCCCCTCATATATATGAAGTTAAATAGTTGTATAAACTTTGGTAATGCTGTTCCTATTGTCAGATCTGTAGCTTCATAATACATTGCATGAGCTAGTACAGAAATATTTTCAGTAATTTAATTATATTCTCTGAAATGTTAACAACCTCATAGAGAAATACTACATTAAATACATATCCAACAATGTAAACTGAGACAAAAATAATTTTAAAAAGCAATGCCATAGTTTTTACTGTGTTGGCTTTGAGTTGAATGTAGAGTAAAAATAGAGTATGATACTAATTCTGTGTTGTAGTAGTAGTACCTATGAGAAATTTGGATTGAGGTATAGAAATGTGAAAGGACTGGTTTAGGTACATAGGACTTTTCTGTCTGGTAACAAATGCTGCATATGAAACTGAAAATGTCTCATGTTCCAGAGCAACATGACATTTTTCAATGTTCAGCTTTCTTTCCTTGGTTTCAATTTAAGATTAAAATTCCATAACTTACATAGGAAATATTTTTGTTGTTGTTGAATTATCAGCATTTTTATTTTTTCTTCTTTTAAAAAAAGTTGGTGGCCTTTGAAGTCGAAAGAATTAAAGCTGAAGAGGGCAATCCACCAAAAATGATAAAGCATGTTAGAGAACTTGCAGAACAGCTCTTCAAAAATGTAAGTTGACTGTACCTGCTGCATCTGTAGAGTTGAGATATTAACACTGAAAATTGATCCAGTGTCCAGAAAATGGGAGTGACTTCTTTTGGTAGTCATCATCTACATTATGGCAAAGACTTTGGAACTTTAAAGATCATTAATTTGTACATGCAAAGGAAATTCAATATGATTACTATTGATTTATTAATGCTAATATTGATTTAGATATAGCTACAACTGCTTATCTGTTTTTAGTGTCTATTCACATAAGGTTTATAATTTCTGTGATTTTCTCTGCTGCAACCTATCCATGCCAAATAAATCTCTTTTCTTGCCTCTCAACAGTTTTCCATATGAAAATCATACATGCAATTTGGCATAATGTGTACTTTGTGCAGCTCTTTCCTACTGTGTTACCCAGTCACCCTGGTTTGCATGCTCAGCAAGCATTATTTCGTTTTTTACAGCCTGTTTCTTGTACTCTTTAGGTTTCCTACAACTCCATTTCCAGTTTAATTTTTGCCTTCATATATATGTTTATTTTACATAGTGCTTTTGTAAAGTCTCCTACCATTCCATTAGATGGTTCTGGGATTTTTTATTGTTTGCAGGTTTTAGATTTTTTGTTTGCTTTGAGGTTTGTGGGCTTTCTTGGCATAGGCTGATCTCCCTCCCCCTCACACTTCTGTGGTTATTCAGACTCCACAGAGCATTATCTATTACACCATCAGCTGACACCTTTGTCACCCTTTCTTTTCTACATCCCACTTTCCCAAAACTGTGGTTTTCATCTACAATTCTGGAAAAAACCCCACAAGAACTACCAAATACTTCTAAGTTCTGAGGTGTTTGGGGGTTTCTTTTATGTTCTGTGTGTCTTTTCTGATGATGAGATTGATTTATACCATTGTGACTGACCTGCTCCTACACTACCACTGCCACAGTGACTTTACATGAGCACACACTGATATTCACTGAGTTAGTGACTTTGTGCATTGAGAAGTCAAATTTCTAGTAGTTGTGCATGCACCTGACTTTGACTGAATATAGGTGATGTGTAAAACTGCTTAAGCTGTGCTTAGAGCTGCCTAATTTTAAACAGACTGCATGATGTATTTTGACATCTCGTTTCACAGTTTTAATAATCATAATATTGTAGTTGTGCCAGTTTAGATACAAGGGAGAGACAGTTTTTGTTAGGGAGAGATGTTTGAATGAGTCTTGGTGCCTCAGGTGGAAAATCCAAAGCATTAGACCTTTAATTATCCTGATAGCATGTGCATCTGACATGATTATTTGTGATGTCCAAGATAAAAGTAACTTTTCCTGTATTTCCTCTGAATCTCTCTTCTCACTGAAATGGATTTTGAAACAGTTTTCTAGTATTTTTGGAACCTTTTCTAGTGTTTTCTGCCCTCTGTCTTCTGTTACTCCCTCCTGACACTGTGTTCCCTTTCTCTCCCTTGTTTCCCCTGGCATTTACTGCCCTCATACCCCTGGATTTTTGGCTTGTTCCATTAAGTTTTCCTTTGCAGAGAATGCATGTGACTAAGTAGCTTTTCTGTTTTGGCTGCTATTCCTCAAGCTGATGCATTTGATCTCCTTGTTGCCTTTTGCTCCTGTAAACAACAGTATTAAGCTCCTGTTTACAAGTTTTCTTTCAAACTTACTGTGCATTTACAAGAGAAACCTCGTTGATGGATAGCACTCTTTGGCAGTGGTATGTAGCCAGTAATGAGTAACAGCATAGTCAAATTGGACAGCAGTAAATTCAGATGTGATTAATGGCAACCCCAAAATAAATGAATGAAGAGATGGAAATACCCCATTTTGTTTGATTACTGCACCCCTGGAAATGTGATGTGTGATCCTATTCATGGTGGTAGCTCTTCTCTAATGAAGAGCTTGACTGTCACACTAGTTTATATTCAAGTCCTTAATATTCATTAATTTGCATCAAATCAGCCTAGGTTAAGCAGGGATTTTCTTTCGCTTTTATTTTGAATTTTGCACATTGACAAAAATAGTGTTATGAAAGCCTTTAAGAAAGTTGGAAATATTAAAGTTAATGAGTCACGGGTGCTATGAATATGAAACATTTCATTAGTCATCTGCATTAGATATTTGACTTCTTAATCCTTCAGGTATGGGAGATTCTGCAGACAACAGTAAAATCAGATGAGACAGATGGTAACACTGCGTGATTCCTTTTGCTTTTGACCTGCAGGAGAATCCCAACCCCCACATCGCGTTCCAGAAGGTGCCGCGGCCCACGGAGGGCTCTCACCTGCGGGTTCACATCCTGCCTTTCCCCCGCATCAACGAGGGCCGGGTGCAGGAGCTCCTGCAGGAGGGGCTGGCCAGGAGCCAGGGTGCCCCCCCTGCCACCCGAGGGGACAAGAAGTGCGTGGTGCCAGCGGGGCCCCCTGTGGGTACGTGCCTTTGCTCCCTCTCCACCTGCTCTGCGTGACTGCAGCGTGTCGCTCCCAATTTCATGTGGATGTTGTGTTTTTAACTATCACGGCAAACTCTGGTGTGTAGGCTTCAGTGTTTGTCTTTGCAAATTTAAAAGCCTTTTTTTATCTGATTTTACTAAGAAGTCAAACATCCAGAGACCGAGGGGTGTAATTGCTAACAACAAAAGTGGATTTGATCTGAATTAGGTTTTGACTTGAACAATTAAACTAGATATTGTCAACTCAGCTAGGCCTGTTAAATATCACCACAGGTCACTCGTAGCACTGGCTGAACAAAGCTTTGAACCATTTGAGTTCCTCCTTTGATACCAGTGAAAGATGTGTAAATTACTGGAAAAAGGCAAAGAGCAAAGATAGCATCTGTCTCAAAATAAGTATACCTGTATTTACACAAAAAGAGTAGATGTGGACATTGTAGGCATGTCATTTTAATTTTGATACCAAAAGATTCCATTACTCACAGTAGTACTTATTAATGTGAATGGTGACATAAACCAGTGTGGGTAGCAAAGTTGCACGTGAAGTTGGCAGAGCTTGCAAAACTTTTGAAGGATGGGATCAGAATTCAAATCCATCTTTTAAAATTAGATATCTAACACAAGACTCCATTGAATTCTGTTCTTCTCTACTGCTTTTCTTCAAATAAGGTATGGCACTTGCATGGGCGGGATCAGCTGACTAGGCAGCAGTTCCTCAGAAATTAATTTGGGAGCTTTTAATGACTGTAGGGCAAACATGACCCAACTATATCAAGCTACTGCAAAAAAGCTAAACATCTTAGTAGGATGTATAAACAGGAGTGCAGTCAGTGAACCCAATGGAGAAATCTCTTCATTGTGCTCAGTGAGACCTCAGCTGGAGTGTTTGTGTCCATTTTTGGACACTGGAAGACTGTCTCCATTTTTGGTTCTGTTGGAGGGAGTCCATAAGAAAGCAACAGGAATGACCAGTGGTCCAGAGAATGTGACCTACAAGGAAAGATGGGGAGTTGTTTAGACTGAAAAACAGGAGACTGAGGGAACGCATAATAGCAGGCTTCAATTATACAAGAGACAGTGAGAAAAAGAAGGGGAATAATCTGTCATGATAAGAAATAATGGGTTTAATTGCAGCACAGAAATAGAGTTATTTGTCAGCAAGACATGGTAAGATGAGGGTTGTGAGGCAGTTGAGTGGATTTCTTATGAAGCCATGGAGTCTCTCTTATCACAGAACATTGGGAACATGTTAGACAAACACGAGAAATATATAAATAGAGTTGATCCTGTCTAGGGACAGCAGGGTGAACTAGATGACCTCTTGAGGCCCTGCCCAGGCTTGTTTCTCTTTGGGTTTATGCAAGAAGAGGATGAACTCTCTTCACCTGCTTTGCTGTTGACTGTATCATTGAATCTGGTACTTACAGAAAATTAAAAGGACATGTGGTTGTGTTCTGTTGTCTTTCTTCAAAAGGCTAGTTGCAAGAGAAGGGTTGTTTTTTATTTTGGCTTTTTTTAATAAGTTAATTTCTCTGTCAAAGCAGGGGTTTTCCTGTTTGTTTGGTTTTTTTCCCTCAGGAACAGCTTTCACACTTACATTCCCTGCTGAACTCTGTCTCAGAATCCTTGGATATAAGTAGCTCATTATTATCTACTCGAAAGGCATATCCTGAATTCAGATACTACTTATTTGATATTATGGAGAAAAAGACAATGTTAGTACTTGCATTCTGAATTTTCTTGAAAAATTAGGGCAAAACAGTGCATTAAGAAAATCTCAACAATTTGGAATCTAGATAAGAGAACAGGTTTGTCAGGTTTTATTCTGTGTTGCAGAATTCTTGTCATGGCCATCTAAAAATAGTTATCTACTGCTACAAAAAATTCAAGGTTATGTAGCTCACTGCAGAACGCACACAAATTATTAGTTTGTGTTTATCTATGTATTTCATCATTATGTTAAGGTTATAATCTCTTTGTGTCTGTGTGAGACAATAATTAACAAATAGTTAAGAGAATCAGCTACTCCAGTTAAAAGACAGAGCACTCTCCTCTTCATATGGTGTAGGAAAACCAGAGTTTTGGAATCTTGTGTTCCCATCTGCATACATATGGTATTTGCTTAGTAGAATAAGAGGGACGATACAATAATTATTTTTTAAAGAAATTTTTGGTATTCTTTGTGGTTCTTGCAGTCATTTCACAGATGTATATTCTTCTTTTTCTTTGTTAGTTTCCATAATGGAAAAAGGAAGCACAGTTTTCAACAGTGCTCAAAGGCTGGAAGTTGTTAGAAACTGCATCTCGTTCATTTTTGAAAACAAATTTTTGGAGACTGAAAAGGTAATAAAACAAAATTTTAATTCTCCCAGATTACTCTCTGTTCTGTTAATGAGCAAATGGAGACTGGCCTAATCACAAAGTACATTTTGAAGTCTTGTTTCCAATGCTAAGGATTATTTTGGCCATTTAAATTAATGAAGTAAGCAATAAAAATAATCTAAATGCAATATTGTGTGTAATATGAGGCTAATGGATTTGAAAACCTGTTTCTAATCCTACATGGGTGAGTTGAAAACCCTTTTTGCAAAATTTATTGCTGTTATATGTAGCATTGTCCACATAGTTTTTTTAAAAAGAGTTGGGTGTATATTGCTCTAGCTGCATTAATTAGAAGGAATGCAAACAAAAGGCATACATGTGTGCTTCAGTGTTTAACAACCAATGCTCTCTGGAAATTTTCAGTACACTCAATTTTGCTGGTTTTAAAAATCAGTAATTTGATAGAACTCAGATGAACATAAATATTTGGTATGTCTGTCTTCACTGAAATGTGCTAGTGAGTTGTTATCCTAGGCAACAACTCGGATAATTATTTTTAAATAATTATATCTTAATTATATATATATATAAAGATATATATATCTTATCTATATATGTTAATAATATCTTATTTTCTCTTCATTAAGAAGTTGCCAGGTTTTGTAGATTCTGTCCGTAGAATTTTCGGTTATTGATTATAGAATAGTCACTCAAACTTAAAACCAAATCTAATTCTGCATATGAAAATGACTGTTAAATTATTTTAAGATTTTTTTTGATTTATCAGGGATTTATCATCTGTATATCTCTGATGCTGTGTAGATCAAGACAGAAAAGGAACTTTGCTTGATTTATGAGTTATGGTGTCAAAATGAACATGGGAAAAGTGCTAATGAAGTGTGTAACTCTTTAAAAAGAGTTTTCATCCAAGCAGAGCACGGTAGTTTTTAACCTCATTCAACTTCAAGGCACTTGGGAAAGTTCAGTGGGTTTTTTGGCCCTCTGCATGGTAAATTTTTCCTTAGCAAATTGTCTGCCTTTTCTTACTCACCTGTTACCTCCAGCCTAAAGGGCCACAGCTGATAATCACTGTTGTAGCATTTGCTCCATCTTTAAAACATTGATAAAAATATTCTGTTGGCCCTGGTTTAGGATAAACTGCATGACAGTCTAGTGGCCTCACTGATATGAGAGCTATGCCACTTCTAAATGCATTTGTCATTCGTTGCTTATCACAAAACGTGCTTGATAGGCAAACTCCAGTCCTGGCCTGACTGTACAGAACAGAGCACTTGCTTTCATCCACAATAATCCATTTCTGGTTTCACATCACTTCAATGCCTGTCCATATTAAAGGATTTCTGTTTACAGGTGTAGATGCATTTTAATGCATTTTAATGCATTTGGGGAAAAAAAAAGGGAAAAGTTTAGAATTTGGTAACTCGAGCTAAATCAACCATTATGGGAAAGTTTGATATTCAAGCTAACAGTTAATTTCCAGTGCTGTTGTTTACTGTCACTTGCAGCTTCTTAATAAAAAAATGAATGGTATTCAGTATGAGTAGTGCCATTTAATTTCCTTTCCATAAAGTGGGGTGTTGTTCTCTGCAGACCCTTCCTGCAGCTCTGAGAGCCCTGAAAGGCAAGGCAGCTCGGCACTGCCTGACTCAGGAGCTGGGCCAGCACGTTAAAGAGAACCGAGCAATCCTGGACCACCAGCAGTTTGACTACATTGTGAGAATGATGAACTGTGCTCTGCAGGTACAGTATGGCAAGGCTTTGGCCTTGCTTGTCTTTCTCTTGTTTAGGATGGGGATAAGCAAAATTGCTTAGAGGGTTGTGGAGAAGCAAAATAATTAAATTACCCATGTCCTACAACGATGTAGCAGATATGACTTGATGGTGGATTTAAGATATTTTGTTGTTGAAAGAATAAAAGACAAAACAGTCTGTACAGGTCTGTCTGATATCAGAAGCAGAAAGAAAACTGTTATCACTATTAATGATTTAGATACAATTTAGTTTTGGTAGGTACTGATGTAGCTTAATGGCATGAAGTGTGCCTTCTTAATGAATGAGTCTTGGTTTTTCCAGGTCATTTTCAACCCACAGTTCCTAAAATGTATATCAACCACCAATCAGTTAAAAATCCTAAAAGTTTGTCTTCTTTGTGTAAAAATAGTTTAAGAAAGCATACTTTCTGCTTCTCTGGCTCATGGTGGCAGTTCTGCTTGTCACAGTGCCATCTTAGTTTGTCAAAAACTCACTGCAGGTGTTTGTGGCTCATCTCTAAAGTTAATTCTACTGACAAATTATTATGTGTTGACTAAGCATCAACATATGGTGGCAGCTACCTATGAAAGCAAAATATGTGGGTGATGTCTTTTGATTTTCATTTCAATAATTGGTCTGTTTTACCTTCACTTGTTCTCAATTCATCATGTGAAGTATTTTATGGATTTACATGTTTTCAGTCTTCTGTCTGAGAATGTAGTGGTATTTCTATTAATTTGTAATGTGATCACATTTGGTTATAATTTCTCTTTTGTTGACCCTGTCTAAGTTATTGTATCAAATTAGGGACTTGATGGAGGCCCACTTTCCTCTAACCTAAATCCCCCTGAAATTGCTCTGCAGCAATTTAAAAAAGATTGACCCACATTTTTTAAAAGGTGAATGCTAAATGCTGTTTTCACTGAAGTGTAGAAATAAATTAACATTGAGCAAATGCTGCCTCAGGTCACCATGAAATGCAAGTTTTGTTGTCTGTTGGATTTCTTGTTTGTTCACGGTAAGATTTTTTCCTGCTGTTGTGAGAGAAGTTATCTTTGTCTGAGCAGTGGACTTAAAAGCAAAACTACCTGAACTCAGCAGATAAAAACTGAAGTTGACTGGCTAAAATTACACAGCACATAGAATCTGGTTTTTTGCACAAGCCTTCACCTTCTCCAAGCCTTAAATTTAGACTTAGATTTGGAAGAAAATCCGACTTTATCTGTGAAACTCTTTCTCTGTCCAAAATCACGACTAATGGAATATTGCACCTGCTGTGTATTCCAGAGTTAGAAATTTTCTTTCAAACCAGAAAGCAGGATTGTCTAGATATGTTACATATTTTGCTTCTACTTTTTTGATCATTCCTGGGTTAAAAAAATCCATATGTTTTTAGACAATAGGAGCAAAGTACTAATCCCCTTTATTTCTGTATCTTGAAAAAATGATAGCAGAAAATAAAATCTGAGGAAAGAAATACTGACATCACCTTTTAATAAAATAATAAAAGCCAATTTTTCTCTGGAAGAAAAGCTTTTTTTCCCATCTCAGAGATCTGAAGGGCCAAGAAGGAGCTTAAGTTCAAGGAAATGAATGTGTCTGAAGAGTTACTAAAATTAAAATAGGCTTGTTTTTCCTCAGTAAAACTAGGAAATGTAACTCAAATCATGCAGGGGAAATAGATCAAATAAGGAGGCACAGTTTTTATGCCTTCCCCACCCCCAACAGTATTTTCATATCTTCGAAAATATGAAATGAAAGTTTTCATTTCTCAGGAGTGAGCTTGGCCAACATGAAAACATCTGAACTCCTGACACTGGGCAGTGAGTTAGAAGCAAGTATTTTTAACATCTACTTTTATGACATATGAAGTTATTTATTAAGATAAAAACATGATTTATAATTTGTCTGTGCACTTTGCTCAAGTGTGTTATTTGAAACAATGTGTAAATGGTGACATTTTGGAGCTTCTCTGTATCAGTTCAAGAAAAAAGCACATTATCAAGAACTTAAGTAAGTTTGCCCTTGCTGCAGTGGGACTCAGCAAGTCAGCATTTTGGTGTTGACACATTAATTCTGTTAGCTGCAGGTCATAAGACCAAGTAATTAAGCAGAATACACAAAAATCTAATTTAAGAAATGTGGTCTTAACTGGAGATGTGGTGAAGCTTTAGGCAAATGCCAAATTAATTATTGATGGGGTTTTGGGGGAGGGTTTGGTTGCAGTAGAGCTTTCAGACCTCACTGAACTACTGGAATTGTAGAAACTGCCTCAGTCTTACCACCAGATTTTTCTGTTGACATTATTGCACATTCCCATTGGCTTCTGCAAGATGGAAATTGAAATCCTGCTGTGGCTGGAGGCATGGGGAGGGTGATCCAACAGCTGAGAGGAGGGGAAGGGAATGCCCTGGCAGAGGTGACAGGGTGTGCAGAGCCCTGGCTCCCTGCCAGACACACTGGGGTGTGTGGGGATGTGTGTGCAGCAAGCTTCAGTCCCGTGGTTTGCCCTGGGACACACCAGTCTCACCTGCTCATCCAGGTGGGAAATCTGGTGCTCTCCAGCCACCAAACCTCTGTTAATGATAAGGTGAATTGTTGCAAACTCAGCAAGTTAACATTTTGCTGTAGACACATGAATTCCGTTTGCTGCAGGTCATAAGACCAAGTAATTCAAGCAGTGTCTGTTAAAAGACACAAAAAGCTAAGAATTTCAAGAGATGCAGGTTGGCCATTTCTGGGAAGTGTTTTGGACTGAATTCTTTGTCTTACTGTGAAGTACTGGCTATTACAAAATCAGGAAGATTGCACTCTGCAAGTCTAATGCAGAGCCCTCCCTTGCTAGTGAAGATTTTTCTGATTGTCTAGTGTCAGGTTTTTTCATTTACTAGAATCTGGTCTCTTTTTTTACTGAAATCCATGAAAAGAAAGGTCAGATGCTTTTTCAGAGCTTCTGTATACTCGTTTTGTGCATGAAGAGCAGTATGTTAACAAATGCTTGTGATAATCCCCCCATGTATATTACTGCTGCTCTCATATCTGCTACCACAGGGCTTGAGAAGAGATTAAGACAGTGGAATAAAATGTTCCTAATATTGCTTCAAGTGAATGGCTATTTGATTTTAGTGAACAATTCCATAGGCTGTATTTCCCCAGGAGTCTGATTTAGCCATTTTGCAACTGGGAGGAAGTGAGGATGGTATTTTACCAATTTCTCTAGAGATGGCAAAACTTGGACTTGCAGCATCTGTGGTGGTTGTCAGCTTGAGTTCTCTCAGTCCAAGAGGGGCATTGTTTTAAACTGTTGTTCTTTCAACTGATAACAGGTAGAACCTGCAAATTTTAATAGGCTTATGATTTGTAGAATAGTATGTGAGAGTTTCATATTAATCTGCCTTCTTTAGCACCTGTGGTGCACTGTAGGAAGCCTTATAAATACAGTTAAAGTAAGGTATGATGCAGCAAGTCAGTACTCAAGCATTAAAAAATGCTTTTCTGTGACTGAGAAATATTGACAATTACTGCTGATGAAATAGAAATGAGAGAATTTCTAATTGGTTTTAGTAGTAGGAAGATCAAAATTATGTGGAGATTGTAATGGTCATTGATAAAAGCAGATGCCTTCTGATGAGGGCAATTAAATCCCCAGTTACTTGCTTTTATCTCTGCTAGGAATTGTCACTGACCATTTCCTGAAAACTTTGTCATGCCCTCAGTAAGGCTTTTTCCCCTGACAAGTCATGTACTGTGGCAAACATTTAAATCAGCCTCTTGCCATAGTGATTGATGCCTTTGATAGAGGAGCAGGAGCATTATGTTCTATTCCATATGTTATATGACTAAACTCCTGTTAAAAAACACCTGCAGTGTTGTGAAAGCTTAATATATTGATTGACAATTTAGTTCATTCAAACAGATACCACTGCATATAAAAATGTGAAATTATAGCTCTAAACACTATTTCAGTCGTACTTGCTTTGCTCTGCTGTGGTTAACTCAAAAATTTGCAATTCCACATAGATAGCTATTTAAAACATCTTTCATTCTGGTTTAGTTTTCTATAATAACATTTGCTGACATCTCAGTAAAAAACACTTAACTTGTTTTTTTTTTACAACTAAAAACTTTTTTTTTAGCAGGGCAACACTTCTATGTAATTATGTTCTCAACAACACATTGTACTTTTAATACTTGTTCAGAAATCGTGGCAGAAACCATCTCAGGGCTCAATTTGCATACTTCTCCATTCATTTATTGCAGTCATAACTTATCCAGAATTTCAGTTGTCTCTCTAACTTTCCTCTGTCAGCAACAAGTGAACGTTGTATTTTGAAATGTAGTTGCACTTAATTTGGTGAAGCGGTAGTAAAAGCAAGAAGAGGCCTGAATACACCTTGGGGATGGTATTTGATAACCTGAAACAATTTTCATATTAAAAAGACATTCAAAGCAATTTGCATAAAATGTTTAATAGTAAGTCTTCCTACTAATAAAATGTATTTCTGGGGAAAGATTCTCTTGAGATAATGCAGGACTGTAAGATGCCTTCTTTGGGTAGTTGCAACAGATAAAACTTTTCATTTCAAAGGAAGATCTCCGGAATGTTGCGGTACAACGCTGCCTCTCTAAGATGTTGGTCAGTAATATTGCCTAACTGCACATTAACGCTTTTCTTTGGCCAATGTGAGTCAAATTAGAAAACACATCTGCACCAGACATCTGGATTCTTAATCTAAATGTGGTTAGAGTGGGGAAAAATGTTCATGAAACTGATAAATACGTAAATACTCTCAAAATTCTGGTCTGAAGTTGTAGGGAAGGAGTGAGGTCCCTTTGTGATGTGATTTAATCTGAAAATTATACAGTCATCAGTGCTGGTTTAGGACCTGCTCCAGTGTCACATCTGTGTCAGTAGACACATCTTGTGCCACTGTAACTGAGATAATATCTTTAATAGTAGACTAATTAGTCATTGTTTTAGTGCTTTAGGTAATTTCTGGTATATCACTGTGGCTTTCCATGGCCATTCCGTTGCAATAACCAGATGTTTATCTTTCAAATGGATTATACTGGATGTTTTAGAAGTATGCTTGTATTATACTGTATGAAACACAAGTTAGTAGCAACCAGGACAAAATTAAAAATGTAACCTGTATTAGCTTACAACAAAGTCACATCTGGGCCCTCATCTGTTCTCCAACATTGGCCAAAGGCAGATGGAAGATAATATTGATTTATTTTGCCTCTAGAACTTCGCTTGTCATTCTTCTGAATCACTTTAGTGTAATAAGGACTTCTTTGTAGCACTTACTCTGCAGTCTGTTGTGAAAGAAACTTTGATAAGCAAAATTAAAAACAGTGGCATTCTATAAATAATATTAAATTTAATTTTCTTAAGCAAGTAACTTTTGTATTATATTCTGCCACCAGATAAAGTTTAAAAACCTATCAGTCAGTTCTCAGAATTCAGAGGTTTGTGAATACTGTCCAATAACAAGAAAGATTTTATTATTCCTGAGAGAAAATCAGCTCGGTGTGTGTGTCATATGATTCAAATTCTTGGCAATATGAAGGTTACATGAGCTAGCATTTCTCATATTTTATGTTGAAAACTATGTTGCTAAACATCTTTATTTTGGAGGGTTACAGTAGATTTCTCTCCTTTTGGACTTCTATTTCATGACCTGTCTTTTGTTACTCAGTTTGACTTGCATTCCTGGAAGCAGAGTCTCAGAATTCATGTTTGAAAAACAGCACTGTTTAAAAATATTTAAGGGTATTTTAAAGCATAGGAAATCAGGCACGAAGAGAAATAATGGGAGTTTAACAGGCCCACACTTAATTCTATTAACTCATCAGTTATTACCAGTTTGTACTTTCTCATCATGTTAGACATAGAAATGGTATTATCTAAGTGGGAAAGAAAAGGAGATTCCAGTGTTTAAGGCCTGGGCTTCAAGCTTCCAGTTTAATTCTTCATTGTGCTGAACATGGTTTTGGTAGGGTGTTTTTTTTGGTCACATCATATGGTTTCTCTGATACATGATTCCCAAAAAGAAGAATTAACAGCTTTATCACCCTACTGAATTTTTAGGGGTCCACCTATTAAATTCTGGACTTAATAAAAGAAGTTGCTCTTCCTGAATCTTTCTGATAATGTCTTTTTCCCAAGAGATTGCACAGTACCAGAGTATCATTGCACTGATATTGAACTGATAGTGCTCACATAATTTCTCTAGGGAAAAAAAAAAATGGAAACACACCGTAAAAGATAATATTGTTGGTCAGTTTTCAGTTTTCCTTTCTTTGCTCTGAGGATCATACTGTTTGTTATACTCATCCCATCTCATAGAATGACTGGAGTCCTGGGAGATCCTAGTCAAGGGCATCTCTTTGTGAAACCCAGGAAATAGAGTTGCTTTCTTTACAGGGCTGCCTGTGTGTGCCTGTATCATGGAGTTAGGGGAAACTGTGTCTCTGTGTGTGTGTGTGTGTGTGTTGCTGTCATGGCACTGCCAGCTTCCCTGTTGGAGGGCCAGTCAGCATTGCCTACCCTGCAGGTGTCAAAGAAGGTGACCCCTTTGGCATTGCAGTAACCATTCCTTGGGCTTCTCCCTGTGTAGGTGACAGTGTCCAGGTAATTCCTTGCTGGATCCTTGGGGACATGGGTGTGTGCAGTGGTGTCCCCAGTGGGGTGTCTGGCTGATTCTGTATGTGTGTCCGTGCCCAGGGGGGTTGACTCCAGCTGTGTTAAACTGCCTCTGTGGTTTTAGCAAGGATGGGTTTTTGATGACCAGGCAGCAGAAAACCATGGCTGCTTTTCACACTGGGGCTGTGCCAGCAGTGCTGTTCAGGAATGAGCTCGTGTGTGGCAGGGAAATTCCTAAATTGCTGTTTTCCTGCAGACTTCCGAGACCCCGCTTCGGTTAATCTTGACTTCTGCATGGGCCTGCCCTGTGTAACTATTGCACAAGACTGTTACTTAAGGAAAGGAAAAGAGAGGGATTAGCAGAAATGGGAGACCCATGGCATGCTGTCTATTGCTGCATCTGCCTTCAACTTCCCTCCCTTCCCTCCTGGCTTCTGACCAAAACATGTGGTGTTCACACACTTCCTTCTCCCCTCACTGTGTACCCATGTGCACGTGCTTACCAGAGCAGGTCCAGCCTTGTTTAAGGGTCTTTGCTTAATATTATTTAAAATATCAAATGGTGGTGGGGTGTTGTTTTTAATACAAGAACAAGCAGAACTGCACGTGAGCAGTGGCCCCAGCAGCTCCTCTGGCTGGTGGCAGCTTTGGGCTCACAGGGAATTTCCCTGAGCAGCTCACTGGCACAGGTGAGGAGGGTGGTACAACCCATCCATCCCAGATGGGTCTCTGTGCTGTTGGGCAGCTGGAGCAGACTTTATTCAGGCTTCACTCTTCATGGATATCTCCTTGTTGCTGGCCTTCTATTGAACCCTCTCACATTTGCTGTTGGTGTGGGATGTGCTCCCCTGTGTTTGCTCACACACAGGTATCTCACTGAAACCATGGAGCTCCTTGGAGTGTTGACATGGTAAGCTCTGATTGCTCTGAAGTGTTCATTACTGTTAATTGTGGCCTTGTGGTTGCCAAGTGTTCCTCATAACTTCATGTTCTAAATATTTTTGGTTGTCGTGATGAAAAGCAGACATGTGTTTGTACGCTGCTCACTGCTGTAAATAAAACAAGTCTGGGTTGGGAATTGTGTTGTACTGCTGTGCAGTTGTCTCCAGCCTAGCTGGGAAAGAGGTGAACTGATGAAAGGTAGTAAAAAACAAACCAAAACAAAAAAGTCTTTCATGTTGGAAAGAATAGGCACTTTGCTTATATAACAAGCTATGTGAAATCAGTGACTTCTGTTTTTACAGGCTTTATAGCTATAAAAATAAGGAAGTAACACATGGAATTTTGGTTTTATCTAAGATGTTAGGTATGTTTATAAAGTGTATTACAGTACAGGTCCATCATTGCCCATAAATACGTGTGTAACACTGTTAATTATGTTTACGTGCACTTCATCTGCTCTGAGTGCCATTTAGTGTGTACAGTACGTGGTAGAATATTGCATGGTATTGATTTGCTGTACCCATGCAGTGACTCTACCACTGTGGCCACACATGTGCACAGTCTATTTTTAGGAAAAGGAATTCCTGTGTAATGTGGTCTCTGATCTTCTTTCCCCTGCACTTCACCCTTCAAGTACCTGGTAAGTGCAGGTAGAGAAGCTGCAGTAAGACATCTCAGCAAGGTGTGCTGCCTTGGCCACACACTAGATTGACCACTGGTTTGTTGTTCCTATAAGGAATTTTATGAAGCTTCTGCTTCTAAGTGTTTGATTTTACAGGAATTTGCATAAAAATTACTAATGGGTAGCTCTAAGAGCCTCATTATTTTTCGCATATGGTCATTTCTGAAGCAGAAAGAAGATGGAATATCCAAAGTCTTCTAATCATTTGGTTGCTGTCATGTTTGCATAACCTTTGGTTTAAACAATTGAGATCTTGGCAGCTTGCATTCAAAAACTGAAGTGTGGTGCTGAGATAAATACCATAAAACACAGGCCAGTTCTGGGTTTTGTCAGTATTTTGTGTAAACTTTGACAAAAGCATTAATATGACAAACAAACAGTAGTGAACTGTGTGACAGTATACTAATGATTTAGAATGATTTCTAAGGAAAAAACCATAAGGATCAATTTCTTTACAGTAAAAGACCTACCTCTCCTGTTACATTAAAAGTGTGTGCTATTATTAAACAAGAACACAAAATAAAGGTGTAAACAAAAGAACATTTGACAATCTGCGTATGTTGTAAAAAATTCTTGCAGCTGTTGACATTCTTTTTTAATATTACAGCCCAGAATTATGGCTCAAATTAATTGGCTTTTACAGTGCATGGAAAATGCCATGTAAACATGCTTTAATGAGGATTATTTTTAGTAATTCCCTCCCTGTACTCAGTCATGGGGGCAGGCTTTGGTATCTACTGATCCAACAAAGTATTTAAAAATTGCTTTACCTGATGTCTGTAGATAAAACAAACAAACAAATCCCACAATCCCTTTTCCCCACCTCTCCCCTAATTCTTAAACTCTAATGTTCCAAACTCCACTTGGGAGCTAGGAGTTGGAATTGGAAATGTATGTTTAACAGTCTAAAGTCCCACAATGTTTGTAAATGAACAAATTTATTTGATTTTTCTATACAGATTATTTGACTTTTGAGGACAAAAGCAGCTTCTTTTGATTAAATTAAATCCTTTAGCCAGTTGAACACCTTGTAAAACCTTTACTTGGAATGTTAATTGATTAAACATCACTTTAGAGAATATAAATCCTTTGAGGTACAGAAGTAAATTCCATACAATTAGCATGTAATATTCTCTATCCCTTCCAGGTATATAGAATGAAATAGCCTTCTAGATCTTACTCTAACTGTAGTAATAATAATGCACTTAAAATCAACTTGGATTATGAGTGTGCCCTGGTTTTCAGCACTTCTTTTTTAGAAACGTCATATTTTTCCTTGTCTGCATTATAATACCTTGTTTGTAATATTCAAATTCAAGATACAACCTGCATATGAAAACAGGCATTGGAACTGATTAATTTAAAATAAGTCCAGCAAACACTAATTAATTATTCCAACCAATTTAATGATAAGGTATTTTGTAGATATTTTCATCAAAATCGGGTCTGTAGCACTTCTGTTATTATTAAAGCAGTGGTGAATTTTGGCTGCAGCGTTGTGCTTGGGCACCCAGCTCTCACCCTGTGCATTAACTTAGAAAACACAAATCTTCATTATTTTAGTTTCTGTGTGTAGGAGAAGGTTCAAAGAAGGAGAAGGGTGGTAAGTAAGAGTATTTGAAAATTTTAGTAAGTAGTTGACGAGCAGCACCTGGCAGGATGTCTCACAGGACTGAACCAAAAGCTATGCTCCTAAATGTCCTTGCAAAACAGTAAAGAGCAAGATCTGAAATTTTAGCAGCATAAGGAACTGGACAAAATGTGGCCATCAACACCAGCATGGTACTGAAAGAAAAGGTAAGGGGTACTGTGGGATTCATGCCAGCTGTGATGGTGAAGGTCTTCCTGAAAGCTTGAGGATTTCTTTGCTACTTAGAATTGCAGATAAGATAAAAGAAATGAGAAGATGCTCAAATGCAACTGGATATCTGCTCATATTTCTTGTTAGGAAGAGACACAGATAAGAAATACTTATAATTTGAGTCATCACATTTATTGTACATGGCTGATAGTTCTTGCTGATACAGTGTGTTTCATTCAGTATAAGCACCAAATAATGCCATGCTGTCCAGAAAGTATCTGCTGATCTTCAGAATTGTGTTCTGCACTCATTTCGTGATTTTCTAGTGGGTTCTCTGGAATTGGAGTCATGCTGGTTTTAGGATGCCAAAGCCATTGCTAATGCTTGAACTTCTCAGTTTTTGTTTTCACTATTCTTTTTTATCCTGCAATCTGGCTCATCCTTCTGAAAGCTCCAAACATGAACTGTGAGGAAAGAATTTCAAACAGTATGACTATAGTTGTGACTTAGAACTTCTCTAATATTTCACTGTACCGCAAGGTACAGAAGTTTTATTAAGCTTCTCTTTGCCCTTTCCTGTGATTACATAGCAGAACTACCCTTTCTGCATTTTCTCTTAAAATGTCAATGAAATAAGAACAAAACAGGTGTTTGGAACAAAACCTTTTGGAAGGAAGATCAGATAGCCTAAGGAGAAGATTTGTCAGGGTATTAAAAAATTAATCCGTTTTAATTATAAAAATTAATCCATTTTAAAATGGATTAATTGTCAATCCAAAATCTGGCAAAGAAGGCTTTCTCTGTGACTAGTTAGCTGGATGTTGCTACTAGCAGTGGTTTAGAAGGCTGTGGAACAGAAAGGGATCGTACCAATTCCTAGAATTTGTACCAAAGAAAGAATTTTTCTGGAAGGCAGTGCTAGTAAACTTTTGCTTCTTTGGTCCATACAGTGAGCTCAAGGATGTCTTATTTCCTCTGGTTGTGTTTACCATGCCAAACAGTTTTTACGGAGAACAGGCATTTTTTTTAAGGACATCCAAACATGCCTCTTCAGCTAGATGACAAACTAGTGTGTTTTGGGAGTTAACTTTCTTTGCTTTTGTAACCAAAGTTGGAGGAGTTACTTCATGGAATTCTAACCTTCTTACTTCCTGAAGCCTTTTAAAAATCCCAGAGAAAAGTACTAATTCAGCAAGCTTTAAGACAGAAGGATTCTGTGGGTAGTTCTACAATTGCCTGTTCAAAATTGGTTTACTGTTTTCTTCCATTGTCTTTATCTCTTACAAAAAATGGTTCATGCTCGTTTTCAGTTGGATTCGTAGAAAAGCAAACATTTTGTTGATAATCAAGAAATTATTTTTTAATAAATGTTTCATAAGAAACAGTTCCCACATCTCTTCTCCGTTTATCATACTTGTATTACTGAACCACCATAAAGTGTAAGATTTCAAGTAAAATCTGTATCTGTGTGAAAGAGGTGGCTGCTGTCCATGCACTGAAAAGTACCATCAGAAAGTTTAAAATACTTAACATTAGATAAAATAAAAATATTGTATTTTTTATGTTTTCCTTTTTCATAGTTTAAATATTTGTATCAGAATATATTTTTTGATGACGGATGTTATCTTGGAGGGAGCACTTTATTAAATCAAGCAGCTTTGAAATCTCTGAATCTCTTGGGCTTTTGAAGCTTTGTAGCAACATTCTTCCTTGATTGCACAGATTTGGTGTGTTAATCAAGGTGGACACTACTCTACAACATGCACAACAATATGTCTTTCAGTTTCCCAGATTTACTTTAAATATTATTTTCTATGAACCATTTTTCCTTGAAATGACTTTTATCGCTGGAATTCTTTTTCTCCAGAAAAATGGGATATTTCTGATAATGGCTCTAGTAACGTGATTTTTTCATGTGATGTGCGGTGTGACTAATTCTGGTTGTTGTTACAAGGTTGATTTTTGGATTAAGCAACTTCTACAACAACTTCCATGAATGTTGTTTAGAGTGTACTACTCTTTGAAACATAACAGAAGATTTACATTCCAGCCCATTAAGGAAGAGAGAGGTCTGGCAGCGGGGTTGGCAACGAGGAATTTTAGGTTCTGTCAAGTTCACCAGCACAAGTAATACAGTGCGTCATCTCTGCCTGAGCATGGAAAAGCCCTCCCTGGATGAATTTGAGATTCAGCACCTTATAATCAGAATTACCTCAGAAAAACCCACAAAACACCCCTTGTCATCCTTGAAATTCTGCAGCCATTGCAGGTCATCCCAGACATATCCTCTTCCAACAGCTGTTTCATGGATGCAGAAATGGAGCTGCACCAACAAAGCTGATCCAAGAAAACTTCTTCCAGGAGCAGCTGGTCAGTGTCGTTCGTGTTGTCCTTTGGTGCAGCTGTACACAGACTATCTGGTGCCCCTGCCAAAACTGTAGGAAAGCTTTTCAGTACTATCAAGGTTGGCTTAAAAAGCCCGAAGCTGTCGTGCAGCAAGATGTCAAATACGTATTGAAAGAGAGCCCATTTGGGGCAGTTGGTGGAAAATGCCTCTGCCAGAGGCAGCCAGGCAAACCTGGGCTTGGGTTCCCAGGAGCACCTGCCAGAACCCTGCCGATGCACTGGACATAGATAAGGATATATAAGATTGACATCAGCTTTCTTGCCAATAATTTCTGTCTGTGCTGGTTGAGCACATCGTTTTCTCTTTATATATTTATTTAGGCCTTTTGGGATTCTTTGAGTTGTGCACTTTCCTGATAGTTTCAGTCTCTTGGTTCAGATCCATAAACTTTCTAAGTGTTTTGTTCTTTTGCCCCCTTTGTGAGACTAATGGTTTAGGATTTTTGACTTGGTTTGACATGTATAGTACAGCATGGCTCCCAGTGCTGTTTGTATGTAATTCATGTTTCCCCACATGGAGTTACCCTGTCCCTTGAACAGAATTTTTTTCTTTGGGAGGCTCAGGAGGCTCTTTCAGTCTGTTTGCCAGGCTGTGATGCCAGTATTTGCCCTCCTGTATTTACCACTCTCCCAAATTTGTTGTCAGTCAGAAATGTGATGGAGATGCATTTCATGCCACTTTCTGTGTTGTTAATGAAAATATTCACCACGGTATCCAGTCTTGAAAACAGGATTCAGAACCACCTGCCTGTTAGACCTTCAGCCTGACAGTGCAGTCAGTTTTCCACTCTTTCATCCAGACTTTCTCTCCCAGCCTGTACCAAATAGTACCAAGGGAGCCTGCAAAAGGCAGGCTGCTCTTTCCTCAGATACAGAGCTCGGTATTTCATTGAAGAAGATGATCCAGTTTTCCTTGGTCAGCTGGTTTTTGTGTTCTAAATCACTCTTGTGTTTTTCCTGTGTCTGGAAATGCTCTCTATGAGGACTTGCTCCCTACCATCCAGCCTGTAGCTCCCCCAAACCTGTTCCTTGCCTTCTTTGAATTGTTGTCGAAGGTTTTATTTCTGGTTCCCCAGAAAATCAGTTGGCAAGAGACTGAGTCTCCCAAGGGGAAAACTTTGGGGATTAGAAGTTCTCTTTCCTAAGATGATGTCATTGAGGGTTCTTAGCATAAATAAAAAATTATTTTGCTATCACATGCTATTCAGTGGAAAATTTTCAGTGAGCCCTACTTCCAAGTTACATTTCATCAGACACTGTTCAGTTTCTCCATAGTGAACTAGACCCAAAATCTTTTGGTAGCTGATTTGAACTGAGTGTCGACTCATTACATGACAGAAGATGGATGTAAAATTCCACTTCAATCCAAACATTCTTCTTCTTAAGTGAAAATCTGATTTTTCAGTGAATCTTTCACTTTACATACCCATGTAAATCTGATTTGGGTTTTTTTAGGAGTTCATTCCTGTTAAGTTGTAAAAGTTGTATAGAATGTGCACTGATGATGTGATGCATTTTTATTAAAAGTATGTGAAATTGGAAAATCACATGAAACTTAGAAATGAACAGTAAAATTAAGTTAAGCCTGGTGGATGTATTTGAAAGTTTATGACTTGACTTTAAAATTTAGGAGAGGAGATGCTGCTGGGACTAAGGATGTGTACTTGTGAAGTGATTTGTTAATATGTAACTGGACTATACTGTAATATGGCATCTATTTTAATAGTTCTTTTAATGCCTTAAGCATTTCTCTGTTGTTACTTAACTCAATTAAACAGGCTGTCTGTACAGCAGTTTACAGAGTATCCTATGTTAATATTTTGCAGTGGCTGCAGAAGTGTTTTGGTCTCCCAGGACTCTAGGAGTACAGTGCAGTTGCTAGATATATTATGAATTAATCATCACCTCCAACTGAGCAGTTAATGGATATTGATCACTTTTTTGTCATGAATTGCATGTGTTCTGTTATTTGAGTGTTGTTTGTCAAAACTTTTTACAAATTGCTGTGCAGGACCTTGTATCACAGCTGGTGTAGTTTAAGGTTTGGACAGAGTCACTGTGAATGAAGCCCTGCTGTGAAATAAAAGTCAAAAGGCATCTTGGCATCCCAACCATTTCCTTGGGAGAAGATTACAGCCTGAGTATGTTGAACTTTATTGCCATGGGCCTCATGACAGTATTCAGAAACATGCATGGCATTTCTGTTAAAGAAACTCAGATGTGCTGAGACGCGAGGGATGGCATTCTTGTTTTTATCAGTATCTTGCAAAAAAATTAAATGTTCTTAGGCTTTCGGGGTACAGGAAAAATACAGTGACAAATGTGTAATTTATGCACGTAAAAATTGAGGTTCCTGATCTAAAAGTAATTTGTAACAAGGAGGAGGAAATGACTAACCTCAAGCCTGGATGGAAATGTGTTTATTGAGAAAGCATGGGGGTGGGGGGAGCTTGACAGCTCTTCTTTGAGTGAAATGTTGTTTCTTGTGTTCACTTGCTGTGAGATCAGGAGTAGGATGGGGCTGCACAGAGAAGATCTATTGCATTTGCTAGCTTGTGAATGTGTGGAGTAAAGCAAAAGGAAACTTAAAAATCATTGAACACTATGTGCTTGTGTATGTGCATATAAACTGCCTTGATAGAACTCTGTTCCTTATACCACTATGCTTCAAGGGCAGGCAAACTTATTTGAGGGCATTCAGGGCCAGGTGAAGACAAACATGAAATTCCTCAGGAAGTGAAATATCTCTAAAATAAAAATGGATCTCCTGCATGGAATGACAGCTCTACAATATCTTGCATCCTGTTGCTGACAGGATAGGTTCTTTAATTAAATGGTCATCTCAAAGGCTTCTGATCAGGCAGAAAGACCACAAAGTCAAAACAAATCACTGAGGATTCTCCTGGGCTGAGTGCTGTTCCTTTGTCTTCTGCACTGGCATCACTCTGTCACAGCCATAGAAGGTGAGGAAACTGTGACATATGGCAGAATTCAGAGCACAGGTCAAGTGATCTGGACTTTGTGTTCAATTATTGCTGTCAGACCAAGTAACAATATCAGAAGCTGCTCACCAAAAGCCCAGAGATCTGATCAATGTTAAACCTGGAAACCACAGACAATAAGGGTGGGTACTTGTCTTGGTTTTATTAACTGTAGCAGTGTTTAGGCAGAACAAAAATAAAATTGAAAGCTTGTGTTAATGAGTGACACGTAAAACCTGTTAGGGTCATTTGTGAAGCAAGAGTTGGTTTTTGCAAATTAATACTTTTCAAAAGCTCTTTATATTCGTGTCGAGACAAGAAGTTTTAAGAATAATGAGAATTTTATGAGGCAGTATCTCCCAAGTTTTGATTTTGTTCTTGTAGTTCTGTCAAAAGATGGGGCAACAGGTAGTGAGCTCTATGGACTTTCTCAGAATGTCTGCTTTTCATCCTGTTTCTCAAGTTCCAGAAGAGTTCCACTTAATAAAATTGTAGCTACTTCAGTAAGGTATGATTTCACATTTGTCAACAAAAAAAGGAAAAGCTTGATCCCACTATAAAGCAGAGCAGCAGCTGGCATTGATGGTAAATTCACTAGGCAAAGCTCTATATGAATATTAGCCAGAAAGTAAATGCACATGAATTTTCACTGAAAAAAGCAGTGAAAATTAATGTGCATTTTGCTTCACATTGCTTATGATTCCAGTAAGCAGATTTAAAGCTTTCTTGTGAAGTTAATTATGTGATGCTAGCAAATGTAATTTGATTATTGTTATATTGGCATTTATTACAACAAACTGTAATTTTCACTATTGCTTTATTTATCAAGTTAAAACTTGTAAGTTAAATACTTTTAGAAGTTATTTTGGAAATTCCCAGTAGGACTGTATTTTTTCAAAATAATACAGCATGTAGTTATATTATTTGTAATCAGATATTGTTAAATTGTCAGTTTATTTCCTTGCATTTTTGATTCTGCAAAGATTGAATATAAAGGACATGGATGATATCATCAATTTACATAGAATAGGTTTTCTTTGCTCAAAACTGTCATTTGTATTAGTTCAATTGCATTAGTATTGTATTTGTATATGAATGAATAAAATTTTTGCAGTTTATCTAATGAAAATGAAAAATAACCTCATGAATATTAAAGTATAATTATGAACTGCACTGCAGTTTTACCTGATGAATCTCTATTCCTTTTAGCAAACAAAACATTTTTTCTCAGCTGGACTGTTGACTTCTCTTACTGCTTCAGACAAAAGTAGTAGCTTGTGCATTCGAATTGGCAGTTCATATTTTGAAAGTATAAACTGCATCAATAATAAAAATTCTGTGATTCAGTGAAACCCTGCCCACATAATACATCTGTAAGAATTAGGATTAAATCCTGACACCAATGAAGTCATCTGTTGGATTTGTAACTAATGTTTCACCTGTAATTTGTAGCCAATGTTCTGCACATAGTTACACATGCTGACTTAACAGTCCTTGGGTTAGTGCCTTAAAAACATCTGACCCTAAAATTCTGGCTTTTTTTTTTTTCCTGGATTCATTTTGAGCTTAGTCCTGCAGGGTGATGAATGCTCTTCATATGCCTGAAAATTGACTTCACTTATTCTCAGGAGGGACAGTGCAGTGTTGAGCAGCACTTTTAACAGAGCATGCATGCATTCTACTGTGCTGCCAAAAAGGTATGGATCAAGTGCTGCCATGTTCAGCTTTCCAGTTTGGATGCATTCACTGCATGCTACGCTGATTTCATGCGATACTCAGGCCTGTGGGGAATTCCAGGTATTTATGGCGTTCCTGAATGTAAGGCAAAATCAGATCCCAAGTTTTTGGCATACTCAGATTTCTGCAGATTATTAAAAATGTGATGTCTGTTTGAAAAGCTTAGTGCCTAAAGCAGAATGGGTTTTAATGCAGGAAGATATTGTATCAGGTAGCAGTTAATGAGAGGGACTATCAAGATGAATTTAAAAAGAAAATTCCACCTGAAATGTTATCTAGGTGTTCCATACACATCATCTAGATTTCTATCATGTGACTAAGAGAAAGCAGAAATCCCTAAGTGTAAGTTGTTGTTTAATGCAGGAAGAAAGGCAATTTTTGTGCATTGTCACAGTGCTTCACTGCCTTGGGCTTGCTTTTGTGGGGTATCAGAGGGGGCTTAACAGCCTTCTTGAACCTGCATGTCCAGGAGCAGATCATGGAAGATGTTTTCCTGGGGTGATGTTTCCCAGCTTTTCATCACTAGGACCACACTGCAGAGAGCATCTCAGCTTCATGATGGTGTACAATACCTTGTTTTCCAAGCAAGAGTTCCAGGCAGTACCATTTGCAGTCAAGAGTGAGGAGCAGAGTTGACTCTCTCCTCCAGCACCAGAAGCTTAAGCCACCTATCAGGTTCCAAAAGCCATCAGTGCTCCCCCATATCAGCCCCATGTGTCCAGCCAAGCAGTCAAAATCCATAACTTCCAAGCTCTCAGCTCTGCAGTCTAACAGAAATATTGAACCACCAAAGTTTTGCTGCATATTTAAACTGACTCAAGTATAAAAGTAATTCACACGCATTGTCAAAGGTAAGTGATGTACGGAAAAACATTCTCCTTTTACTATTCACTTGTCAGTTCAGTGTAGAAAAGCTATTTTAAGTGTACATGAATTCCTGTAACACTTCCAATGTGCTACAGAGCTCAGCAACTGTCTGGATATAGGATCAGTATGGCCAGAACAATGTGCCAGGTTTTCACTCAATTAGGCATGGATGCAAAGGAATACTTTGCGTATGTCATGGTGGAAGTCTGTATTTCACTGTCAAAGGACGTTGGTTTTTCAGTGATTAATTAGCTGAAAATAATTTTTGTTCCCCAGATGTGTTTCAGCTTCATTTTGTGCAAATTAGGTGGAAAAGCTTTGATTATTTTATGGTATTTGATTTTTGTCTACTTTTGCAGCAGCAGTAAGATATTTTTCACAATTGGTAAAGACATTATATAAAAGGCAGCTGGATTGCATTGTTTCAGGAGTCTAAATTAATTGCCTACAACACATATATGACATTTCCAGTACTTTGGTTTGAGAAGCTACGATTTCTGTGCAACATCTCTTTTAACTGTGGCACTGTCTTGCAGCTACAAAGCAGGTAAACAGTTAATTAGCTCCACTCATCTTAAAACAACAGAGTTATAGATTAATAGATTCCTAACTTAGATTACTTTGTATTCCTTGTCATATGCAGGAGAAAAAAAAATACAGAGATAATACTTCCATACTACAAGTCCATGTACTGCTGACATGGAATATGTGGAGAATTTCATACTTGAAGGAAGGAATGGAAAAATAATCTAATGTGTTGTTTATATGGTGATGATATATATCTTTGAGACATATGTTAGCTCTTGGAGTATTGAATGCTCTCTAGGTGAAGATACATTGCTCAGTTTTTATAAAGATATTTTTATGTATATTTTGGATAAAAGCCCAAACTCTTTCAAATAATTTGAGCTAAGGGATTAAGTAGGTAACCTGAAATTGAGGATGGATTATTTTATACCTGGTTATAAATAATCATGTACAGAAATAAGATACGTATTTCTTTGAAAGCTGTTGCGCATTTCTAAAGATTGAAAAGTCAAATTTTAAGTGGGAACTGTTTTTCTTAAGTGAAAAAGTACTAAGAATATTTATCATATATTAAACTAAAAATACATGTGCTAACTTCCAAATGGGGATTAAGGATGTGGATAACAATAGGGAATAATGCAGAAATGGAAAATTGAAAGCAGCTGAGGCTGTGTCCTTTAGCCTTATGCTCTGAGATCTTACAATCTAATTTGGGTTTGCTATGTACATGTTGCAATACTAAGAGGCATCATTGAAACATTTATTGAGTTTCTCAGTGTCCATTTTTGTTAGTTTACCTCTACCAGATTGGAAGTGTGTTATGAAGTGTGAGCACTTGCCAAACTCGTGTTGTCCATGCACAGTTAGCATTCATGCATTTGTGCAGAGTTAGACAGATTGAAACCCTCAGTAACTCTGTGCAGAAATAAACCTTTACAATTGTGAACTTGTGTCCCTTTTCAGAATATATGTGTAAGCAGTTTTCTAAACGCTGCTGTGTTTAACTATAATGGACATTGGTATTCAGTTTAGGTGTGCTTGATTAAAGTAACAGAGGATGAAGGATTTGTTACTGAAAAATCACAAAGGTTGAAATAGGCTTTAAAATTATGAGAAGTAACAAAGTCTTATGATGAGGTTTTTTTGGTCTATTTTGTTAAACCTGCAATACACAGTCACTCTGCAGCCATTTAAGAGCAAAGAATGAGATGGATACAAATAACATCCTAACGATCCTTAACGTCATTGGTTTTATAATATAGATTTCATTTTTCTGCTATCACGGTTGGCTGGTGCCAGGTTTTTGTTAGTTTCTCTGTTTTAGATAACCCTGATACGAGATGAAGGCATAAATGTAAAGTTTGGCAGAGGAGCACCTGAGATATTTCAATTTTGGCATTTGATCAGTTGTTACAGTTAACAGGAATGGTTTGCATTGCAGGGTGCCCACTGTTACAATAATGTTAAAAATATTAAAATTAATTGTTCAGCTGGAGAAGTTGGCTGTCCTTTGATCATCCAGGGGCACAGAGATGATACGTTTGTCTATTACAGCCATGTTCTTTAGTGGGGGCAAAAAGAGCTGCTGAAAAAAACACCTGATCACTTTTTAAAAAAGTATAATTTTTAACTCTTGTTGGGTATTTTTTCTTCTATTTTTTATGGTCATAAAAATTCAAGTAGTTTGTTTTTTAAATATTAAGTTACGTTCCAATTCTGCTTTCTTTTAAAATACTTCTGTAATAAAATCACGACTTTCATCAGCACACTGGCTAGTTGATTTACTTTGGCATAGCCTTCTCTGCCTAGGGAGACATGAATGACACACTTGACTGTTGAATGAGGCATTCAGAGACTTGAAGAGAATGGGTTTTCATCTTCTTTTAAAGTTAACCTTGTGCCAAAGTTTTGTAGAGGCTGTGGAGGTGATTATTTCATATTGCATAAATGTCACTTCCTTCATGTAGACGTTTTGAAAGGGCATTCTTTGGTCACCACATCACTTCCATTTTAGTCAGGTTTGCTTTTGACCCAAATGGAAGCAAGCTACCTTTTTATTGTTTCCTAAATGAGGGAAACTTTCCTTATTATGTATAAACTATATAAGTGAATTTTCATTTCAGACATATGAATGAGGAATTGTCTAATAAATTTCCAAAGTGGGAAGAATCACAGCAATACCTGTCTAGAAGAAATCATAAGATATATATATATACACACACATAAATATGTGTTATTTTTACATGATATTGAATGACTAAAGATTATGTTGTGTGTCAGAAGGATGCCAGAGGGATTCCATAATGCAGAAAGGAAATTACAGTGTATAAAAAGTGTTTTCCTTATTTTCTTCTTTGTTTTTTCTTGCAGGATTGTTCATCTTCAGAAGAATACAGCATTGCTGCAGCATTGCTGCCCCTGACAACAGCCTTCTATAGGGTAAGCTCCTATTGCAAACCACTGCTGATTTGTATTTTTTTCCATCACATATATTGTTAAAATGGAGAAAGGGACAACAGGAGATACATGGTGGGTAGAAAAATTCATTCTAAAATTTATTAATGTCACTAGAAATCATCAAATAGACTGGTATGGACATTACTCCAGGACATTTGTTGATGTTGGGCCATTATGATTATGAAACGTACACCCAGAACTAAATGCAGGCTATATGATAGGTTAGAGAATTACCATTGAATTATATTTTAGTCACTAAAATAATAGAAAAGAATAATTTCTGATGTTACTATATAAAAACTATTTATTGCAGTACTGCTGTGTTTATTTTGGCATGTTAAACATACACTGACCATTATAATACAATGGTCACTGTAATGCAGTTGGCCAATAAAGTACTTGGCCAAAAGTACAAGTTTTCAGTCTGTGGAGTTGGTAGTTTTGGAGGATATTATGAATGGGTTGTTTTAACTGTTTGTTTGTTTGTTTTCAATTTCTTGTTTTGGTTTCTTTCTGGGGGGGGAAGAACATAATGTTTGATAGTGGCAAAATTAATATGATAGTAAATATAAAAATATAACTAATGCATAGTTTATAAGTAATTGTTTCAGAAGCAGAACTCTTGTAGTATGACTGTTTTTATTTCAGTGTTCCAATACAGGAATGTTTTCACCAGTTCTGGCTAGCTCCAGTCCCACTTTTTAGCATGTACCTGCCTGAGAAGATAAGTTCAGAATGTGGACTTCCTTGTCATATTAAATAAACTTTGTTTAATGTGAATGTTGTTATACAACCCAGTTTGGGAAATAAGTGCTTAGTCATTGGTAATTGATACACTGAGATATTGCAAAACAGTAGTAGCTTTGGCAGCTTATCTACACATTAGTAATATAGAAATTGAAAAATGCAAGCTTCCACCTTTCAGGTGGCCTATGAGGCATTTATGAGTAGCCAGAAGTAAAATGCAGAAAGTTCCCTGAATTAGCTGAGTGGAAACCAAGGTTTCTGCAACAAAAAGTTGAGAAATCAGTCAGTCATTTTTAGTTTAAATTATATATTGTAATCGATTTCTGGGGTTTTTTAAGCTAGAAATAGATTCTCTCATGTTGTTTTTAGAATAAACAATGTCAAACTTTACCAATCATACAAATCAGAATCATCTGCTGAAGGCAAGAGTAATTTTGACAAACTTAAATGTGTAGATTTCTTGACATTTCTTATTTAAACTTGTATTTACCAACATGTATAGAGAATGAAGTGGCAGGGTTTTTTCCTCTTCTAATTATTTGAACTGTAAAAAGTTTTATTTAAATGTGTTTTAGTTTATGCCTGTACATGATGCTTCACAACTGCTTTTAGGGAAGAGTGTACAGAGCCTTTTCATTCTTATGTAAGGTAGCATGGTGAGATGTTAAATGTTTTGATCCCATCAAATAGACTTTCTCCCATCTTTAAATCCAAGTTTATCTTTCTCTCTTCCCTCTGTTTTGAGTCCTTTGGTAGCAGAATTGTTGTTTCACATTTGCTGCTGCCACAAATAATTAATTTGAGGGCAGAGCTAATTAGCTTTACAAATTTCCCTCTTCCCTTTTTTATTCTTACTATTGCATAAATTCTACATTTTGAAGAAACTCCTGCTTTCTTTTATTTTCTGGTTTTTAGTTTTGCTTATAAAAATAACCAAGAGAGTCCACATAGCTCTTTACCTTGAGAGGTACAAGGAGTATTTTGGGATGTTGTAGCAGTTTGATTAGATTCCTACCTTGGTAAAGTTTGATCAAGGAGGCAGAAAAAAAAAAAAAAAAGACAATAAAAAGAGACTGACTTCTTAATGTAGTATCAGGAGTTTTTAAATAAGCTTAAACAAGTTTTGATTTCACCATCAAGCAGAGCAAAAATCTGGATTGAATATAAAATATATTTAAATAATTTCATATACATACTTGGATTTTTGGTAGGGGTACCAAGATCTCACACCATTTCTCTTACAGCAAGTTCTCTGAAATCTTTTTTTAATAGCCTAGACTATTTAACTCTAAAAATACACTCAGGAAGCTGTAAGTCCCTGGATGGAAGAAGCATGATGAGGTTTTTAATGTGCCTGACCTGAATTAAAAATTAAAATAACCTGACTATTAACTTGCAAAACCCAGCTGTTAATGCATAATAGAAAAAGAATTTTGTTTTTCCCAGATCTAATCCTCAGGTTCAGTGATGGTCCCCTTTGGTATGTCCCATTAGATACAATTCTTTGGCAAAAGTACTTATTTTGGCATAAAACTATTCATACTAAACACAAACTGACATGCTGTTCGGAACATAAGATTATTAGACTAACTTTGCAGTGATTAGTTAAAATTCAGATTAACAGTTTGAGGTTCAGTCTGAATAAAATTCACACTTTTGAGTAAACTGGGTTTTTTGAATTAAGAATTATACTTTTTGGAGGATTTTTCAGCTTCTCTAGAGGATTTCAAAATTGTGTCATAGACTAGAGTGAATATGCTATACCTGGCATGAACCTGTACTTCAACATGAAGAATTGTCTTACCTCTGCCATATGATTGTGTTGATGCTTTCCAAGGATGAAGCAGTGCTTGGCAGAGTGCACTTGTTTTATTGGTGTTTCTGTTCTTAGAATACCATGTTTAATGGCAGCAGCCTGTTAAATCTCATTTCACCCACCTCTTTTGAGACTGGACACAGGAATTGTGAATCTGACAGTGACACAGGGTTCCATTTGTGTATACATTGGTGTAATTGCACAGGCAGTGCTCCAAATCAAGTTATCAGTGACAATATATGTAGTAAATCTAAAAGTATAGTAGTGTTCTAAGAATATATAGAGTTCAGTCCAGTCTGATATTTTACCATCTATGTTTGCTGTAGCATTTTGATGGGAAATTATGATGGGATTTCGTGTCACAGCATTTAATTGTTAGTGTAATTCCCGTTGCTTCTAATGAAGTAGTAAAAAGAAGTTACACAACATCACAGTTCCCTTATGGAAGGAGTGTTGTGTTCATGAAATGTTAGGTTTCATTTTATTTATGTAAGACAAAGCAGAGCACAAATGAAACAATTGCCTGTTCTTCCTAAATAACTTCACTGTGTTTTACTGAACATAGTGCAGTCACCAAGTGTTTGAGGTGTATAAATAATGAGAAGGACATGGTTTTGATTGAGTTCAGCAGATAAGCCAAGAAACTGAGCAGTAACACAAAACTTGGAGGTGATGTTGGTAAGATTCTGGAAAGGTTGTGTCATGCATTAGCCTTGAGGGATTTTTAAATATTTTTGGTAAAACAGCAGAAAATTTAAAGAAGGGAACAAGCTGGCATGATGTAATCCATCTTGTCTTAATGCCTTTGCTTGTTTAAAAAGTAGTTAGGGTACTTCTACACAGATCCAATTAAAATTACAAGAAACATCACACTGTGTACAGCATGCTAGGAGCTCTTGGGATGTCTGGTGAAATTGCAGAATTCTCCCTGAAGTCTGGTGAGTGATCTATTGTGAAACTTGATCAGGCAGGATTTGATCGCACTCTAAGTCAGAGCTGATGGGATTAAAGTCATAGACAGGAAGTCAGCAATGGTTGCATATTTGTGGCCTGGAGTAATAATTGAATTTTTCTAGAAAAAATAGTCCCAATGCTTTTTAAAAATTTTAAATATTGGACACAAGCTGTTAGCAAAATGTGACTCATCAGTGACAGTGGACTTTGGTGTGTACTGTTAATGTCACAAAAACAAACAAATTTTTGCTTCTGGGTTAGGAAAAGGTTTTAGTTTACCATTAGTAATACCGTTGGAATTTTGTTTAAAATTGAAACAATATAAATAAAATGTATTTATACGTGAAGATAAAAGAATTTTTCCATGTTTTCATGGTACCAATGACCCATGCTTATTTTGTATGTGGTCACTTCTTCTGTGGATAAAGTGGAAATGCAGTGTTCCTCGGTGCTGCGGAAAAGAAGTCTTGTTCTATGTGTGGGAAGAAAGGACAAGAGGAAAGGGACATATTTTAATCATGTTTTCCTTTTATTAACTCATCGAGGAAGACAGTCTGAAAGTTGTGCAACTGGCATTGTCAGATCCACAGGGCTTGGATTCCCTGTTTCATTCTGGGTCCCTGCCAAGGTGGCAGGATGTGGTGAGCCCCACGCTGCATTGCTGGGGGCTCACAGTGCAGCTAGGCAGGATCAGTGGCAGGCATGCTGCCTTGGGAAGGCTGGCCTGGAACAGAGACTGGACAGAGCTAGAGGATAAAGTAGATATTTAAGTTAAAAGGCCTCTAGGATACACCTTGGGCAGGACAAGAGCCTGGCCAGGGCTACACCTAAGGTGGACTTAGAATGGTCATAAAGTGGACCCTGGTCATGAGGTCTTACACTTTTATAAGTCTTGGTCCATTTGCATGTTGGGGTTTAATTGTCCAATTACAGCTTCAGATTGTGAGGTCTCATCCTTGTTTCTCTCTTCAGCCCACTGTTGTTTGTGCTTTTGGGCCTGAAAGTTGTCCTTGATCTGCAGCAGGAAAAGGATTTGTTTTGTCTCCTTGCTCTGTGAAGGGAGCTTACTAACGCTCAGTTTAAGGCTCAGAACTACACCCCTAGGCAGCACAGAATGTGAAAAACATAAAAGCTAAAACTTAAGTCATCAGGCACCAGTTCTAGCCTGTCCTGGACACCAACAGAGGGAGCAAAAGCTGGTCCCCACTGCTAGCCCAGAGGCCACCTCTCCATCTGCCCTCCCTTGCAGCTAAGCTGATGTTTGAGGCACTGATCACTCTTTCTTGCTTCCCTCAACCACTGAATGGTGTGGACACAGTTGTGTTCCCCTCTCACCCTGATGGTGCAGATGATAGTAACATTTTCTACCCCTCAGGGATCTTTTCCAAAATTTTATGATTAAAATTTTATGGTTAAGTTGTATATGATCATCTGTGCTCCCATACCTTCCTAGTGTATAATACCACATTGCATAGTCCACAGTAACACACTTGAAAATTTTTTGTTATTTGACATTCAGAAGTGTTTGAATAAAGGAAGTGGTATCATAAAAATACACTATTCTGAGGGTAGTTTGTGCAGATATTATGAACAGGCTTCCACATTTATAGACAAGCATTTCTTTAAATTGCAGTATTCAGAGCGGTATTATTTTTCAGAATCACAGGTGTTTAAATTTCTGAGTCAGTTCTTTTGAATGGTTTGAGGTATACTTGGAGAGTGCAGATCTAGTTTAGGCAAAAATAACCCAAATGCAACTAAATGTCTCACAGTTTGGATGTATTACATTCAAATTGACATTTGTCTTTTAACAAGATGCACTGGAGACTGCTTTTAATTTTTATGTGACTAAATTATGTAATTTTTTGGGAGGGAGAGAGGGAAAAACTTTTTTTTAGTATTATTATTATTATTATTTAAATGCTTCTAAGCCACAAAATTTCAAATAAAATTTCAGTTGGATACCAATGTGAATTTTTTTGTAGAGCTTGAAGTGAAATAAGAGAAATGAGTCTGCAGCTTTGCAGACTGGGGCTGGCTGAAATCCTTGCAATTTGGCACCATTGGGCTCTTCATCTGCATGTTTGCCCATTTTTCATTTGTACTCCATATTCCTGTACCTTTGTTGAGAATGAAATAGAATTACATAAAATAGGAGATTTTTTTTAGAGTTTTTAAGAGCAAAATTTAGTGTAAATCATTTAACTTAAAACCGTTGAATGTAATACAGAACATTTACTCAGGTCATCTTAAGAATTATCCTGGCAGTATTTTCATGACAAAAAAGATTTTAGTCCAGGGATTTCTTTTAATAATCTTCAAGGTGAATACAAAATTGTGAGTTAAGTAAAAGGTTGTATTAATAAAATTGTGAAACTGGAAGTATTCCATGTTAATGCACTAATAGAAATAATTTAAATATTTTCCATGGTGAAATATTTGTTGTTTTGCATAGCACAATAATAAAATGAAAGTCATTTCATGAGTGTGCACTTTCCTAGCTGAAATGGATTACCAACTTTCAGTAACAGTTATGGCAGATACTCAGTGGAAGACAGTCTTTACTCCTTGAAATGCCTGAATAAATGACTGCTTTACTCCAGAGTCTGTTGGGTGTAGGAGGGATTCCCAGTTTCACAAATGAAGGCTTTCCCTGAAGATTGGAGGCAGTACTAGAGAAATTCAGAATAGTTTATAATATTTTAATCATTATCATGACCCCCCCTTCCAAGGAAGACCCAGTTCAAGGTTAATTATGTAACAGAAGCTTCATAATTTGCAAGGTGCTCTTTGTTGTGTAGCAGTAGCTACAAAGTCACAAGGAAGATACCCCTTGAAAGGCTCATGTGGAAAATCCATGATGATGAGTGAAGAGTTGCTTGCACTTTTATGTCTTTGTCAGGCAAATTTTACAGTTAGTGTCAGCTGGAATCACTGGAATATTGGTCCACCTGTACTGTGGAAAACAGTGGAATAATTTGGTATCAACATTATCTCTGTTACTTTATAACAATATTATGTTAGTGTTTATTTTAGAATTTGTGTAAATGCCAGGGAATTGCATAAAGCTATTGGATGGTGCCGTTAATTTTAAAAAGAAAAATTAGTGGGGTTCTTTACATTTAACATGAATTTTGATTTTTAACTTCAATTTCTGCACAACTGTGATTGTCACAAGTAATTCTCATCATCAGCAGCATGCTTTTAGCCTCCTGAAAAGGTAGGAAGACTTTCTGTAACATGTTAGCTTTCTACACTGAAATATTTTCATTCTTGCACCTAGTTTTTATACTTCCTTCTAAAACTCTGTCCTCCTCCTGTGTGCTTGGATTAAAATCACTTCTGCTTTAAAATTCTTCACTCTTGAATTGCTGGCTTTAATTTAGGAAACTCCCATCGTGAAAGACTTCCTTTATTGTCTTGGCAAGGAGTTTTGTCTGCTTCCATTAATTTTCTTTTTGTATCTCTATCCTGCCAGTTCTGATACTATCTTAGTCTATGGAAATGTTTTTGTGACTGAAATAGTATTAAGTAACATTATTTGTAGTACTAAAATAGTTTTATTTATCCATTCTCAGAATGCTAATCCCTTTAATATAGAAGTACATTAAGTTGCCTGCTTAAAAAGGACATGGCTGTGTCATGTAATATCCAATGTAATGGATAATAGGGAAGAAGTTGAACCACAGAAGAATATTTACAGCATTATCAAGTGTGTATATGAGCACTATTTGCATTCCTGGAAAATCCAGGAGCCTTAATTGTGGACCAGAACTGCTGGTGTTGTTTTGTACAAAAGAACAGAAAAATGAAGATACTTACCCTCAAGAGCTTACAATATGTATTTGAAATAAGTAATAATACTTGAAGCCAGACAGCTTGAAACATTGGAAGGAAACTGTGGAGTCATTATTATTGCTCATGATTCATGACAGTCATCATTATTCATAATAGTCATCATTACTGCTGGTGATTCTGTGCACCAGTAGGTTAATTAGGGCTGAAGTTTTTACAGACATGACCTAAAAGCAGGATTTTATTGACTTGTGAGAGAGGATAATGTGGTTACTTGGCAGGTGCTTATGAATATGAGTGGGGTCATGGAAGAGCATTTTTAAGGCAATGGTCTAAGTTCTGTCATTATTTCCCAACACTCCTCCAGTCAAAAGTTTTTATTACATCCATTAAAAGTTATTTTCATATAAATATTATAGTTCAGTAAATTATTTTTGTAAAAGCAAAAGTACTTTTCAAATTAAAACAGGAATCTGAGGATTCTTGTTAGTTATGATGGTTTTGCAGTATCCCTTGCAAACACAGGCACCCAAATGTTATCTCTGATCCTTAAGATTTTAACTTGTGCGGTTTGCTTCTGAATGGATACATAATAATACATGCCAGTAGAATACATTTCATGTCTTTGCAGTAGAAAATATCTCACTTCCAAAACTATTTTAGGGGGGGGATTATGAAATTAAACAGGAAAGTATAATATAGCATACTAGGTTAGCATATTAATAGGAGATACTAACTACAGAATGATTTTAACATGTGTCTTTACAAGAAATTTAAGAAATTAATTACTGGGGTAAGTTTGCTCTGTTGAAGAAGCTGGCTTTCCCAGAATGATAACATCATGGATAACATAATTTAGCAATCTGTAGTTTCTTTTCTTAGTGGTTTGTGGGAGGAAGTGCTTGGTTAGGAAGAAAAAAAAAAGGAAATTCCCTCCAATTAAAATAAGATGTAATGATAAATTTTGTGGTAATTTTCTGTTTTTGAGGAACTGACCCACTATTGCCTAGAATGAAAAGAAAACTTTCTGCTGCATTTCCATTATACTGGATCACATAATTCGAAACTGATTTCACTTGAGCTTGTTTTCTAGAAATGATACTCAACTCTGGTTTAACAATTTTAACTTAGTTATAGCCCATCTCTTTACGTTGTTACTTCTAGAGGGGATTACAGTGTTACAGAAATTCTGATTCACTTGGAATTTTCACCATGAAAGAATTTCTGGTGGCTTAATTAAAATCTAGTAAATCTTCTGACCTTAAAGTGAAGGAATGTAAATGAAGTAACCGAGTCCCCCATGCATTTTCCGTATGTGTGAGTTCAGCTTGGCCTCGTCATCGTTACGTCCTTATCCCAGCAGAATGGAACCTTCTGCATGAAAACAGGATTTCCTTCGTTGAGTTCTGTTTCACTATTATCTGTCATGACTTGAGCAGCGTCATTTTATGTTTCCATGAGAGAGCAAGTGCTTACAGATGGTAAGGGAGAGAAATTACCGATATATTTGTGTGTATTGCCTGCTTCTGCGTGAATGTCTCAGTTGCCATCCTCAGTAGCTCATCAACAATTTAAACTGTGACGAAAGAACTGAGGTGTCAAAACTGCTTTTCTTCCTTACACATCCAAGTGCCTTAAGCCCATAATTGGAGTTTATATCTCCTACTCTTGTTTTCATCCGTATCCCTGCATTTTTTTTTCTTTGCTGTTTCTGTAGTCTTTATGAGAGTACCTACAGTTGGAATTCTTTGGTAGGATGCACTTCTTGGCTTCCTCTGATTCATCACAGCACTCTGCACTTGTGAATACCACATCAGCTCATTGTCATGAGTTCATAACACTGTGCCACTAAGAATTCCCTGGGCAGGTGTGTGGCTCTCCTCTTCCTCATGCACCGCACATGCCAAAACTGCATCTTAGCATTTGGCAGAGCTGTTCCTGACAACATCCTGCTCTGTAAGGCACTTCCATTCAGCACCTCCACAATCATTTCTTCGTCTGTTGATCAAAATGGATTTTGTTTAATCTCTCAAATGGCTTAGCTCAGAGTGCAAGTTCCATTTTCTTGTCCATACTTTCAGAATTCTGTATAACATTGCGGTTCCTGATTTTGTCCTTCTTCCTTTCATCTGAACTGTGTAGTATATGATTAATTTGTATTGCCAAGCTGAGATCTACTACTGTTAAAATTCTATGAATTTGCAATTTATATTCTGTATTATACCCTTACATCTTTCAAATTTGCTCATCCTTTTCTCTACTTAAGGACTATTGTTTTAATACTTTCTTCAGATAAGGAAGTGCTGCATGTTGTAAGAAATTCAGAAATAATTTGACCAGTGAAGGCAGAGAATGCTGCCACAGAAGAAGGAAGTAGTAATTAAAGAACTACTAGGATAAAGTGACAGAAGAACTTAAAGTAGTCACTTTATTACTCCTTTGGGAGATCACTTAGATGCTCTGTTTAGCTGGGCTTTAAGTTACATATCAGGTCATCAATAATTCTAAGAACAACTATTTGAATATAGATAAAACCCATTAAACTGTGAGATTTAAAGGGTTTACTTCTGAGCACAGACCTGGGTAACAACTTTGTTGCTGTAGGTTATTTTTGTGGGTAGAGCCAGTGCCACCATTCCAATGCCACCATTCCAATGCAGTCACAGGTGCACACTCACTGCTGAACCACCTGATCCAAAGGGATTCAGTGATTTTTTTAGGAGATTTCCAAAATAACTGTGTCAAAGTTTAAGAAACTCTTCAGATGGATTCAACACTTCAACTGAGAATTTGTGAAATCTGTATCTTAACTAATGGATTTAACCCACCAAAATTTTATTGCGCTGTATAGAGGAAGAAAAATCAAACTATTTCTCATACACATTGTGGATTTTAACCTTATTTACAACTGTGAAGTTCTGGTATAAAAATGTCTTCTCTCTTTTTTGGGGGATCTGAACAAACATCATTTTAGATGATTTTAGTTTCCTTCCTTTCTTTGTGTAACAGAACTATTTAATTTTTTTTATCTCTTTGGAGAAAGAAGTATATTATTATGTGTATTATTTAACGTTACAGAGAACTTTGTATTAACTTATATGTATCTTGATAAATCTGTGTAGAAATCTGAGTATTCTGCCTGGCTTTAAGTAATGTCTAGTAAATTACACATGACCTTCAGGAATCTAGGATTAGAGATCATGAGTAATTGGATGTTTAAGTGACTTTTGCCAGAAAATGTATACAGTAAATAAAGCTCCATCCAGAATTACATCCCATTTTTGCAAAATTCTAGAATTCTATTGCCCTCTGCTGGTTTAGTATGCCTGGCTGTGGTTTGGTAGCCCTGAGTTATGAGTGAATTGACCTTCCTTTTATTTTTCATGGTGAAATAATAGTAGATAAACAATGTAATGGAGCACTTTACTACTCATTTTATTTTAAAACAGGAGTCAATCTTGACCTCTTGGTTTGGTGGCTTTCTGAAGGCAGGAGAAGGGACAAATAGCTTTCTTTTTTGAGTTTTCTTGTTTGTTGCAGAGATTTTCAGGTTGGAGACAAAGCTCAATTTAGTATTTCACCTTATTTTGTAAAGGAGTAAAACAGAAATTAACAGAAGCTTTGCCGTTCTTCCTTCATGTTTTTATGACATTTCCCCACATCTGTGTGCACAATGCATGTGGGTACAATTTTATGCTGTAGACCAAATAGGAGAACCATTCATTGAATTACATTTTTTGAGTGATGTTATCCGTGCAGCACACAGACTTGAAAACATATTCATATACAATTAATGCTTGGTGGAGTATGTGCATGTAATGGCATTAAAATGAAAGAGGGTAGATTTAGAATAGATAGTAAGAAGAAAGGGTGCTGAGATGTGAGGGAAGGTTGCCCAGAGAAGTTGTGGATGCTCCATCCCTGGAAGTGTTGAATGGGGCTTGGAGGTTGGATGGGGCTTGGTGCAACCTGGTCTAGTGGAGGTGTCCCTCCCATGGTAGGGGTGCTGGAGCTGGATGATCTTCTAGGTGCTCTGAAGCCAGGCCATTCTGTGCCTCTGTGATACATGCACACACTGTGATGCAGCGTTATCTGCAAGTAGGATGTAGATAGGACTCGGTCCTGCTGGTCAGGCAGTGAGGGTTGATCCTGGGGCACAACTTTGAAGTCCTTTTGGGTTTACCAGGATCTGTGTGGGCACAGCATAGATGTTGACTGCAGGACTAGTTCATAGAACATGTTTATGTGCAGATTTTAGTTTGCATCACTTGGGCAGGGGCAGCTTTTGCCTGCAGTAACTGGTACCTACTCATGATGTGCAATAGGTGCTGACTGACTGGATATTTATCTAAGCAGCTCAGAAACAGGGAGCAGCTCTTTAAACTTCTTTAAATTAGCACTGCCACTGGGTCCTGATGATCTCTAAGCCTGCACTTGCAGATTCCAGGGATAACTGTAACCAGGAGAAGAGAGGAAGAGCTTTAACATGCAAAGGTGCTGCAGTAGCTTCCTCACAGAGGTTGGATGGATAACCCACAGGCAGGGATTCCTCAAGGAACTGAGAAGGAAGCTACTCTGCCTTGGGCAGCAACCTCTTTCTCACTTATTCTGCTTCATTGTCTCAGCAAATGTATCCAAATCAGTAACTCGGGCTCTCAGTTGGAGACAGAAATACACTTTATATCTGAAGTAAACTGGATTCCTCTAAAAATAGTGCACTCTTGAGTTTATCCGTTCATTTCCATAACTGAGAGACAAGCAGCAAAATCCTGCAAGAAAAGAGTGGTTAGGTATATTCGTGCTTTGGTTTTTATTCTTTTTGGTTTGAAAATAATTTTTCAACTTCACAATCAATATCTGGATCCTCTGCTTTGCTATAATAAACGTCTTTCTTTAAGCTTTTTTGGTGTAAAGGGTAGTAGCTGCTGAGTGACCAGCACAACACATGCTTTTCTTTATCAGAAACAAGCAATCTAGATAATTTAGTGTTACAGAGATGTTCTTTGAAGGCCTGGACCCACAGAAAATTTGGGAGTTTTGGAACGGGTGCATATTTCTTACCGAGCTGCAAATATCATTTTCACCATCAGAAGTATCCAGTCAGGAAACTGGGAAAAAATACTAGGCAGGTGTTATCCAGTACTCTCAGTAAAGTGGAAATAATGGAAAGATAATTCCTAAATTCAGGAAGTTGCCTGTATAGTCATACATAGCAAGTCCCAAACCTACCTTGTGTTTTCACAAGCTGTAGTATGTAATCAATTATTTTGATAGGGCTAAGTATGTAATTAATTATTTTGATACAGAATTTGGGAAGGGTGTGTTCAGGGATTTTTAAGTTTCATTAATCTGATTAAAGGACTCAGTGTCCTTTGCAGAAGTTTACTGATCTTCTGTGGGTTGTTACAGTTTACACTTCAGTGCTCCTTCTGTCATACTGACAACTTTAGAATAAGGCCTTCATCAGTTCAGAACTACTTTTATTATTTTCTTCTGGGGTCTCTTTAAAGCTGTCAGTCCCTAAATCCTCCCTTATAAGTAGGAAATTCTTTTGCTGCCTCCTGTGTTCATTCTGTCTGACAGGAGTGAGTTATTGGGACAGAGAGAAAGAGCAAAAATATCAGTGTAGTTCAGCTGCCCTGTGGAGAGCTAGGTGAAGATATGTTTTATATATATCTAGTATTTCTTGATGGGAAACACCAAGCTACTGCTCTATTTAAGCTTGAGCAAATTCTCTTGAATGCAGCAGTAAACATTGGGGCCCTTTTGATGTGTTAGATGAGTTTCCATTCTAGGGAAATGGGCTGACTAAGCACTCTCTGCATAGAGAATATAGAGACTGCAAACTTCATGGAATGCTTCTATTTGTACCAAGAGTATTTTTAGTCCATGGATTTAGGCTGCAGAGGAACAACAGTGTGCTTTTTCAGGCTGGTGTTCTTACTGCTACTTCTACAAACAAACTAACCCAAACAAGCAGAGAATCCAAAGTGATTTTGCCCAAAATAACTGGCAGAGCCAGGAACTGCAAGTCCTGATTTTGATTCTGTGCTCTGGCCACTATCAGGTTTTGCCATGTGTTTCAACACATGCAGGTGATGAGAAGGATAATATTTATGATCACTGAGCTTTTTTGATGTGTTTTCTTTCATGCTTTTGTAAACAAACTTTTTTTATTTGGTCTAGGAGTTACTCAGTCAGTGTTGATTTATGTGTTATATTTGAACATAAATCTCCATTGTTTAAAAATTATGTTTTGTACATGGCTGTTCATGGTTTTAAATTATGAGCGCAGGAAGAGCATCCAAAAGCCCCTCAGCTTTCCTGTCATGTTTGTCCCATGTGAAAATCATTTATCTCATTTTTATTTCTTTTGACCCAGGAAGCTTAAACTTCCTTTTGAGTTTGTGTCAAAGCAAAGGCAACTGAAGAGGTTGATAGTCAACTCACTCTTTTGCATGCATTTACTGCACAAACTGATGTGAGTTAACCCTACCAGCTAGCTAGGCTTGAACAGACTTTTTTTCCTTTCTCCTTTTGTTTTTCCTCCCCTTTTTCTTTCCTTTCCCCTTTTTCCTTCCTCCTCTTCTTGACATTCATACCCTCTTTTTGCAGATCTGTTGTGACTGGGAATTCAGTCTCAGTGAAAAAACAAATAATAAAGCAAAGTAAAAGTCATGACATGGCTTTAGCACTAACCTTTGTATTCAAGCTATGTTCTCAATATTTTTATTCCATTATTTACCCATCATCCCTGTTCCTCTGTAACACAGATTTTGAACATCTGGATTTTGAGGTAGGTCAGTGATTGGGCCAGATCAATCTGTGGGCCCTGTGGTGTGTGTTTTGTATGATTAGGTTTTTTCAAGGGATTGTCCAGCAATCCCTACAAAGATCAGTAGGACAGTGTTTGTGCTGACCTGTTCTGTGATTTACCAGCTGGATGAGGCGTGGGAGATCAGTTATCATTTCCTGAGATCTGCCATAAGCTGCACCACAAATGAAACTTGGGCATCTGTTAAACAAACCAGCTATCAGCTATCTGCTCTCTCAGTTTGCATTGAATAAACAAAGTCACATTTAACATTATTTGAACAGATGTCAATTTCTTAACAGGTTCCCAAGAAATTTTGATGAAATTCTGCATGATCGAATCAAAATTATACTGCTCACTTTTAGATGGCTAAGCACAATAAGGCACTTCAATTGAGTAAATTTTATTAGCATGTCACATAGCATTTCCTCAGATACTGAATTTTCAAGAACCTTTGATAGGGAATAAGTACATGGCACATGATCAGGACTTTCAGTTCATGTTGTACTTGGAAGAGCATAGTGAGGAAAACACAGTTTGAAGAATTGCAAAACTGGAAATCTGTAAACCAGACTGCAGAATTTTTGGTTATAGTTTTCTATCCTCCCATTTGAATGCCCAAGTGCCAGCTAGGGAAATACTATAAGTACTAGCTGTTCTGTACAGTTTTACAGCTACTAATATTAAATGGAGTAGTATTCATGCTCTTGAGGAAAGTGGTTCAGAATATAATCACCAAAGTAAAATCTAAGTTCTAGATATAGTGTGTGTTTGGGTACTGTTGTGAGTGATAACCATTAAATGAGGCACCCAGTAATGTACTTTATTCTTCAGTTCTGCTGCAGAAATAATCACAAGCACAAATTTAGATGACCATGAAGTATACAACACATTGTTTTGTGGTCTTATTTTTTCAAAAAGTAAGAACATATGATAAAGGATTTAATTCTTCATGATTCAGGTCATTGAAATAAATTTCCTTTCTTTTTATGTGGTTATCAAGAATATTAAACAACTCCCTGGGAGACTAGTGCAACCTAAATAAATAGATGTACTTGAAAAAAATGCTTCGTTCATAATGACTAATACTGTAACAATTCTGGGTTTGTTTGAGACTTTACAGTGATCCAGACCCTTGTGACTTCAAAGAACATACCCAAATTAGCACTCTTTCAGGAACTGGACTCGGGTCATACAGTTCAGTAAATAACACTGAAGATAATGATTTATCTAATCTCTGCTGTTGCAACAAATGCAGTTTATTGGAAGGACTCAGTTGACACTTACTTTAGATTTCATTGCTACAGTTCTAAATAAAATGAGAAATAGTTTTTATCTGTTTGAATAATGATTTCTCTGTTGTACAACTAGTTTATTAAAATACTGTGGTTTGTTGGCAAGGAAAATGTTTTATATTACAAATGTGTTCTGTACTGTTATCACAAAATTCTGACCTCAATTCTCATTTTTCTACTCTGAATCAAGAAAACCATGCCTTGCACTGGCATTAGACTTGCATACAACCTCCCTGTTTGTTAATTTCTTGAATGGCACAAAACTAGAGATAATTTCTCTATCCCCTATTGCAGTACAAAAGTTGATATATTTCATATTTCAGTCTGTACTACAAATCATGTATATACACGTGTGTATGTGTGTGTCAGTTCTGAAGTCATAGCCTTTAAAAGAATTTGAATAATAGGACTGATTTGTCAACCTTGCCCATTTTTTGCTTTCAGAAATTAGCACCTGGGGTTAGTCAGTTTGCTTACACCTGTGTGCAAGATCATCCTATCTGGACTAACCAACAGTTTTGGGAAACAACCTTCTATAGCAACGTGCAAAATCAAGTTCGCTCCCTCTACCTTACAGCCAAAGATGACAACCACGCAGTACAGTTGAAACAAAAGGTAGGAAAATATATTAAAGTAATATTTTTATTCACATATTAATCATCTCCTAAGTTACAGAGAGTTAAGTTATGGTTTTTCCAATTTTATGTGGTTTTTTCATTTTCTCTTGTATTAAACAGTATAAAATAACATGAGAAATAATAGAAATTTACATTTATCTGCAAAGCATTATAATTTGATGTTAGCTCAACTTAGTGTGGAAAAAGCATTTGCAAGATACCTAGTCATTCATTAATTTAACATCAGGCTTTAGGTCACTAGTATCAGCTGCCAGATTCCTTTATTCTGCTTTGACTGTGTGCCATCTACCTAGTTTGTTTTAAGCTAATGCTAGAATTGGACTCCAACATATAAAAACGTGAATGTTTCAGCTGGTCTGGAAACTATTTATAGAAAAGCTTCCCTCACCTGAACATCCTAGGAATTTGGAGAATATTGCCAGCATCAAGCCATGAGCTGCACGTTATTTCTCAATCTGATTTATGCTTGTTCTTATTTGAGCTAAGTGGATAAGCTGAGGAGATCAACTGTGTCAAAATCAGTAAACCACTCTGAAGAAACATGGAAGATGGGATGGCATAAAAAAGACCTTCAAAGCAATGATGTTTAGATCTGCCCATGTTGTGCTACTGGTGCATTTCAGTAAACTATTCTCAAAGCTCGGTTCCCATAATCATAACTCTCCTTAAACCCTGTTGAGGGTGGTTATTTGCTCTTTCTTTTTAAATGAATATATAATTTAAATAACTGAAGAAGTTTAATTAGCAATTTAATAAATAAGGCTTTGGCTGAGCATTATTTTTTAAGTTGTAGCTTTATCATTTCTTCCATGTCTTTATTTCTCTTTGTCTTCCAGGAGAAAACTCCTGCAGACCAGGATAAGACAGCAATGGACCTGGCTGCTGAGCAGCTGAGGTTGTGGCCAACCCTTAATAAACAGACACAGCAGGAGCTAGTCCAAAATGAGGAAAGCACAGTTTTCAGCCAGGCCATTCATTTTGCCAACCTCATGGTCTATCTGCTGGTGCCACTGGACACAAGTAAGAACAAGCTGCTGAGAACATCAGCTACTGGGGACTGGGAGAGTGGAAGCAACAGCATTGTCACAAACAGGTGGGTATCCAAGGCCAGTGCCCATCCAGAAGGATGGGCCACAGCTTGCAAAATGGCTGGACTCTAAATTGTTTCAGCATCTTCACTTCCTTTCAAGTTCAGCAGTTAAGGAGTGTAGAAGTCTTACATGATTCCTCTTAAATAACAGAACTTTGTCTGGAGTGATTTACTTCCATTTAAAGGAACATTGTATTTTCCCAGTAAAAATTTTTAATCTAGTAATGCAGATGTTGAAGACAAACATGGAGTTTGGTGAGAAAAAAAACAGCAGCCCCAAACCCACTCTGTTAGTTTTTATATAACTTAAAAAAACCACTGTATGAACCTAAAAGCAAGAACGCATTTGTATAGCATCTATAAAATCAGCATTTCTGTGCAACAGCTGCAAAGGAGGAAAGGCACTGAGGTCACAAAAAGCAAGAGGGCTAAACCACAATGGCAAAGGTTAAATTACTAAGGAAGCAGTAGGAGTATAACACCAGTTCCATTCATTCCCTAGCATGCAAATCCCAGACATTTCGTAACAACTCTTCCTCCCTTTTTGTTTATTGTCTTCATTATCACCTCTCTGTACAAATTCTCACTTGATAAAATTATGGAACACTATGTGAGAAAATTGGCATCAAGTAAAGGACTATCAGGATGAAACTCCCCATGGACTTACTAATTTCTGCTGAGTACACACCTCTAATCTCAGGCATTAGGATGTGCTCAGTAGCCTGCTTGTGGTGTATGTTGCAATCGATGAGTTTGGCCCCTAATCGTCTTATGGGAGGTATTTTTAGATATTCAAAGTACATTTCCCACTGAATTGTGCTTATCTAAATCACAAAAAAAATTTCTTACGATCGTTTTAGCTTTTGATTGCTTTGCTCTGCAACACAAGTGTACATTTAATATATCTTTATTTATATAACTGGATATTTGCTTACCACGGGTTGCAAATACTTTACTTGACTTTATGAAGAGAAGACATAGAGCTCTCAAAAATCTGTTTTATCTCTTCTGGGCCTATCTATACTGGACTCACGGGGAGAAAATTGTCTTATGTCATCATTCATGAAATTCTGGCAATGGAAGTACAATGTAACTGTGGTACCACCATATGCTTTTAGCAAGGTTTGCAAATTGTAACTAGAAAAAACGCAAACAGCTTCTCAGTGTGTATTCAAGTGCCAAATTTGCATCACTAGATGAATTGTTCACACTTGTTACTGCTTTTTTGTCTGCCTTTAGCATTGCAGGCAGCGTTGCAGAGAGTTATGACACTGAGAGTGGGTTTGAGGACTCGGAGAACAATGATGTCGCAAACGCAGTCGTGCGCTTCATCACCAGATTTATTGACAAGGTTTGCACAGAAAGCGGGGTCACACAGGATCACATCAAGGGTCTGCACTGCATGATACCAGGTAGGAATTGTCACTGAAAGGTGCTTTGTGGTCTTTCTTTTTTCTTTTTCTAATTAAACAAATGCACTTTCTAATTTGAGCTACCTTCAAATAAGTTAGAGTGTTAGATTTCTTTTCCAGAGTGTAATTGCTGTTGAATTTCAGATAATTATTTCCATGATGTCAATATTTGAGAATTTCAGAGCTATCACAGTTTTAATTACAGGGCAGCTTTCACACTGTGTGAGACTTCAGTTATGGTGTTCCTGTTTTCCAGGCATTGTAGCAATGCACATAGAGACTCTGGAGGCTGTCCATCGGGAGAGTAGGAGGCTTCCACCAATACAGAAGGCAAGTGTTATGAAACATATTTGTATTCTTCACAACTATTAGAATCATAAAATCTAGTCATCTTTTTTTTCCTCTCATAATGTTATGAGGAAATATCAAAGCATTAAAAGAAAATTTCCACCAGTGATAAATAAAGTGCTTGGCTTTGGTCTCATGAAATATGAAACCAGTAGAGCCAGACTTCTGATCATAAACAAGCTGTTGCATGCCCACTGCTTTTTGAGACCCATTTCTCTTCATTGAGTCCAAACTCCATTTGCCTTCTTTGGACTCAGTGTCATGACAATTTTGTTTTTAAGCTTTTAAAACCAAATATTATTTGGTTTTAGGTATAACACTGATTTACACTTACACTTCCATTTATTTTTCATCAGCCCAAAATTCTACGGCCAACTTTACTGCCAGGAGAAGAATTTGTTTGTGAAGGTCTCCGTGTGCTGCTGGATCCTGATGGCAGAGAGGAAGCCACAGGAGGACTACTTGGAGGTCCTCATATCCTCCCTGCTGAAGGAGCTTTGTTCCTTACCACTTACAGAATTATATTTAAAGGCACTCCTCATGATCAACTGGGTAAGAAAATCCGAACAGTGGTAATTGTGGTACTTCAGATTGACGGAATTTTGAGCTGGCCTGTCCACCTATTCAATCATCAACATCATTAAACTGTGTTTTTTTCAGACACTGAAAGCAAGTGAAAGGAAAAATATTCATGAGTTGGTATTATACCTAAAATTATTGCTTGGAAATAACAGTATTTTCTGAATATGTCAGCTCTCCTGAATGATAATTTTTCATGATTTAACATGTGCCATTTCTAAGCAGATTGTCATTCAGAAGTATAAATTTATTGTGGAAACTTCATGATCATATGTAAAGATATCAAAGTATATTATTTCTGTTTATGAGTTATATATTGCATTATGAAATCTGAATAAACTTGAAATTGTTTCTTTAGCCCCTACTGACCAAGATTTTAGGGGTAGAAAGATTATGTAGAAAGCATCAAGAAGGAAAGAGCTGAAATTGAGTAGAAATTGAGATTCCAGATGATGCTTTAGCAATTAGCCAGCTTTTCAGGTATTTTGCCTGAAATTACTCCTATACCATTGTGTTCATGTTGCTCTGTACTCATTCAGTCATGTTTACTCCAGTGGCAGTGTGGGCAGAGCAGACCTGGCTGTGTGGTCTAACAAGTGTCTGTGTGTTGTGTCCTCAGTTGGGGAGCAGACCGTGATCCGGAGCTTTCCCATCGCCTCCGTCACCAAGGAGAAGAAGATCAGTATCCAGAACCAGCTGCAGCAGAGCATGCAGGAAGGGCTGCAGATCAGTTCAGCCACTTTTCAGGTAAAAGGAGGTTTTGTGAAAATTTATGTGCCTACAGTCAGCTCAAAATATTTACGAGCAGCACTTTGCCCTGGTATTCGTGAAGAGTCCGGTTTTCTGCCCTGCAAGGTCAACAGACAAGGCAGAGCTCATAGGAACCCTGGCATTTCTTGGCCCACTTGCTATTTACAGAGGGCTGCTATTTTCACATTGGATTTCTTTCACTGCTTTCCTCACCTATTTTGGAACCAGAAAAGGCCTGGTTTGGGTCCAGAATCCTTTCATGTAAGTAGAGGCTAGTGAGAACCTGCTTTCTCTCTCCTCCAGCTACATGGAATCAATACGGAAGAAACTCTGAGTATTGCTTCTTCTCAAGGCTTGTCACTTCCCCAGCTTTCTGTTAAAATCCATGGCAGAAAGTCATGGAAGCTGCACTTCCAGGAATCTTTAGGGTAGAACCAATGAGCCTCCATATGACAGGCACAGATCTTGGAATTTTGTGAAGGATTCCCATCAGTGTGTTCTGCAAAAGCGTGTATTGCAGGGCAATTGATAGAGATGGACTTGTAAAAATTAGGAATCCTGAGGTCTTTCCTGAATTTTCCTTCTTGGTTTTGATTTTAACTGTGGTCACATCCTAGGAGATCAAAAGCAAAGAATTTTATATAATGAAAATAGACTGCAGTGCTTAAGATATGAAATACTTTGCTGGGTTGATTGACTGCAGAAGCATATTTTCATTGAGAATAATAACTCCAACATTTGAAAACAATAACTCCAACATTTAAAAACATAACAAAATAGCATTTTACTAGTTCTTTACAATAATCAACATATTTAGCTTATCATCCTTCAGTATCACCTTCAAAAGCACAACATTAGGAATGCAGATGAGTAAAACAAGCAAAAAAAAGTTGTTCTTGTGGACTTTTGAGAGGACTTTTATTTTCCAGAAATCTTTTTACCAGAATACTTAGCATGCTTCAATGATGTGATAAATACAGACTCCAGCTCAGAGCTGGATTCAGGTCAAACATCATCTTTGCTTTTGTTTAGCATAGTTTTGTATTAGGTTATGAGAACAAAAACAATCCACAAACAGTTTATTCCCTGTCCCCTATGTAATAGCCAGGGTTCAATAAGGATGAAATAGCCCCTCCCCTGTGTTTACTAATTATGATTTTCAGATGGGTTTGTGTGCAGCTATGCTGTTTGATATCTTTAAAACTTCAGATCAGCGTAACCCTGAAAGACTGAAGAGCTCCTTTCAAGGAGGTCCTAGAACAACAGAGCCATTAGTCATTTGGAAAGTATTTACAAAACAAGTGAAATTGGAAAAGCAAGGATGAAATCCACCTCCTAGATGGCAAGCAAAGGAATTTAAAAGGTGTCTAGGTATGCACTCAGAAATAGAGCTCTAGGATATTTCTTTGTTTGCTTTCTCCACATTCTTAGAGTTCTTTTGGCCCTTTTTATGGATTCCGTATTTTCTGTCTCTTATTTGTTTTCCCCGAATTGTTGACATCCTTGCAGCAGAGGATGATTGGATGGGAATTTTTTTTTCCCCAGAACCTTTCAAAAAAGCATTTTTAGTCAAGTGGATGGATCAGTGTTGAATAGCACAAGGTTATTTCCTTTTTAAAGAGCAGATTTCACTATCACATTTTTGTTACTAGCAATTTTCTATACTTTGCAAGGTGAGGCCAAAATTGGAACATCTCAGTAATAGAAATATAGTGGTTGTGACATATGAATGCTGAAATTGCTGGCCTGCTGAGTCTTTGAAGTGCATTACCAACCTCAGTTCCCAGTGTAGGGGCAGAGCTGGCAGACTATTTCCCAGCTAAGATGTCCCATGTGACCAGAATTTGAACTGTTGTAGATGCTTTAGTGCCAGCCCTAGGACTTGGATTTACCAAAATATTTTGTATTTGACCTTATGAGAATTCCAGATGCTGCCTAGTGAAGATACCTTAGTATTAGGACATAAATTTAAAATAAGAAATAAAAAATCCTTTAATTGTGTAATAGCTGTCAAAATAAATGAGACATATGAACATATATTTGTATTTTCTGAAGGGCATATTTCTGTGAAAGTATGGGAATCTTGCTACTACATTTTAGAACCTTCCAGTTTCTGAAATTCTCAGATTGTTTTCCAGTTTCTAACATGTCACACCTTTAATACACAGTTAATTAAAGTAGCATTTGATGAAGAAGTGAGTCCCGAAGTGGTGGAAATATTTAAGAAACAGTTGATGAAGTTCCGTTATCCTCAGTCCATCTTCAGCACTTTTGCCTTTGCAGCTGGGCAAACAGCACCACAGATAATTCTACCAAAACAGAAAGAAAAGAACACTTCATTCCGGTACAGTCTTTCTTTTTTTTTTCTTTTCTTACTGATGTTCTTGTCTTGTGTTATCCAAATGCACTGAGCAACCAGACAGATCTGCACAAGTGGAGGTCCTGTCAAAATAAGTGATTGCTATTTTGCATCTCTTTGTATTTCCTGAATAAGAGACAGATTAGTAGGATACAGATATTTATTTGGGACAGGAATTATATTATTTATCTAAACTTCTGGCTGCAGTAGATTTGAATGAGCACCTTTATTACATTTTGAAACACAAAATAGAAGTAGTATCTTGAACTATACATGCTCAACATGGAAATAAGATTGTGTGTTATTTTATAATTAGTAGCCTAGCCACTTATAGCCTAGTGTGGATTGGGATTAATTTTACCCTGTGAATTTGCCCTGGTGGTTTTTAATTTAGAGTTTGAGCTTTGGGTCCTCTTTCAAGTTTTATGTTATATGTTAATTTTTACTAAACCAGCTGCATCATTAGTCTGTTCCAGAGTGGTAGGTCCTGTGATTCTGTGTTGCTTAGTGCATTGTTGACACAGAAAATAGAATCTCAAGCTGGTCATGAAATCCTTAAAGGTAATTTCTATCTTTCCTGCCTTTACTTTGGCCACTTTCTAGATTTATCACATTACTAGCTAAATTAAAAAAGCCTAAAGAAAGATGATAGCTGCTTATTCATTACCAGTAGAAAAAGGGACACACATTTATCTCAAAGTAATACAATTTTTGTTTAAAAATTAATATAGGAAGCAATTTTTCTGAAGTTTATAATTGTTTGTATTAAGTGAAAAATTATTAAATCCATTTTATTTGCGTTCATCATAGAAATGTGTAAATGCTATCAGGCAGAATCAGATGAATCTTTCCAAATACTTTTGTTGTTTTGGATTTTTAGTACCTTCTCCAAAAGCATTGTGAAGGGAGCAAAACGTGCTGGGAAGATGACAATTGGGCGCCAGTACTTACTGAAGAAGAAAACAAGCACCATAGTGGAGGAAAGAGGGAATCGGCCTGGCTGGAATGAAGATGATGATATCTCTGGTGAGAATGTGGCTTTTTTTATCCATGCTGGTTAATAAATCTATTCTATTATGCTTCCATTCTGGTATATTGAATGAGGAATGCCTTCAACAAGAAATTGAAGGGTTTCAAATCTGTGCATTTAGTGAGTGTTTTCTTTTGCAATGAGAAGAGGAAGTTGACTTAATTCAGTGGTACAGCAAAGTACTAGATTATTTTTAAATTATCAAACTATTTAGATATGATATCTTTTAGGTTATTTTACATCATGTTTAGTGGAGGTGAAACAGCACAGAAGCATGCTGCAGCTTCCATTTATCTCTAGACATCTGGCATCTGCAGCTAGTCTGTGATGAGAAAGCAGTAACTGGTGAGGTGCAAGAATGAGCAAATTGGAGACTTTTGTGGATGTGGAACTGACAAATGACTTCCAAAAGCAGCAGAACTCATTACTGCTGGAAATACCACTTCCCATATTTCTGGTTGAAATTATTTTGGGGTAGAAGGTAGAAAGGAGTTTGGGCACTTCGTGCAGTTTGTGTGATGGTGTGGAGTTTGACTTTCCCTAAAAAGCCTCTTTTCCTCCCATATGCTGCTGTCTGTATATCCTTATCTGGACCACTGCTAATTTATAATAAACCACTAGAGGGAACCAGATTCTCCTGTACATAAACAGGTGTGGTTTTGTCAAAGCATTCTTTAAAAAAAAAAATAGGCATCTCAGATAATGAAGTGCTCTTCAAACATTGATAATTTCTTCCAAACATCAAACAAGCCAAATTTTCCTGTTGAATATTTGGTCACTGAGAAAGGCAACTCATGTGACTTAGGAGCAGATGTATGAAAGTTGTCTAAGGCAAGGCTGAAGCCTCTGTTCTTTCTGAAATGGACGAAAGCCATACCAGGCAGGCTTAAAAATACTTTCTCTTCTTTCACTCCAGATGAAGTGATGAGAAATAGGCAAAATAGGCAAAAAGAAAGGTTTGGAAAACACAGAGTGTCTTTAGAATGCTGAAAAATTATGTTCTTAATTGAATTTGCAGCATCTTCCTGAAGTGCTGAGTTAGCATGTGTTTTGATGTTACATGTTCTTTGGGTCAGAAAAAATTCTACAGGCTGTATCTGGGTGATTTAGGGGTGATTTTTTGTCCTTCACTCAGAGACAGCAAGCACAGTCATACCTGTGTATTCACAGTCTCTTGATGATGAAGAAATTTGAAGAGTTTTTGCATTTCTGATATTAAAACAACAGTATCCTTCAATGAACAGGGTGCTGTGTAAGATTAGTCACTTTTTTCCTTCCCTAAAAAAAAAATACAAAATTATAACTTGTGAGTCCTTAGGCCTGCTGCATTCCAGGTGTCTTGGCTGGGAACATGTTAAGGTGACCAAAGGCTGAGTTTGCTTTTCTCTCCATGCAGCACTGGCACATGAGGGACAGGGAGCTGTCAACAGCAGTGACTCTGCTTCAGACAGAGTGAAGACAGCCACAGGGAGTGATCACTGCAATTCTTTTTACAGTGACTGCTGTGGCTCTGGCTTTGTTTTTGACTTGTTTGCAAGTCTCAAAAGCTGAAGTATAGGAAACTGTGCAGCTCTGCCAACAGTGAACTATCTACACCAGGTGATGCACTGTCTTTAAAAAGTAATGTTAAAGGTAGGGCTGGAAGAAGCTTCAAGAGATCAAGTAGTCCAACTCGTTGCCCCAAGGCAAGATCAGCATTCTTCATCTGTTCCTCATAGGTGTTTGCCTAACTTCTTCTTAAAAGTTTACAAATGTGAAGGTTCCACAATTCTAGGCAGCTCATACTAATACTTAAACCACCCTTAATGCTGGAGAAAACAAGCAGTTTTCTGAGACTCAGGACTAAACATCATCTTGCTGCAATTTCAGCCCTTCATTTCCTACTCTACCACTATATACATATAGAAATTATTCCCCTCATTCTGATTGCAATGCATAATGTGTTTATGATCTATTGTAATGTTTTTCTGTTGTCTTCTGAATGTTAAGTCTATGTAGTTCTTTCAGTTCTTTGTTTATTAGTCTTGATGGGCTGCTGATAATCTTCATTGCTCTTTTCTCGGGCTTCTTTAGGTAGTCCACATAAACTTGCAGTGTGATTTCAAAAACTGAGCACAGTACTGTAGTTATTAGTTGTTGCCAGTGAACATCTAATTTTCCTCAAATTCCTCCTCGTCTCTTTGTTTTCAGAGTTTAGAATCTCTCAATTGTTAGTAAATTATATATCTTATAGTGGTCACATGGGTGTGTTCAATAAAACAAGACTGTGAAACCTCATTTTGAAAACAGTCATATCTCAAGAATAGTAAAACAGAGGGATTATTCCTTGTTTTTTCAAAATCAAATAAATCATGTTAAACTTGAGACAGCAAAATATCTTCATCTCCCTCTTCAGGTTGGACATGGATAGGAGCTCTTATGCAGAGTGTTTTGCAGTCTGATCACCAATGTACCTGCTTTCATGGAAAAAAATCCATTTAGGAAAAAATATTTCACAAAATGCACCTTCATCTTGAAACAGTTACAGCTTTCCATTCAAAACTGTTAAATATCAAGATTTTCTATGACCCAAAAAAAAAGTTATTTCTAAAACTCATTTAAATTCATTTTTCATTAGTTCACTTCATACTGCAGATGTTGTGTGACTTCTTTTTACCATGACAAATATGAAAAAAAGAGGAGAGTGCTTAACTTTATTATTTAAATCAAATAGAGATTTTTTTTCTTCTTTAGCTGAAAGGGCAAAGAAAATTTTATATTTAGCTTTTATGCTAAGATGCACAGAAAAAAAATCATAGAGGTACTACTGTAAATTCTGAATGTTGTCTACTGCCGGTAAAATGTTAATTATAGCATGATTTTTATTTTCTAAATAAGTTTAAATTCCAGTTTTATGAAATCCTGTTTTAAGTTTAAATCCTCATATACTTTTCAGTGCCTCATCCATGAAGAAATACTTCTCATATGCACATATTTCAATGCTTGAGGTGGTAGCAAGTAACTGATACATGCTGTGAGCAGTAAATCTGCTCTCAGAAGTATTTGGAAATGGTTGAAAGTGTCACTAATGGGCAGGTGGCAGGTTTTGTACAAAGACCTTGCTTGACTTGAATTTCAGAGTAGTTTGAACTTGTGACATAGTTTTTTATCCCTCGTGGCTGAAGTTTTTTCTGCTTTGGAAAGGGCAGCTGATATGCACGGCTGAAGAAAGCTGCTGCCTGCCATTGAAACTGAGACATTCAGAACCCAACAGTCATCTCTTGTGAAATTACAACACTGAAACACTTCTTAGGCTGAACCAAGCCTTAAAAAGACTGTTACCTCTTCTGAAGATAGTTTAAAAAAATGTGTAGTTTATTTTTATCTTGAGTGTGTAATGAATGTGTAAACAATTTGTAAATTGGTAAAGAAAGATTATCTGTCTTCAGTTCAAGTGAATATGTGAGATAACTTTCACCAGGGTTTTCACTAGAGAGATGTCAGCCATGCCAGTCACAAGCACAGTAGGTAACTTCACGCCATTGTCAGGTTTGCTGACTAAAATGCTATTTTAGTGTTTATAAATGCCATAAACTGTGGTTTGCATGTCCTAGATCTTGCCATTCATCTCTGAGAGCAGGACAAACTTGTTTGGAAGAAAGTAGCATTGTTTGCTGTGTAGCTGCTGGCCTCCCCAGTAAGATGTTTTTCCCTTTAGTTTCAGATGACAGCGAGCTGCACACCAGTGGTACCCTGAAAGCATCAGAAAAATCAACCATGGAGCAATTAGTAGAAAGAGCCTGTTTCAGGGACTATCAGCGTTTGGGGCTGGGCACCATCAGCACTAATTCTTCTCGCTCAAAAACAGAATACTTAAGAATAACTGCACTGAACAGGATGTATTCCCTTTGCAGGAGGTGAGTTTACCAATTCACTTAAGTAGTTGAAACTAGAGACACACATATGTATATCTGCATTCATACATTTGCAATTAAAATTTTTCCTAAATAAAAAAGTGAGCTTCAGAAGCAATTATAAATATTTTCTTCAAATTAAAAAGTATGTGTTAGAGTTGACTTGATGAAAGTATTTACTTTAAAAGTTTGTCATGTGCAGAAAGTCACATGCTGTGTTTTAGCACATCAGTGTTACTGAGTCCTTTTTTTTTTGTTGTGAAAGCTGATGTTGTTTACTGACACTAGCCACAAAAATTCCTTCTAATACAAAAGCCTATCTGCATGAGTCATATCAGAAGACATTTGCATTCTCTGGAGCCAGTTTAGGCTGGTCATTGCTTTCATTATGGACAATGGAATTGCCAGAAAGAAGGGCACAGAAGAAAAATCCTTTCTTGTTTTCTGACTTGTCTAGAGTATTGGTTTGGTTTAGTCACCATGGAGTACAGTGCAGATGAAGGCATAAAATCTGTCCATTTTCATTATGCTTTGAACATTATGCAGACAACTCTTTCCTCCCCTAAAACCATGAGTTGTTAATATCTCTAGGCTTTTTTAAATTTATAATTAGTATCTGAAAGAATTACAAAACTCAGGGTATAAATACTTACCTACTGCTGTATTACTGTAGTTGCTGTGTAGACTGTAAATGCCGTGTACATTTATTTTGTCTGAGGACAGTTGAATAAATGTCCAAGAATTAAATTTGCAGAAATAGTGTATATTGTAGAGGGAATAAAAGTTATCTGGTAAGCAGTAGCTGTTTCTTGTTCATCTTAGTTTCTTCTTAATACATGAAATTGGCACTTAAGTTGATTTTTTGATTTTTTGGAGGAGATAGAAAATGATATTTCATATTGCTTGAATCCTTCTGCCACTAACATGAACAAAACTTGCATCTTGCTCTGTTTTCTATCTTTAAAGGTATTATGTCAGTGAATTTCCTAATCTCAGTGTATTGCAGTGTTTTAAACAGAATGCAGTGCCAAGCACTCTATTCTAAGGACTCTGACTGTAAAATTTAAATGTATTTTTCCATAAACCAAAGACTATTGTTTTCATTGTGATACTTTAGGCAATCTAACATTGTTTCCTTTCAATTCTCATATTTCGTATACAATTGTCAAAACAGAACTACTGCATCATTTGCATACCTCAAGATTCTGTTCTGTCATGCTTAAAAATAAGTCTTCATTATAGTGACAGATAAGAGAGATGCTAAGAAAAACACTACCAAATAAAATGTAACCTTAAATGGAAAGCAATTAGTAATGATAGTCTGAGAAATTTTTCATAATTCAATTTCTATTTAAAATGCAGTTTGCTTAAATGAATGTATTTGCTAGGCTTGGACTAAAAATTACTTAAAAAATAAAAGCAGTTCTAACGCTTAAGGTGTATTTCATTAAGATGCGTTTTCAGCTTGTAATTTTGGGAAGTTTTTTTTTTTCATTGCTGAGCATTTGGAAGGCAATTTTAATTGTTCAATTTTTTTTTTTTTCCCTCTGGTGTCAATGCAGCTATCCTGGTCTGCTGGTGGTCCCTCAGTGTGTGCAGGACAGCAGCCTGCAGAGGGTGGCTCGCTGCTACCGCCACAACCGCCTGCCCGTCGTCTGCTGGAAGAACACCAGAAACAGCACCCTGCTGCTCAGGTCTGGGGGCTTCCATGGAAAAAGCGTGGTGGGCCTCTTCAAATCCCAAAACACACATCCCACGGGTGAGTTGATGCAGCCAGGCTCTCTGCAGAAGGAATTTCACGTGGAAATGCTTATTTTGCCAGAGGAAAATCAGTGATTTGACTGATTCAAAAGTCTCAGCATAGAAGTGGTTATCTGATGTATGTCAATCCTGAATGGTATGAAAGCAGTTCCAAAAATGTGAGTGAATAATTTGGATAGATATTGGCCAACACAATATTTATCAGAATAGTTAGTTTTTCAGAAGAATATAATATTAGGGTGACATTAATTTTGGAAATAACAATCGTTGTCTTCTGTCATTCACCGGCAGTGTTTAGGATACTTCTGACAGTCTGGATTTCCATCTCATGCTGATAGCTTTTTCAGAATTAATTTCATGCCAGGAATGAATCAGTATTTAATCAAACTGATAGTTGTTTAGAAATTATTCTAGAATTAGACCATAATTTGTCTTTCTGGAGGAAAACAAAATGTGAGGTTGAATTGGAGTACCAGAAACTCACTGAGGTAGCAAAGAAATTCTGTTGTCCTGTTTATGTTTGCATTTCTCCCCAGTAATAGCTAAAATGCAGCTAAATGTTTTGACTCTATTCGAGTGTGTTCTATAGAATTTTTCAAAACCTTTAAGAAGCATACTGTACACTCATGTACAAGTGCCATAAAAATAATTTGAAGATTACGTGATTTAAATATTTTTTACATAGTCCTCCATAAATTTTCCTTCCAAGAATACCTTTATGAAAGCCATGTTTTTCCTTCTTTTTAAGAGGAATTTATATCAGACATAATGAGGCTTTGTGTGTATCAAATGCACCTTTAAAATCCCATTATTTCATCAATATTAGAAAATGTTTTTAATGTTAGTGTCTGGACTGACTGTTAAGGCTGATTTAGGAATCACTAATTATCTACTGAATATTCATTGCTATAACATAGAATGTATCTCTTCAGTGTTTTATGGGATCATTTTTTAGTTGGAGTGGTGAGCAGGGAAGACAATGAATTGAAATTTATATGATATGTTTTTGTTGAAAGGATTAATAAAATGAATCAGTGAAGTACTACCAATAGTTGACACAGCAGCTGGCAAAGCTAATGGCTACACCAGTTCTTCCACATGCCTATGGAGTGAATCCCAGGCATGGCAATTCAAATGTTAGTCTTCAACTGATTTAGTACTGATTCTTCTGGCTGAAATGCTGATGAGGCATCTTTAACCTGGTACAAATAGAGAATAAATTTTAAAAAATCTTCAGGAATAATTTCAAAAGTATGTAAAGACAAACACTTCGATGTTTTCTGTAGTAGTTTTCTGATGGTTTCTTTTCTTAATTTTATATAGCTTTTTATACTGCCATTGCCATATGCCCACCAGAATATTCTGGAGTAGATAAACAGATTGACAGTAACTGTGTCTGACAGATATTTGCTTCTGGAGTTACTGTTTCTCTTAAAGTGTGAAGAAAATGGAGACTTCCCTCAGGAAGGTACAGCAAGGAAAACTGAGAATATTTATAGGGTGTTTATCTTACTCTTAATGAAGTTGAAGCTTGTTGAAACAAACCTGATCAACAAAGGTACTTACAGCTGCCTCAGCAGGAATTGTGTGCAGTGAAGGAAAGTCTATAATGAAAAACACATTGTGAAACAAACCAAGAGGACAATGATAATCTGAAGTTAAATTCAAGGTGACACATTCATTCTTTCCTAAGAAGAGACCTCACAGGAGTAGATTTTTATTGGTCAGTTTTGGATTGATACAGAGAAACAAGGAGGGCCTGCTGGAACTTCATGAACGTTTTTGTGATTTCCTGTTAGGTGGTGTGTTACGCAAGTTTTCAAAGCATAGTTGGAGGTCAATATGTTATATAAGAAGTACAGGACATATTTTTAGAGAAATTATGCACAGTACTTAATTTCTGTGTGAAATCAAACTGCATGTGCAAGAGAATTGTGTTTTCTAACGTCTGTCCAAAAAAAAAAAAAATATTATTAACAGATGTTCAAATATGAAATGGAGAGTATAGATAGGTCTTTTGAAAAGTTCCTTTGAAATCTGCAATATAAAGTTGGTTTCTGAATTACTTTGACCTCTCTGGGAATTTTGTTACAGAGCACTGTCATTTCAAATATGACATTCTACAACTAAAATAGCATTTATTGATCAGCTAAATGATGATGGAAAGAACATTTATGTTTCTTGGATGTAGTAACACTATCCCAGAAAACAGTTTTGTTGGTTCAGGCTGAATTATTGATTGTATTAGGACTTGTAAGATAAAGATGGAGCAACCTGTGACCAGGCATATAAAGCACATATTAGCACTGCAGGACTAAGCAATGCATTTCTTTTCTGACATAAAAATAAAACTAGGGATAAAATTACTACTGGGATCTCCATCCCCCATCATTTGTTTAAATGCATGTTGCCATGATGACCTTCACGTGTGACACAGCTCTTGAAAGGTGGTCATTCCATAGAAATCCCAGTTCACCTGTGCTGGTAGGGGGCAATGCTTTGAGTCACCTCTCTGTGCTGCTGTGATGGGATGAGTTGTGTAAGGATGAAGGGGCAAATTTTCCATCTCCAATCCACCACAAGGACAGTGGTACCCTGAGTCTTTAATTCTGATTTCTGCTTGGTTCAATGACAAACGTTTATGCAAGTCAAACTGTTTTCTAAAACACACACAATATTTTTCACAAAATAAAACTTTTAAAGTGCAAGTAGAATAGACATTATCCTTTCATTTAGGCAGTTCATTTCTTTTAAATTAACTAAATTGTTAAGACCTAAATTGACTTTCTGTAGTATTATTTCAAGGGCTGAGGGACCCAGAGATAATTCCAGTGGATTTCAGAATGTGTCAATCCTGCTTAGGAATAGCAGAGAAAATAATGTTTCTGCTCAGGCTTTTTCCACTTGGTCAGACAGAAAAAGCATGATGTTTCCTGCAGGAAACATCATCACTTCCTAATTGTAGTTTCAATTCAGATACTAATTTCTATCTTGAAATTTCTTTTGCTACCTCCAGCTAATTTGCTTACTGTCTATTAGTCTCCAGCGTAGAATCTGATTGGATCATCACTGGAGACAATTACTTACAATTTACCATTGTGTTTTGTCAAAACACGCTCAATCAAATTCTTTGTCTCTTATTCCAAATCTTGGCTCTTGTGAGCAAGATACCAAATCCTGGTTTAAGCAGCTATGAAACTCTTGCCCTGTAGTAAATCCAAAGATGGCTGCAATAAACTGGAATTCCAAAAATTCTGTTTGGCATTTGAAAAAAAAAAATAAACTGACTCATTAATGGTGAACACTATTTTGTCATTGTGCTATGGCCCAGGACCTGAGCTTCATCTCCTTTCCTTAAGTCCTTGCACTTGGACACAATGGGTGGAGTTTTTCTGGTTGAGGTTATTTGTTTTTCTTATTTTTGAGGGTTTTTTCCTTTGGTTCTGTGTTTTGTTAGTGGTTTCTTAACTTTTTTAATGGTCACTGTATCCTGAGGAACCTCCAAGTGCAGGTAAGTAACCTCCCTTTTCAGAAATGAGGAGGAGCTGGTTGAGTATGGTTTTAACTTACTTTTGTTAAAGAAACAGTTGTGTCTGTTCTCTGCACAGTTTGCTGACAAGTAGCACAAACTTAGAAATGTTACTTTTTGCTTGGAGAGTGAAAGGAAAGCTGCATTATCTACACTCAGTTTGCTGATCATGTAATGGCTAGTGATGAATGTTTTAAGTAGTGACCATGAGGTAGAAGTTTCAGAAGTTCAGCTTTCTGTGGAATGCAGGAGAACATTGCTGGATCCTGCTGTGCAGCCAGGTGATGAACGTCTTGTCATCAGAGCAAAGGCTTTTTGAACCTTTGGCAGACAAACTAGACCATTTCCAATGCTCTGCTTTACACAGTAAGCCTCTTATTCTATGTATTTACAATTTGTATTTTTCTTTTTTAACGCAATCCATTCTTTTTGTGACTCTAGCTCCTGCCTCTCTAGAATCTTCAAGCAGTATAGAGCAGGAGAAATACCTACAAGCCTTACTGAACGTGATCTCCGTCCACTGCAAAATGAATGGCGGTAATACTCTCACTGTTAGCCCAACCATTGCTCTGTCTCCAGGTAAAATTGGTTTGTACACTGCTCCTCTCTGGCTGAGCTGATGAGTGACTTCTCTCTGATGTGGTGCTAGCTCAGTATTCCATATGAATTATTTTGTTTCTTTATTGTTAGACTTTCCAGGTAGCCTGTTCATTCAGTTTCAGTGAATATGTTTTCTCTGTGTAAAGGATGTTTATAATCTTTCCTGAAATACTTTTCAATATTAGTCTGGCAGTGAAGTCTTTTACAACTAATTAAGCATGAACTGCACATGGAATAAAAGACTACCAAATTTTAAAGGATGCAAAATCTGCTCTATTTTACACAATGAGGCAAAATCTGTTGTATTTTGTATAATGAAGAAGTATGAGGTTGCAAAATCAGAACAGGTAATACTGTTTAGCTGCAGCAGCAGTGGAAGTCATGTAGGCCTCTTTATGCACATTCATACTGGGTTTCTGCTAATGCAATTTCCAAATAGAGCTCTTTTTATAGTGAAATCTCTTTCAAAATACACTATTTGAGTTATGCCTAGGTGGAACCATGAAGGAATTAATCCATGTTTTATTTCAGCTATTTTATGATAAAACCTAGTGAGGTTTAGGTGAGGGTAACCCCAACGTGTCAGGAAGGACTATGTGACTTGAAATTGTGTCTGTCTTGTCTTAGTTGGTTGTAATTGGCCTAATACTGCCAAACAGTGGCTTTTCCTGTAAAGTAACACCATCCCAAAGTGTGTGTGCTTTGCTTCATTTATTGTAAAATATGTTGATTGCTTAGCTGTATCTAACACCTCCATACTGTTGCCAAATGTACGCATTTGTCTTAAAAAATAAATCTAAAGTACAGAATTGGCAAGAATTAGCTGTATTGGGTGAAAAAGAGTATTTTATCAGTCATATTAAGTGTTAGTCTGGTTAACACTGTAGCTTTTTTAATCTTCTATTCTTTTTTTGGCTGACTTTAGGCACTGAAACAAGGGCTTCAAGAATGTCTACTGTGTTTAAGCAGGTAGTGCCAGGACATTTGGATGTAAATCTATCCAATAGCTTTGCTCGAGGAGGTTAGTAAGACTAGCTCAAAGTCTATTATCTGAAGTAATAAATGATGAAAAAATGTTAGTGAAATAAAAAATAGTTATACTCTATTGATTCATTGCTTGTGAAACAACAAAACAGAAATTAGATTGGCCTCAGTCCACATTATCTAATTTCTGTTCAAATCCTTTACTTAGCATTGAAATAAAATTGGTTTCATGTCAGAATTAGTGAAAAATTAAGCACTCAGGTAGGGATTATGTTTCTAAATTATTTGGGATTCGTCCATATTTTTAATTTATCTGTGCATGGCCTGAAAATGCATATTTTTACATAAGAATTTAATAGACTATACACTGTGGAATTACAGATCATTCCAGTATGTGTCCGAAGCTTAGCTGATGCTTCATAGCATTGCAAATAATCTGTGAATAATTTTACTCTAACTAAGGAATTGTGTGGCCAGGTGTCATAGGTAGGGAGATATTTCTTTGGAAATAGTTATTCCTAGTTACAGGGGCTCATCCGTGTCATTTCTACAGGAACATTCCATTATGTTAGGGGGATTCCATCTACTTGTACACTTCTAGTCTCATTAAATTATTAAGGTTTTTGTAATGTGCAACGTGTGCATACATTAATGCACCAAACTCCTTAAATATAGGTTTGTTAAAATAGGGATGATTCTATTCCACAAGAGAGAGCATTTTATATGTGATTTATTACCTTTCAGCTGTGAAGGCTCCTTTTACAATTATTTTTAAGCACCTAAAAGTTGTTTTTCTTCTTTTTTGATACCTCATCTAAAACTAGTTAGATTTACATTGACCTGCTGAGGCCTATTCCAGTCTAAATCCTCTTGTGTGATACAAAACCTACAGGTCCATATGAGGAAGGGTAAAAATACTTTGTAGAAAAGAACTTCAGAAGAGATGGATGGGATTAAGGAAACGAGAGAAGGAAAAACACAAGAGGGAGGGAGAAAGGAAGATGCTCAGAGACATGCAGGGAAGTGATGTGAGAATTGTAGCAAAAGGGGAGATAGGAAGGACAGGAGAGGACATGGGGATCACCAAAGAATGGGAATTCTGTGCATTTTTATTAATCATAGTAAGTGCATATTTCTTATCTAAGAGCTTTGTTTATGTTCAGTGCTCAGTGTGTTGTTACTGTGTCGAGCTGGAGGTGAATAAAGCTGGTGATGTGGGTGAGAGAGCTGGGGCTGACGAGAGCAGGAGGGAACAGTGGCTGCAGTTGCTGGATCAGGGATGCTGTGCCCAGCCTGACTGAGCACTGGAGCAGTGGCAGTGCTGGTGGCAGCCAGCAGAGGCTTGGTTGTGTCCATCCCCTTGTGCCAGCACAAAAGCACCAACAGCCAAGCAGTGCTGAGGGGCAGAGAAGGTGCTGCAGATAAGGCAGGGAAAGCTCCCTGGTTGCTGTGGGGAAGTTGTCTTCTGAAGATAAAGGGATTACTGAAATAACTGCTGCTGGTTTCTGGGATTAGAGTTGGTGGTAAGTGTGATAGGATGAGTTTGTTGCTACTCAAAGAAGAAAAAAGGAGCCTGAAGGCAGTATTAGGTCACTGACGTGCTGTTTTACTGGACATTGAAGTCCCTTGGCTAAATTTCAGCAGTAATCAGGAGGAGGGCAGGGAAGTTATCTTGTGTCTCCCTGGATGGCTGCCACACCTGCCCTGTGTATCTGAAAGGTGTCTGTTCACAGTTCAGCAGGATACGTGAGGACTTTGCTGAAACATGGGAATGTTTGACAACTACAGTGGGAGCCCTAGGGAAGGTGAGAAGTTGACAGGGGAAGAGGGAACAGAGAAAGGGAATATCTCCCTGGAGAGAAGTAAACACTAGGGGTTTTAGATTAGCTGATACAATTCTTTTAAAAGAAATTCCAAAATACACAGCATATATAAAATCTCCAAAATTGTTCTCAAATCCATTATTACAAACTTTCTCACTACTTTTTCTCACCTAGATATATTTCATATGTGAAGGAGCAAGCAGCTGTGGATTATACACTACACTGTGCAAAATACAATAGCAGTGTTTTTGTGGTTTGGATTCTGGACCACTCTTTCTTTCCTTGTGTTTATTATCACACATACCAAGGCTCAAAACCCAGGTTCAGCTATGATACACCAGTAGAAAATTACATTTTCTATTTTTTTTTTGTTCCAGACAATGTATCTGTAATACATACCATTTTAAAATATAAGTTAGACTGTATGTTCCAGTTCCTGAATTGTATTTCTCATTTTTTAAAACCATCGCTGTTCTGAACACTCATCAGTTGTTCTGAATATTTGTGTCTGTGTCAAGTATGATTTTTACTTTATCTGGAACATAGTCACAAAGCATCTGCCCAAAGCTGAGTCAGGTTGGTTTTGATCTGAACTATTTGGTCAAATAGTTATGTTTCATAATATATTTTCATTCTTTGACCTTTTCTTGGTTGATATTTTTCATGAGAATTGTAAGTTCACTCAAAAGCCATAGCTTTTCCTCTTATATTACTTTGTAAGTATAATGTGGTTCTACAGAGCAGCACTTCTTACCTGGCACTGCTGTGTAATTTAGCAGAAGCAAGTTTTCTCAGTATGTTTTGCTGCTATTGGAGAAGTACTAGGATATTTATAATTAAAAAATACAGACCCAGCTCTGAGAATTATTTTCAAAGCAGGAAACATTAACATTTTGAGTATAATTTAATAGAATATTTGTATTAGAAGGACTTGGTTATGCTGGTGTGAGTTTTGAGCCAAAGATATATGCACTGATAAACATATAAAGCTCCCTCAGAAAATGATGATTTTTGCAAGGGGCGAGAAGGTCTCTTTCTGTGGTAGGCATTACATGTTTTCTAAATTATATACTTGTACACAGGCCTTTAAAAATGTTTGTAGGTGTATAGAAGTAGTATCTTGCATTCTCCTTTAATTTTGAGGTCCATCAAATTCTACACTTAATATCCCTAGACTAAACCAATTTTTTATACCAGGCATTAATGTTGGGATTTTTAATTAAACTGTCTTTCAGCTGGATAAAAACTTTCAATAAATTATTCAACAGAATGATTTAATCATTACATTTCCTTTGGTATTATAATTATGGAAAAACACATGATAGCTCTGCAACATGTTTGAAGCTATTGCAATGACAATTGAAATTATTCCTGTTTGATAAATGGATAACTCCTTCCCATTTTATATTGGTTTTGTGGCTTGATTGATGTGTTGTCTTGTGATGCCTAAGATTTGTGCTGTCTGATAAATCATGTACTATAAAGAAATGCAATATATACTAGATCTTTGGAAATTAATAAGTAACCCTTTTCTTCTCTCCTGCAATGTGTTTCGCTGCAATGTGCATTCCATTCCTCCTCCTTCTGTCTTAACTGTTATCTGCCAGTCCTTGGGTACAGAGATAAATGTTTCACTCATTCAAATTCCAAATCAGCAACTAAGGAAAGAGTCCATCAAGGTACTGTATTCTGTGTCCTGAAAGCCCATTCTTTTCTACCATCCTCTGCTACAATATCTTAATTCATTCTAAAGTGATACTGACAGAAAGCCTTGTTTCTGCATTAACAAAATTTGGGGATTTTTAGCTCAGTGTTGTGGATTTATTATGTTTTGGAGGTTTTTTGCCCATTGAATGTATGCACAGAATGTGTTACAGTGATGTAACACAGTGTGATACGTAGAAAATTTTCTGTGTGAAAATTTCAAACAGCTAAAAATCAGTTCTGGAAAATAGTTTAGTGTTGCTACTGCTTTAGTAAACTAGCTAAGAAACACTTTTATCTAGTCAATGAATTTCTTTCCATAGTTATTATAAATGTTAATGAACAGGGAAAAAATTATTACTGTCAAATCAGAGCGTCATAATAACACATTGAATGCCAAATAATGGAAGCAAGATACTGCTAACAAAAGTAAACTACTAGGCAAAAGTACAATAGAAACATAATTGTGCCTTTTAATCACTGCTGTCCATGCTGGTAAACATGTTCATCTGTGTGAATTTGTAGCCAGTTTTGTTGCTTTTGCTGTGCCACAAGTGCTAATGATGGGTGCATTTGTGAAATGCTCCAAAGTGTCACTGTGTGTTTTTGTGCACTTCATCTTTGGAGACAGTAGTCTGTGTTGGAGCTTGTATTTTTCATACCAAATGAATGAGAACTTCTTTCTCTTATTAAGTGTTTGCTGTGATTTCTGCTTGCTAAAGTCCTTATTATCTCACTTGTAGTAGCTGAGATGTGGAATAAAAGTTTGTACTAAACACAGTCCTTTACTACTTGAGGGTTTTTCTAAAAGTGGCTGGCTGTGAAGTGGGAGCTTTTGAGAGTTGTTACTGACTCAGAACTCTGTGCCAGCCACTCTCAGTTGCTGCAGTTCATCTGCTCACATCTCAGACTAGCAGCCAGACAGGCAGACAAGCTCTGCTGTACAGACAAGTCCCTGTTGAGAGTTATTGTACAGAATTATTTTTTTAATAGAAACCCAATCCTGCTTCTAAAAAATAGAATAAAATTATTTTGCTGGTTGAGCTATCTCACTGGAATTTACTGTTATCTGCATCTTTTTTCTTCTGTGCAAGAAATGTTAGCTATGCACATTATTGGATTTTCCTGAAGAGGGTTGGGTGTTGGTCCTATAGTATCTAAATTTCTAGTACTATGAGGTATTTCTGGTGCCTCTTTCGGATATCTTGCTTCACAGATTTATGGACAAGAGTCTCTTGTGATAATCTGATTTACTGCATATTGGGATAAAGAATTTCACACTGCCATTTGGATGCCAAATTTAGCATACTTTAAGGGATTTGATTTTCAAGTAGTGCTATTCATACTCTAAGAATCCAATACTTTTCACATGCTTCACATTGCACACACAAAAATAATCTCAAAAAATCCGGGTTATCGATTGAGGTACAAGAAAGAGAAAAATATTTACTGCTTGTCTTTTCTTCTAGCACTAAACAGGCCTTGGTAATCTGGTTTACTGCTACTTTATCTTATGTTAAAATCACCAACACTTACTGAAGCATGATGAGATTAGAGCATGTCTGTGTGCTGTACGAGGTTCCTCCCCTGGCAGTGCCAGTGGAGCTGCAGCAGCGCTGTGGACAATGTGAAAACTCAGAGTGCTGCTGGGATGTTTGGATGCCATTCCAAAATTGCTGCTTGCAGGTGCAGTCCGTGGTTCCACATCACACTGCACTTCATGTTGTTGCAGGCTTTGGGATTTCTGTACTTTCCTGTTTTCTGTCCCTCTAGAAATTTCATTTCCATGCCCTTACATGGACATTGCTATTTGCAAGTTGTGATTTATCACTGATAGCACAACAACTATTTTCTCTACAGTAGAACACTCTATGCAGAGTTAGGTGAGTGTCTGAGGTTAGACAGCAATGCAGTAGGATGGCTTTGACTATTTTTGTTACAAATCTATTTTTTTCCAGTACATGCTGTTAATTATGTCCTGTGAGGGATGCATGTGACACGTTCAAGCGTGTCTTAGTAATTATGGTCCCTAGTGCCTCACACAAAGTGTTTTTAAAATATTCTTCATCCTTATGAAGGTGTATGGGCGAGTCTTCGTTCAAGCAACCGATTTATCAACACTCAGACTCCCTTCATTGATGTTGGTGCAAGACTTGCAGGGAAAGATAACACCCCTCCCTACAGCAGCAGCTCTTTTCTGCAAAGTCAGCTCCTGAGAAGACAAGCAGCCCTCTATATATTTGGAGAAAAATCTCAGTTACGGGTAATGACAATTTCTCTTTCATGTTAAATGTAGTTTTTATTTGGTTGAGTTTAATTATTCTCATATTTTAACAAACAGTAAATGATATTCCAGGTAACATGGAAATGTGTTATGGAGGAGGCAAAATGTTGTTAGCAATTATCAGGGAAGGAAACCTTCATTACTGTGGGCAGCACTAAACTCACATCAAGCCAAATTGGTGAGAATAAGTCCAACACAGAGGTCTTGATTTGATTACATGAAGAGGACTATGGTGTCTACAGATTTGTATATATTATTTGATAGATTTTAATGGTTTAGATGCAATTGTTTGAAAAACAGGTATCCTCTAATTCTTAGTAGTTTTACTTGTTATCCTAAAATGTTTTCAGATTTTTTTTCAATCTCTGCATTCAAAGACTAAAACCAGATTTTTTTCTACCTTCTTATTCAAAATGTGAACATACATAAAATATTAATGTATTTTTTGAAATACAAAATGTCCAAAACCCATTATTGGTACTAGGAAAGTACATCACTGTTCATTTTTTTTTTCTGAAATTATGTTCTATCACAAGGTGGAGGAGACATGCTGTACCAGAATAATGCAACAATTACCTAGAATTAAATTACTATATTCCACTAATAATGACTGTTTCTATTTGTTTCATTTCTTGATGAATGATAAGTGAGGAGTTCAGTCATGCATCTACAGCCATGTAGCAGAAACTACTGCTTTATTCTGCTAAATATCACATCACATAAATTGATAAGGAAAACAGAAATACACATTTTAAAGAAATGATGCTACTTTCGTCAATTGCTTTGGTCATGCATTATTACAGCTTACCATTGTTGAGTTACTGAATTTAGTTTTGAACCGTGCCAAAATATAAACAGAATTAAAACCAGGCTCTCACTTTCCTACATTTTTGCTTGGCATTCTATGAAAGAGCTTAATGAAGATTATTTGCAGGCCAAGTTTAATTCAATGAAAGCAATTTCTGAAGAAAACTCAAAAAGCTTGGCATGAACATCTTCAGTGATGCTTCATACGTGAGAATTGTTTCTCCTAATAATGTTCTCCATATTATCCTTTTCATCATAATCCATTGGGTTTTGATGGGTGTTTTTTTCAATCAGCCAACTCTTCCTCTTAATTAAGTCATCCTCTCTTATTGCTAAATGCAGTAAGTTAAATAAACTGAGGAATTCTGCTAGGAAAACCATCCAGCTGCTGCTCTGTGCTGAGTGAGGTACTTCAGACAAACAGCTCCCTCAATGTCCAAGGATTGTTTAGATGACTCAGCTGGTTTGCAGTTATGGGGCTTCTTTTTGGGTGTGGGGGTTACTTTTTTCTGCTTTAGTGAACTCCCAAAATGTATCATGCACTGTTCATATGTCATCCATACAGATATTTTCATTTTCATTTGTTTATTGTTGATTAGCTTTAAAACTGTTAAAGGACGTACACTATGCTGTGTATAAAGAACTGAATGGATTGTCACTCACCTTTGGTTTTTCACCACTATTTCTGCTAGAATAATTCTGAGTATTACTGAAAATATGACTGCTGTGCAGTACATTCTACTGTAGTGGTTATAGCTGGGTACTCTATTGTGGTACATTTTGCAAGGGTTTTTATTTTAATTATCTTGGGCAGGTGTTTAACTACAGTGATTTTTCATGAGGAATTAATTATTTGGCAATAAAACAGGCAAGACTTTGGGATTTAAGGAGACTGTCAGTGAAAAATATGATTCCCTTTTAAATTACATCTGCTGTTGTCCTTTTCATGCAGGGGTTCAAACTTGATTTTGCTTTGAATTGTGAATTTGTTCCTGTTGAATTCAGTGACATCCGACAGACAAAGGCGAGCTTTAAAAAGCTGATGAGAGCTTGTGTTCCCAGCACTATTCCTACTGATTCTGAGGCAACATTCCTCAAAGCACTTGGGGAGTCAGAGTGGTTCCCACAGGTAATTTATCTGACAGGTACTTCTGATAATCTATGTGCAGAACTGCTCACACAAAATAAATTCCAAGCTCTTGTGACAGAGGACTATTGTGTTCTGACCAGCTGTTCTTCTTTGCCCATTGTGAGCACTTTGCATGCTATCTATTCTGGCATTACACAAGCATTACTATTATTTTAATACCATCGTAACATTTACAAATATAGGAGGCATTTTTATAACAAAATTTATGTTTTATAACGTGGAACACCCACACAAGGAGAGATGACTGGGTTTTCTGTCTATATAAATTCAAGGCCTTGTTTTGAAATTATTTTTCTTATTATATATGCTTTAAAAATCAGAAAAAAACATGTGGAACAATAAATGAGCTTTTTGATTTTAAAACCAATATTTGACTCTTCCTATGTGTTCCCACCCTGGCTTTTGATATGCACAAGTTTAAAAACAAGCAAACATCTGTTGTGGGATATGGGGAAGTGAGGACTCTGTGTGTGTTACTCTGTTCTCTCTGAATCTTTACCTTTATTTCCCTCTCTCATATTTCTGTACATAAATGTTAACCAAACAAAGGCAAGACTGAAACAAACTTTGCAAGATTCAAATTAAGAAAGATGTGGGAAAGCCAGCTTTTTGTAAATCTACAAGCACTTTAATTGCAGTGAGTGATTTTAACAGCTGCTTGTTATGTTTGGAATCCACTGCAGAATATACTTTTCTCAAATGCAATTAATCACAGAAAGCAGAATAGAAACTTAGGCTGATTTCTTAAGGAGGAAATACTAGTGAGCAACATGTCAGTTATCACACATCAGGAAATGCTCTCCTGGCTGAAATGTGCTGCAAGGAGTGGTTTAACTTCTTCCCTGAGGTGGGAGCAGGAGCTGTTTGTGCCTGGGTCTGGCCACCAAGGTTTTCAGGAAGGGAAGAGGTTGGGAGAGCATGAAAAAGACTTCACTTCCTCATCATGTGAACATTTTCCATCACAGAGTGGTTGAGCAAGTGTAGATAAATTATTGAATGCCATTTCATCATTGAATTGATGAAATAAACATGTCCCCTGTAGCAGCCCAGGGACTGAGGGCAGATAACACTGGAGTTACTCTCTTTTGGCATATTTCAGAGGATCATTCTTTGCTCTGAGTGCATCACTATGCTGAGGACTAGGACATAATGTCACACACCAGCTTTGTTACATTTAAACCACATTTCTGTGGTTTAAATCATCTCATATCTGACTTACGTGATAAAGCTAATTTATGACTGATAAAGTTAATTTATGACTGATTTGGCACATTTTCTACTATTCCCATGAAAACATAGATCTGTCATCTCAGAAATGTTTTCATTGTATTATGTTTTCCTCTTCTGGGCAATAAGAGTTTAACATTACTGATTTTAACACTGTATGGACTATCTCTTTGTAAGAATGTGAATGCATAGAAGAAAATAGAAGTGCTGCCCTATCTTCTGAACACAACTTATAAAACTAGTGGTTTTCACTTTTAATAATTAATATGTAAAACCAGATTCCATATCAGTTTTCTCATTAAAGATGGGAACAAACAGTTTTTCTTCTATTCTACTGCCTAAGAAAGCATAGAAGAATAAACAAACTTGAATTTCCAAGTGGTTCTCTTTTTAGTCTTTTCCTATAAAAATTGCAGGAAAATCAGTCTGTTTGGGTTGGGTTTTTTTCTAAATAATGTCTATGTGAATGCTCAGAGGAGTCAAGGCTTTTCTGCCACAATATCCATACCAATATTCATCAGGTTTTTTAAGAGGAAGAAAGCAGACTGCCATGAATAAGGATGAATTTTCTAGGGTTTAACTGTTGTTTGGTTGATTTTTTTTCCTCTTATTTTCTTTAATTTAATTTTCTTCTCACTTTCCTATGCCTTCTGTACTTTCTGAACTTTCTTTTTTTCTTTGCATAAATGATCTTAGATGATTCTTACCATCTTTTATTTGTTTTCCTGTACTGTTTTCTTCCTTCTTTCAGGCTTTCATCTTTCCTATTGCTTCTCTTGGTTGGATTATATTCAGTGCTGCACAAAGAACAGTTTCACTCTGCTGTAAAAAACTGAATTGTTTATGTATTACCTATTATGTTGTTTATCAAGAGTGCTGTCACAGTATACAAAAATGGTAAAATCATCATACAGGCTTTTCTTTTTAGTAATAATGATGTGAAATCTCATAGTAAGATAAAATTGCCCAGATTCACCTGAACTTATTTAGCATCACTATGTAATGGGTATTAAAGTGCACATAATTAAAGTATTCTCTTTTGATATATTTCAGCCTGTCTGCCCAACTGTCTAAACTTTATCTCTGTTGTTGTTGTTCAATTCATTAATTTCCAACTTCCATGGGACTGAATATTAGTAATATTATCTTGTAAATAACTTGCAAGGGTTCTCCCATCGAAGGACTTAGTGACTTTATGGAATCTTAACATTTCACAGGAAATTATTTTAGTGTTAAGCCCAGGATGGAATTTTTCTCCAGTAAATCTTTCAAATGTATTATTCCCATTCTCCTTTTTATGACAGCTATTTTATTACAGTACTCATTGGCTTTAATACTTTAAGTTCCTATCTTCAAAACTTCCCTTAGTTTTATTGTAGTTCAGATGGAAATCCTTAGACTGTTACATTTTATTGTTGCCTAACTGGTTGCATAAATGTATCTCTGTGCTATATGTAGATCCAGGAATACCTTTTTAAATATGAAAATGTTCTATTTATTGATATTATCTAAAGATTTATCTAGAGTGTGTTACCAATTCAAAATATTTTATAGCTTCACAGGATAATGCAACTGGGTGTGATCATCTCTGAGCTCCTGGAAAATGGTTCCTCTGTTATGGTTTGTTTGGAAGATGGCTGGGATATTACTGCTCAAGTAAGCTGCTCTAAAAGCCTTGAAATAGTTAAATGCTAAGAAAAACACCAGGCAATACTTTTTTTACACAAGTGACAGGTAATTTGGTATGACATTAATAAATTTGTGTTGCAGCAGCAGAGAAGAAAGCAGAATGCATGAATCCTTGCATTCATTTGCAATTTATTGCATGACATGGTTCCTTACAATGTATTCCTTCAAAAGGTCCTGATGGTCTTAACACTTCTAAGGCTTAGATATAAGATCTGCATTCCTGCACCTGACCATGTGTAAGAACGAAAACTAAAAGTTGCCACAACTGTTCCTTTATCATTTTAAACATTGTACATTTTAAACACAGGAGAAATTTATTCTCTTCCATTCAATTTCCATAAGTAATGTTAGGAGACCACACAGGGAGAAAACTGAATTTGTGCCAAAGTGCCTGTAGCACCTGCTTCAAGGACAGGTCACCTCAAACTATAAATTAGGTGAATGAAGATCTTCTGCCTTATTTAATAGATGCATTGTGTCCATGCTACTATTTCATAATTCAGAAGAGAAACACAGATATCCATGATTCTAGTAAATAAAACCTTCTCATGCAGCCAGCATCGTAATACTAGGTAAACAAGCACACAAAAGAATGTGACCATAATTATTGGAATTATTGCCAAACTATGAAGGATAGAGAGGGGAGATACATAGCTGCAAGTGCAAGAAGGCTGTGCTGCATTTTAAACTCTCCTGAGATGCTGTGTATAAAAATAGACTGCAGTTGGCTGGGGCAAAAACTCTAAAGTCACCCTCAGGACCAATTCTTTAATGCTTTCTTTGCTGAGGTAGTAGATACTATCTTTTAAATGTTTATTATAAAAGGGTTTTTATTTCAAATAAAATTTAAATGTAGTAAGCATTGTAATCACCTTCCAAGTCTGTTGCTGCTTAGGTTTTACTTCTACAAGTGTCATAAAGTCTCAATGTAATTGAAGCTTTTTCAAGTGGAATATTACTTGGTTTGTTTCATAAAAGTACTTCATGTGTGTGTGGTAAGATACTTGTCATTTGGTTTATACAAAAACTTTGGTTTTCTTGAACAATAAACAGATTACTGAATGCTTCTATTCATTTGCTAAAGGTTTCTCCTGATTTCTGTCACTTATAACACAGAATATCCTGTCTTGTGGTCTAGGTGGTATCTCTGGTGCAGTTACTCAGTGATCCCTTCTACAGGACACTTGAAGGCTTCCGAATGCTGGTGGAGAAGGAGTGGCTCTCTTTTGGCCATAAATTCAGCCAGCGCAGCAATCTGACCCTCAACTGTCAGGGTAGTGGATTTGCTCCTGTTTTCTTACAGTTCTTAGACTGTGTGCATCAGGTAAGCCAGCCTCTGACTTCCATTTACAAGAAGGTTTCATAAAGAAATGTGTATATTCCAATATTTCAGATGTTACAGATGCAGGTTTGGGAGAAGAGTAGTAACATCATTCCTTAGGTTTTATTAAAGTGGGTGGATTTCACCCCGAAGAAGAGCTGGAATGGTTGTCCAGAGGAGACTGACCCAAAGCAGACCCAGAGGGATGGTTGGTGGTACTCCTTTATTAAGGTCATTTATGTAGGGGTTTCAATTAGGAGGTTTTTAAGCTATGACTGGCTTTTAGAGTCCTTTATTCAGAAGGAAGAAGGGACTGATTCCTAGTACCTTGACTAGACAGTTTTTAATTCCTTGTGCCTGATGATAGCCTTGAAGAGGCCTCATACTGCACCAGTTCTGGAAACAATGACAGCTATAAACCAGAGGTTCTGATGTTTATGTCTAGTACATGTTGAGAAAAAGATGGACACCAATACTGTGTGTTATGTAGGAAGAAATTAGGTTAAGAAGATTATACTCGATTTGGATTAATTCTGGAACCTGTCCTTTTCTTCATCTCAAACCACTAAATGTAAATTCTTTGCAGAGATTCTGTGTAAGAGGGGTTCTTGCATAGTTCCTCTTGTACATGTCCTTCTTTTCCCACTTCTCTGGTTTTTCTTGCTGAAAAAGCTGAAAGTTCCCTTGGCATTATTAATCTGTGTTAAGGTGTATGGATGACTGTGTATCACAGAAAAGAACTGTTAAAGCACCAGCCTTTTTACTGGGAACATGCATTCACAGTGAATACTTGCATGAAAGAGGAGTTTGCAAGTAGTCTTACTCTGCTACCTGTAGATTAAATAACTTGCTAATGGAAAGCAATCTTCAGACATATCTATGTAAGATTGATAATGAATGAGCTCATAAGATGAGTGAAAAACATGTTTTGGAAAAAATCCCCAGCTTTGTGTCCCAATGTTAAACACCAGCAGCATCATTATTGCTGTCTCAGAAGTTAATACATCATATTCTTGGAATTTACACTGATTCCTACAGTATTCCCCATATGAAAATCTTATAAATATTTGTCACATCTTCTATTTCATCCATTTTGTAATGGTTGTGGTCATAAGGTTATTTTTTATTTGAAATTGGGAGATTTCTCTAAATAGAATCAGTACTGCATTTTTCATTCAAATAAGTTGATCTGCCCAGATGTCACACATTTTCTTACAATAGGCTTAGGGCTATTGCTCCTTTTCTGAAGTAGAAAAACCCAATATTCTTGGTTGCAATGGCTACCACAGGACAAAATTGCCATGTGCTCTAATACTGAAACCCATCTGCCTGCTGGTCCATTCAGTTCTGTAAGTTAATAATTTGTCTTGGTCATGGTGCTGTGTCCTCTCAGCTTTCAGGCATCTTCTTGAAGCTTAAATTGGCTGATGGGATGACACCATCCATTAGTAGAATGCAGTAAACCTACCTCTGATTTTAAGCAGTGTAAATTTGAAGTGACTCCTTCCAGCATCTCCCCTTACCATGTTTTGATGCTGGCCTGATGCATGTGTACTAGATTTTTTGGGGGAAGAATTTAAGCTTGCAACAATGATTTGTCACTTAGCTTCAAACCATTGGACTCATCAGTGTAAAGTGGAGTCATCCACTCAAGTGGATTAAATCTAGTCCAGGTAAAACCACAGATGTGTAGTATGGGAACCTCAGCAGCAGCTGCTTCAGCCTGTTTGTCTACTCTGGGTTGCTTCTGATTACTTGCTAATGTAGACATAGCCTGTCCTGTTTCTGCCCCTGGAAACACTTGGCTTCAGTTTTACTGTAATAAATCTTAGAAAGTTGTCATTACTAGCAAATTATCCACACATACCCATGCAGTATTTCTTCCTCAAGTGATTCAGAGATGACACAGACTTTGGAAACAAATGGGTTATCCAGAAGAAAGTTAAAAATGAAATTCAGGTATTTGGGTTTATTGTCATGAAAGAGAATGGACCATGTTTTCTTCATGGCAGAATTCTTAGTTTTTCTTTAAATTATGTTTAACAAAATGTGCAGTTCTAAGGACATGGAATTGTAGATTATAATCATCCCACCTTTAAAAGTTAGACTGACATGCAGTGTGATAAATCCCTGCTGTTGCCAGCTCCCAGGTAGAATTTTACCTCCAGCTGCACACATGTGAATGTGTCAAGGAAATACAAGAACATGACCTTTGTAACTCACCTCAGGTAGCAGCTTTGGTGTGTGTCACTCAGCAGGTATCTGACTCTCTCTCATGAAACATACAGGTTATTAGCAGATATTTTCCAGAGAGAAGTGCAATTTCTGCTTTGTGAGCTGAAGCTGTGTGCACAAGCCCTGGGTGCAGCTGTGCCAGCAGGATGAGCACCTCCTGCTCCCTGTCAGGAGCTATTTGCTGCTGCTTTGGTGGAGATTGCACCCTTCCAGCCTCTGAGCTCAAGACTTCTTGGGAGCCTGCCTGCTTTTCCCAGCCAAAATGTTGGGGAAAATTTGGTAGGAAAGACCATTAGAAGCAGTTCAGCCTGTCCATCTGAGGGACACAGTAATTTCTTATGAGGAAAGAGAGGGCTGTGTAGGGGTTATAATCATTTCACCCAGTCTTATCTTCATCCCAGACAGGGCATGGGAAGCATAATCAGTCTGATATAGATAACACAGACTTGTCTGTAAGCTAAATGACCTACAGTCCCATGGAGAATGCAATTGTGAATAACTTTTCTAGAACTAGAGTTAGATTATTCTTCTAACTCATGATGATGGCATAGTATTGAGTTACCAAATTCTAACAGTGTGGTGGTAATTTCAATTTAAAGTCAAATTATTAGTTGAAATTTCTTATGAATTTACCATAAAAAATAAGTTTTCTCAATATTTGTACTTGAAAATTTTTGTGAAGTTTCATTGGTTTCTGTGCAAATTGTTACACAACTCCAGAATCCAATTGGATTACAACTTGACCCTGAAGTGTAATATATTATGGTCAGTTTTTTAAAATTACCCATTAACTGGAAGAAAACATTTGGTCTTTTCAAAGTCTTTTTAACCTTTAGAATCCATATACTAGGTGCAGTAAGAAGATTACCACAGAGCCAGTGCATGCATTAAATGTCATGGGTTAAACTAAAGATACAGAGAAAACAAATGAAGCAGTGATTCCTAAATTAGAACTGCATCATCTTATAAAAAGTCATTGTTTATGCCAATATCTCCAGGTGTCAGCTGAATTATTAATGCAAAATCAGTCTTTCACAATAGCAGCATCTGGCAGATACTTTCCCTGCTTCTAAGGAGACTGAGTTTATGCAAGTGATGTCAGTGAGGAAGCTCTTCTTATTTTTCTTCTAAATCTATGTGGTAATTTATTAAATATAATTAAAACAGGATGATTTTCTAGAGCTGACATCTTTCAAGCTCAGTGAGGAGCTCTGTCACAGCGCCCTGAGTAAGAGGAGGTGAGTGCTGCTCCCATGGGAGATGTGCTCAGTTATTCCAGGGTTTGCAGGAATAGCCTCGTAGCCATTACCAGCACAGGACCTTTGGAGTACCATTTTCCTCATTCATACTAGGTAAAAATTGATTTAAAAACCCAAAATGCATTAGAAAACTAAGAAAGGCTGATAGATCTGTAAGATTATTAAATACATTTAGGAGATGGTTCAGTGGGAATGTGGTAATTTTAAAAAGAACTCCAAAATGCTGAGTTTCTTTAATTATAATATTAGAAGCACATACAGGTTTAATCAGGTTTTAAATGTTCATGTATTATGGAGATTAAGACAACAACAATTACTACGTTGTTTACCTCTATCAGATAAATGTTTTACAGTTGTGTTCTCTTTAGAAGTAAGTTACATTATAATAACTTAGAGTTATTTCAGTATTTCTGCATCTAGAAATCTCAGAAAGGGAATCACCCACAATATTTAGATCCATGAGAGGATTTAATCAGCAGCTTGTTCTTGTAACTCTTACATGTATTAAAATAATTGTTGGACCATAAGTAGAAGTTAAGACCCTGTATATATTTTATGTCAAATAGTGGAATGTTGCCTTTCCTTCTTACAGTATATTAAAAAAATCCCTTCTCCTAACACAAGGGGAAAATATGTACTAAAGAAGATATGGAAAAAACCCTCTTTTTTATAAATAGAGCTAAATATTTAATTTGTCTATAAAACTGAAGTCCTGAATTTATAATAGAAAAAAAATTGCTTAACTTTATTCTTACAAATCAGTGAAGGAATGTAGTATTTGTATCAGAGGAAAAATGGGGATTAAATAAGAGTGGATATATTGAACTGACATGTCTTAAAGTATCTTAGCACTCTAAATGCCCAGCCCCAAGATAATATTGAGATATAATAACAACAAATTCTCTGACTGAAACGCTGTGTGGGTATTTGTAGGTCCTTTCAAGGGATTTTCCTGTCACTGTTGTATGTTCAGTAGAAAACCTCTCCTTACTAAACACTTTTTTCCCCCTTTATTTAGCTGGTCTGTGTGGAAATCTAAATGTAAGGAGCTTCAAGTAATCTTAATAACAATTCCCATCAGTACTGAAAAAACTCCATTGAGTAACTGACAAGTTAAGAGAGAAGCTGATAAGAGATTAGAGAGAAAATATGGAACAGGAAAATGAGTGGTGGGAATGCAAAAGACATGGCACGGGTAGATTGCAGAACTAAAGGTATATTACAGGTTTGATGTGGAGCTAGACAAAGCACAGTGGGACTTATTCAATTGTGATATTCAGTCAGCAGTTTCTTTTTCAATTGCAAGCTGTAGTTATTTCCACTGCAGTTAGGAATTTTCAGTTAATTGCTCTGTTTATTTTGAAAATAAAGATCATGAGTCATAAACTTACTTGAAGAGTAAATTTTAGATTAACATAGGAAATTTCTCCAAGCACTATCTCATCAAGATTTTTAGAATTTTTCATTTTATATGGATATCATTATAAATATCAGTAACTAATACTAATTTTTTGCTATGAATATTAAACCTCAAGCTTAAAATCTTATACCGGACTCTTTATAATGTTAAAGAGAAGCAGCTGTGAAGAACCAGCCATTTCACAGTGCTGTACTCTGATAATTTTGTATCATTTTCTTAAATAAATATCAGTTCCTGACTCATGTTGGAGACATTCACTGAATTACTCACAGACTAATGTAGGGTAACAATTTAAGGAATGACATGGGTTTTACTGTTTTAAAGGAATAATAGCAGGACACCTCCTCACTCTGGGTTTTTTCCATACTCTAGTATTTTGGGTTGTATTTTGAAAAGGAAGAAGTATGTGCAGTCTAGGAAGTGTTTGAGAAATTGGCTGTTTCAGGAGTGGTAGATGGAATGTCATTTCCAGCATTGTCTCTGTACTTGTTCTGAGCAATAGCGAGAAATCCAACGTGGAACCTTTCAGTTAAAGTTTGAATTCCAGCCACATCCACAAGTAACATCTTTACCTGTGAAGTTACATGGTGCTGACTCAAGAAATATCATAGATTTATATCCAGTTGGATTTCCTGGAAGAATCATGGGGTTTGTACAGAGTATAATAGTGCTTATTACACAGTTCACTCTATCTGCTCTGAAATGTTTTTGCAACATAGACAATACATGAATTTATTTAGCAAAAAATATTCTAGGACAAATTGTTAGAAGGATTTTTGTGACACTTGCAATTTGTTTTCAGCATTCATGGAGGAATTGTTTTGCTGTCATTTCACTTTATTATTTCTTACATATCTATTTGTATTATACCTCAATACCCACTTTTTTCTTTTTTTTTTTCTTTTTTTTTTAATTTTATTTTTTAGATTCATAACCAATACCCGACAGAGTTTGAGTTCAATCAGTATTATCTGAAGTTTCTGGCTTTTCATCACATATCCAATCGATTTAAAACATTTCTTCTGGATTCAGATTATGAAAGACTAGAACATGGTATGTGTGATCTTTGTGTATTGCATATTGCTTTTGTAGTTGTTGATATTTTTCTCCTCAATATTTGGTCTACAAAAATTTGTCCAGTAGCTACGTGGTGACCACATAATGAGTTATATTTCAGATCTAGAAAGCAAAATGGAGGTGAAGAACATGTAGTACTTTCTGCATCAGTGATTCCTGAGCCATGCCTCTGATGGCCCTTAGAGAAAGTGGAAGAAATTAGTGCCATGCCTCAGGGTTTTTAGCAATTTTTCCATGTAGTTCAATTTTCCCTACTAAATACCTTCTTTTAACAGAAACAAAGTCTCTGTGAGTCCATCAGAGTGCATAAAGTTTCAAGGAAGAAAAGTCTTTCCACTGATTACCTCCCACTTCTTCCTCTTGCATTATCTTCAGTGTTTCTCTTTTTATATTTTCTGTTTTACTCCATCTGTCATGTACAACCTTGCTGGTTCCAAGGCCTTAGCTCCCCACAGATCCTTCTCACTGAGGCTCCATAACCACAGCTGAGGTTGTTCTTGGGACTTGCCACTAAAACATGCTCCAAATTTCTCTGCTTTGTGGGCTGCTTCTCATGGCATATGATCCATGCATATGATTTTAATGCTTTTCTTAAAAACTCTTGTAGTTGTGGGGCAGATTAGACTTGAGCAACCATTTTATTTTTTAAAAAAAGGTTAATTTTTATTATTTATCTTCTTTATTTATTTCCTGTTGCAGTGGCATTTGATGGTAGACTTTGTTACACCTTCAGTCTGTGAAATACCTTTAGGCTGTGCTTTAGCATTTGTTAAGCATTATCATAAAGCCATCTTTTTGCTGCTCTTCTTTTCCCCAGGGACGTTGTTTGAAGATAAAGGAGATAAACATGCCAAGAAAGGAATTTGTATTTGGGAATGCATTGAGAAGATGCATAAAAGGAGCCCTATTTTCTTCAATTACCTCTATGCCCCTGCTGAAATCGAGGTATGATTTTTCTTAAAATTCAGGTGGTTGGTTATTCTGAGTGATTCCTTGAGTACATTTTCTTATCTTAATTGTTCTGAACTGAGTTAAGTATTTGGTGGATAAAATTGACCCTACCTGATTGATTGGAGCAGTATTTGAGTCATGGAAATGTAATTTAAAGGGCCAAATTCTGGAACATGATTTCCTGCATTCTGGTGAACTAAATGAGGTTCCCTGTTTGATTTCATTAAGTTTTATGAATTATTATTAAAATAGTCTTTAAAGGGGAACTGACTTTAGAGTCATAATGGGATACATTTTGTAACAATCTGATTGAAACACATTATCTACATCTCTGTCTTACATGATAATGTCTGTCCCCTAGACTGGGCTGTGTCTTGAATAATTTTAGAAAATTCACAGTACACTCACCATTGTAGAATTCAATTTAGAATAATCTGGGAAATACAGGTATTGTGTTGTAAATCTTAAATTCAAATGCTTCCTTCGTGTCATTATAATAACACTTTGTTTCAAATAGGCACTAAAGCCAAATGTAAATATGTCCAGCCTCAAAAAGTGGGATTATTATGTAGAAGAGATTTTGGCTACAGGTCCTTCATATGACTGGACCATGGTACCTGCAAAATGCAGTGTTTCAGAAGAAAATGACCAAGCAGATGGTTCAGTCTCTCAGACTAAGAGGAAAATAGTGTGGCCATGTTATGATGATGTAAAAAAAATACAGCCTGATGCCATCACCAGCCTTTTAAATGTGAGTACTTGTGTTGCACAGAACAGTAAGTTCTCTTATGCTCATGAAATTCATATTTACTTTTTATTGAAGTTAATTGCCTTACAGGTGTACTGTTATTAAAAAGATCATGATGGATGTCAAAACAGGTCTTTAGTAAGAAGGACTGGTTGATCTGGAGAAGTGGTGGTTCTGGGAATCAATCAGACTTCCTGCAAAGCTGATGTTGTCCTAAATGCACACTTCCCTGGGGGTGTGCTTTAACTGTAGTCAATAACTACTCATGGATTCATTTTTTCACTATCTGTTTTAAAGAATAAATAAAATTTTAGGTTGCCTTTTGTAGGAAAGGCAGGAACAGCTATTTTCATTTGGGCAAAAGGTGAATCTTGCTTTCTTGACCTCTTTCTCCTCATTTTAAGTAGGTGTGTGGTAAAATAATGACCCAGATTCTTGGACAGATAAGAAAATAGAATCTGACACTTGTTGATTTTAACAAGTGGGAAGCTGATACACAAACATAAACTGAACATCTTGGCCCACATTTCTCAAAAAAGCTTGCCATGATTGCTCTTAGTTTATTCATGTTTACTAGAACCAAACTGATAAATTTAGATTCTTCAGAATATTTTGGTACTTGAAATAGATGCTTGATTTTGGCTTTTTCTTATTTGGGCTCGCTTAGGCTGCTTAGGTTTTCATTAGAAGATGAAAAATGATCCCATTATCATCATTGTTGTAGTTATTTAGACATCTATTATATCTGTTATTTATAACATCTGCCTTCTCTTAAAGATGAAGATGTTTGTTGATTATAATTAATTAACAGCCTAACATTTGGTTATCATCATAATTGATAGTCCAGGAAAATGACAAGGGCATTCTTCATTTCCCTTGTTTGGAGCCACTTGTATGTCCAGATACACATTCCTGTGTGCAGTGTTTTATTTTGAAAGATCTTTGCAAACTTTACCTTACATTAAAGCTGGGATTATGGAACCCACTACTGCAGTGCTTGGAAAATGGGGATATGCTGTAGGCCCCCAGTTCTCCTGAGTCAAA